>JAMXBB010000004.1:38534525-38853819 GCA_024138015.1 Lumnitzera littorea | reverse complement strand
AGTCAAATCATGACATAAAGTTTATATATCATAAGGATATAAATACTAAAAGAGTATTTATATTATAAGATACGTGAAGATGAGTGGCCTGCGACCAGTCGAGTGAGCTAACAAAAGACTTCAGGTAAGTTAAGTTCAATACTTTATTATATTTCAAAGTAATATATTAAATTACTCGAAGGCTTAGGATTATATACGATCGTGCTCGTAAATAGTTATACATGCATGTGCTTGTATATCTCTGATTACTGGTTGAATAGTGATGTATGGGTGATATGTTATGAATTGAGTGGTATAAACGTGTTTGCTCACCCTGAACCGAACCTAATTATAATCGACCTAAATACCTTAATAAGACATACATTGCAATCCATTAAGGGACCATTAGGATTCTCCAACCAAACACTAATACCTTCAAAAAAGATAGCACTGGATAGCATAATGGTCTTTTCTTCATCCTTAATCGAACTAAGTGACAAGAGAGGAGGTCGCGGTAAGAATGAAGGCAATAGTTCGAAAGATAGTCATAGGAGAAGTGGTACCTCCATTATACAAACCTAAGTTTGATTGTGAGCTGTTGCATAAATACGAAAACTCTTCAACCCAGATTAAAGCGAGTGAAATTATTTTGATTTCACCACAGACCAGACTACGTTGTATGATAGCATTTACTTATTACATTACATATAATTAATTATTTGAAAACCCTATTTAAGTTTTTTATGCATTCATAAGTCTTCATTCTAACTTATTGAGTTGTTGGTTACTCATACCTTTATAGTTTTCTTGTAGGCACTAACTAATATGCCGCGATATAATTATCCTAAAGTCAGTTTATTTTTGAAGCATTATGGGGAGTAAGAATCAACCGACTATATGATCGAGTCCTTTACTATTTTGTTAGTACTTTTAGGTTTATGAACTGGTATTATGATACGTCAGTTAATAGACTACCGTAACATGTATAATTTCTTGGGATTATATGATAATATGAATATATTTATGTAAATATGACTTAAAGTTTTAGTGATATATATAATTTTTACCTTTAATTATGAATAATTGTTTACCTCAAAGCAATGAGTCATAGAAGCCTAGTATAAATTATATCTATGATAGAGATTGTGAGGTTAGTTACTATTATAGGCTAGTTTACACGGCGGGATTATTATGACTTTGCAGCTTCAAGGCATAACAATTCTTGGTTGGTATTAGAGCGTAATTCTAGTGAACTTGCTGAACTTTCTTTAAAGCATCATAATTTAAAAGGAAATAGATATCATAAGAACACATTAACAATGGGTAATATTAAGTGAGTGATAAAAGATTGTATTAAGCACAATAAAATAGAAGTAAGTATAATGTTTAGTGTATTAAATGTTAATCAATTCTATGTTTAATTACAGGGTCGAAGGAGAGAGTTAATACTTAGCTGGGTACAATTTAGTTGGAATGGAGAGGAGTCCCCTATTGACTATAGGGTTAAGAAGCAGCAATTGCTTTTAAAGTTGGTTAACTGGAACATATTCAAGACGGTTGATGAGATTATTAATAAATTTCATGATGAAATGTGTTATAGTTGGTAGGATCAATATGCGTAGATGGAGATGAGACTAGGGCCCTAATACAATAGGTATATTGCCATAGAAGCTTTCGAGTAAAGGTGATTGGAGAGAGAAGGAATTATATTTTTTATTATGCCCTTAAGATATTTTCCAGCTTGGTTATAAGAGGGGAGACCTTACCTAGCTAATATCACCCATATTCTTGCTGGAATTCCACATATTCCTATATATTATCCACCAAGGATTATCTATTGGTTTCAACATTTTCTAGAACCCACTTAAGCATGCATAGAAATACCCTTGGAACCAAATGAACCTAACCTAGTGCCTAAGATGCAAGAACCACCACAAGAAAATCCACTACCTATAGAACCCCAAGTGGTAACCCATTCAGACACAAAGAGTAATCATTAGGAGAATGGGGCTGATATTAAGGAGGATCTCGAGGAGGAAGAACTCAAAGAAGAAGAACCTGAAGAGGAGGAGCAAGAAATGGAAAGTGATAATAAACTTGAGTGGATATGCATGCTGTTGTTATGCAAACTATAGTTAATGTTGAAATAGCTAGCATGGGAAATGAACTAGGAGTATAGGAAGAAGTAAAACCTAAGGGAATAGGAAATGGTTATGCTATTAAGTCTATGGATGGTGAGGTACATGAGGTGATTGTAATCCCCGAGAGTCTAGAAACAATATCAATAAGTTCTAAATCAGTAGGTAAAGAGGAAGGTAACATAATAGGTGGAGATACGAAAGGGTTCCCTTTAATCAGCCAACTCCTATAAATAGCTCCAAAGAAGATTAGAGAGAATTGGCTAACTTATTTAGTTAGATCTTTAGGTATGATCTAATAGCAATTTCGGTTAAAACTAATGTATTTTGGATCTTTTGATTTTTTTTTTAAACTTGTGATGTATTTTGCAGCTTCTGAATCAAGTTTAGGTGTTGTAAAAGAGCCTGATGTAACCAAGACTGATGTAATTGAGTCTAATATAATCTTTTGTATTATACAGTTATAAATATCAAGTCTGTACTAGTTAATGTAAGTGATGATGTAACCGAGTTATAAATTCTAAATGTGTATTCAAAGTATATCAAGTTATAACCTTTTGTTCTTGAATCTGTAATTAACTACAATGATGTAAAGTAAGAACCAAGTTAATAGCGAAAGTTATATTCATTATGCATACTGATTGAAATGTTATTGTTATCACTATATATAGTAAGAAACTAGTTGAAATGATTTGTATAAGTACAAATTACAAGAATTTACTAATTTCTGAAAAGTTTATAAAATTAAGAAGTTGGATAACTTATAAATAGATATGTATGTAGGTTTATGAGTTATAAATACTAAGTAAGTATGGCTGAAGCTGAAAATGGGAGTCATAATGGAGGAACCAAAGGAAATCAAAACCTTCTACCATGAGTACCATCACCCCTAAGGGAACAAAACAGATAGGATATATGCCCACTACCACCATAAGAGGGTATACTAATTGGGCAATTATTGGCCAGTATGCATACGATGATGAGATAATAAGGAATGTTGATGTAGCATCTTATAACTAGCAGTAATATGGGAAACATGAGACCACAAGAGGCTAAACAAAGAATGGAACAACCATAAGAGGTAAATAAGCTTCCTAAGCTTATAAAAGCCAACTGTTACTTTAAGGGAGAAATAGGTAAGCCAACACTGGCTGACGATTGGCTAGCTTAAATTAAATAGAGTTTTGAGGCTTTTAGAGTTCCTAAATCCTAAAAGTTATCATATGGTACTTTCATGTTAAAGTTAGCTACTCGAGTATGGTGAGACTCGAAAGTAAGATAATTGGGAAATCATATTACTTAGCAGAGGTTTAAGGAGGAATTCAAGAAGGAATATTTTCCCCATAATGTTCAAAACAAGATGTTGAGAGATTTATATGAGTTAAAGAAGGGAGGTATGGGTGTAACTCGGTATAAAATTGAGTTTAATAAACTATTACAATATGAACCTGATTCATATCGAGATAATGTTGAATTAAAAAAGGATTTATTTCTTATTAGATTTGACCCTACAATATGTTGTAAGCTATTAGATTATGGTTTTACCACTTATAATGAAGTGGTAGATAAGGTAAGGCAAATGGAAGATAATCATATAAGAATGTAAGTAATGTGGAGTCAAAAGATCAACAAGAGTTATTGACTCGATGCATCATTTAAGAGATCATATCCTAGTATAACTAGTAGTTATAGACAGAAGAGAAGGAAACCAGTAACTTTAGCTAATAGCTCAGCACAATCGATATCCAGTTTAAATTTTTACAATAAGGATGGTAATGTTAAGTGTTGGAAGTGTAATACAAATCATTTTTCAAGAAATTGTGTTCAACTTAAAGGAAAATGTTTTATATGTGGAGATTAGAACCATATGTTGTAAGTGTACCCCAGAATGAAACTTGTGAAGTATAACAAATGTGATAGAAATGGGCATTTCTACAAATATTGTCCACAGTATGGGCAAGGAGCTAAGAAGACCGGAGGTCTAATAACACGACCGCACCTACTTGTGTCTTTGCTATAGAGGATATAGGAAATAAGGAGGACAAAGATTTCACAGATTAGATGGAGGAGTAATGATAGGAATCAGGCTATTGGGCCTTTAACCTGCAACTAAGCTCGAGGACTAGAGGGACTACAGAAGCGAATTCTCATACTCTAGTCAACTTTTGCAGAAGCCAAGTTACTCCTTGTTGTCAATTAAATCTATGTACCAAGCCGAATGACTGCCCATCTCTTAGAAATTGTGTATCAACTTGAAGAATGCTTTGACAGCAACCAAACCTCACACGCCTGCTTAGTCATATCTAAGCTGATCACTTGCTCGACATCATTACTAACAAGAGGCCAAAAGTCATGTCTTGCACGAATCCATGGCCACTTCTAATTCAGACAAATCCATGGCTGCTCAGCACTCTTACTCGACTACTTAACCAACTCATACTACTTTGTCTACATCCTCCAATAGTGCTACCAATGCATTACTACCACATGTCCAGGACCATTCACAGAATCTACTCCTATAATCAACGTTTTTTCTATAAATATTCTTTTTCACCATTTGTATACTTTATACATTACTTCTTTAAGACAATACTCTTTTAATCTTTTCCTTTTTAAGCAGGTTACCTTAAATTCTCAGGTATAAATACCCCTTATACATGTAGCTACACATCATCAAATTACCATTAATACACTGAATATTTTCCTTTCATAAACATTGTTTATTTACTTTCATTACACTCTTATCCTAACCCTTAAGTAAGGCTAGGTGGAGAGTAACCTTACTAGACCATCACATGTGTCATATTGAGCTGTACAGTGAGTCCTTGGAAGTTCCATTGGTGCGTCATGTCCTTTAGAGCTATTCATGGGTTTTGCTTACTTTTTCATTCATTTTTCATTCATTTTTCGTTCTTACGCGCATTTCCCCATCACCCTTTCAAGCTTTCGGCAAGCTTAGACCCATCCTTACGACTGGCCTTATCTGTCCTTAGTTATGGTACGCATTAAATACTGCCATGACGATGCTAAGGAAATTATGGGAGTTGAAGAAGAAAACAATGAAGGACATATGATAGGTACGTACTCAAACTATTTATTTTGATGATAATTAAAGTATAAGTTAGATTGAAATGTTTACATTTTAAGACTTATAAATGCAAGTTTAGTTAGTAATCATAGTATTAGTACATTCTAGGAAATGTGCTTATAAATAGACAACCTACTTTTGCATTAGTCAATACTAGTGCATCACATTCCTTTATAAGTTAGAAATTTGTAAATGAACAGAAAATTAGTGTGGTTAAGATTAATACAACTTATAGAGTTAGAACTCTTGCTAAGGAGAAGGTAACGACTCAAGATGTGGTAGTTGATGATAAAATTACAATTCAATAGAAGGAGTTCCTTATAAGTCTTGTAATATTACCTTTACAAAGTTATGATGTAATAATGGGAATAGATTGGTCGACTAAGAATAAAGCGATTGTAAAATGTAGAAGTAAAAGTATTACGCTAAATGATAGAGAAATGGTATTTCAAGGAAAAGCTAGTGAAAGCAAATTGAACTTAGCTGTGGTGGAAATATGTAATGAATTGTATGAAACAACAGTAGAAGAGAATGAATGGAGTTTTTGTTGGGTGTTTGTTATAGAATTAAAGAAAGAGGCACCTAAAGTAGCGAACATATCAGTAGTGTGTCAATTTTTAGATGTATTTACAGAGGATTTACCAAGTTTAGCTCCACATCGAGAGTTGGACTTTACTATTGAGTTAGCTCCTTGAATTGAGTCTATTTCAAAAGCTCCATATCGAATGTCACCCATGGAACTTCAGGAACTAAAGAAGCAACTTCAAGAGCTATTGGATAAAGGATTTATTCGTCTGAGTGTTTCACCATGAGGAGTACCAGTATCATTTGTGAAAAAGAAGGATGGAACTATGAGATTGTGTATAGATTATTAGGAAATAAATAAGGTCTATTAAGAATAGGTATCCATTACCACACATTGATGATTTGTTTGATCAACTACAGAGTACAACTATGTTTTCTAGAATTGATCTGAAATCAGGATATCACCAATTACAAGTTAACTAGAGCATGTACTTAAAACTGTATTTAGAACACGATATGATCATAATGAATTTTTAGTAATGCCATTTGAGTTGACAAATGCCCCTGTTATGTTCATGAATTTGATGAATCACATATATCAACCATATTTGGATGAATTTGTTACGATGTCTATTAATGATATTTTGATCTATTCAAAAACCAAGGAGGAACATATAAAGTATTTATAGTTGGCATTACAGAAACTAAAAGAAAATAAATTGTGTGCCAAGTTAAGTAAATGTGATTTTTGGTTAGATAAAATTTTGTTTCTATGTCACATTGTATCTAATGAAGTAATCTCTATAGACTGTAATAAGGTGAAAGTAGTAATGATTAGGAGCAACTAACTACTGTTTCAGAAATGAGGAGTTTTCTAGGTATGGCTAGATACTACCAACGATTTATAAAGGATTTTTCCAAAATTGCCAAGCCATTGACTCGATTGACCTAGAAAGATGTAAAATTCGAAGGGAGTAAAGATTGTGAGTTGAGTTTTTAGGAGTTGAAGAAATGACTAGTTACAGCACTAGTATTAACACTACTTGATCCGGATAAACCTTATAACATGTATAGTAATGCTTCTTAGAATGGATTGGGTTGTGTATTAATACAAGATAGAAAAGTTATTACATATGCATTAAGACAATTGAAGCTACGAGAAAGAAATTATCCAACCCATGACTTAGAGTTAGCAGTTGTAATGTTTGCTTTAAAGATTTGAAGGCATTATTTATATGGACAATGGTGTGAAATATACACTGATCACAAGAGTTTGAAATGTTTCTTTACTCAAAACGAGTTGAATTTAAGATAAAGGCGATGGTTAGAGCTAATTAAAGATTGATTTGAAAATAAATTATCACCTTAAAAACGCCAATATGGTAGCAAATGCTTTGAGTCGAAAGAATTATGAACAAGTTGCATTACTATTAACTTACCAACGTGAATTGGTGAGTGAATTTCAAAAGTTGAAAATAGGATTTGATTGGTATGAACCTAATAGTCAGATAATGAATTTGGAGCTACAACCTACTTTTTTGGAAAGAACTAAACAGAAGCAAGAGGAAGATAAAGATCTGATGGAAATGAAAGAGAAATTAGGGAAAGGAAGTAATTATGACTTCAAAGTGGATGGAAGAGGCATATTAAAGCTTAGAGGAAGGATATATATGTCGTAAGATCCCGACATAAGGAAGGAAATTTTGGATGAAGTATACATCACTGGTTATATTGTACACCTAGGAGTAAATAAGATGTATCAAGACTTAAAATTGATGTTTTGGTAGAATGGAATGAAAAGGCATGTGGCATAGTATGTAGCAGAATGCATTACGTGCCAATAAGTTAAAGTAGAACATCAAAGACCGGGTGAATCATTACAATCTTTATAGGTACGGAGATGGAAGTGGAATCATATCATGATGAATTTTATAATAGCACTACTCAGGACACAAGCTGGTTATGACTCAATCTGAGTAGTCGTAGATAGATTAACAAAGAGTGCATACTTCTTACCTTATCAATCGGGCGATTTAATAGAAAAGATTGCTAGGCTGTATATCTGATAGATAGTAAGATTACATGGTGTACATGAAAGTATTGTTTCTAATCGAGATAGTCGTCTCATATACAAATTTTAAGAGAGTTTACATAGAGCTTTAGGTATAAAATTGCAATTTGGTACAGCTTATCAGTTGCAAATATATAGACAATCTGAGTGAATAATTCAAACCCTAAAAGATATGTTGCAGGCTTATGTATTAGATTTTAGAGGTGATTAGGATAGATATTTGCCATTGATGGAGTTTGTTTACAATAATAGTTACCATGCAACTATACAGATGACACCTTATGAAGCATTATATGGGAGAAAATGTAGAACGCCACTATATTGTGATTATGAGGAGTATGCAATGATTAGCCCTGACATGATCAACCAAATGAGTGAGAAAATTAAGATTGTATAGTAATGAATGAAGGAAGCTCAGGACCATTATAAGAGTTAGGTAGATTTGAAGATAAGGCCATTGGAATTTAAAGTCGAAGATCATGTTTATGTCAAGATAAGCCCCTTTAAAGGACTTATATGGTTTAGCTTGAAAGGAAAGTTGAGCCCATGGTATATTGGTCCATTTGAAGTATTGGAGAAGGTTGGTAATGTATCCTATAGAATAGCATTACCTCTAAGTTTTTTAGGTTACCATAATGTATTCTATGTTTCCACGCTAAAAAAGTTTGTTAAGAACTCAAATGCAATCATGGAAATAAAGCCAATAGAGTTGAAGGGGAATTTTCAAGTAGTGAAGCAGCCTATAAAAATAATGGATAATCAAGTTCAGAAATTTAAGAAATTGAGATATGGAATACGTGAAGGTCTAATGGAATGAAGGTCTAGACTTGGAGATTACTTGAGAACCGAAAGTAACAGTGATGAAGCAATACCTATGGCTTTTCTAACTTTCGGGTTAGTAAAAGTATTTGATTATCATTTTTGGTTATTTAAGTGTAATTTGGATATACAGAAGTATAAGGGACAAAACTTTTAGAAGGGGGCGGGGGGGGGGGGGTAGAAATGTAAGCCCTATAACTAGAAGTTCAGATTTAATATGTAAGATTTAGAGCGATCAGATAAAGTGTCTGATTAAGCCTAAATTATATGATGAAGTTAGAAGTATCAGTAAAAGTGAACTCGTAAGATTGAACTTAGGAAAATAAGTAATAAAATAATGTAAATTTTGTAATATCAAATTATAAGCATATTATTTTTTATTTATCAGAAATGTGTAAAATGAATTTCAACAACTAACGAGTTGTTAGAGATAAATTATATATATACTAAAAATTATAAAATAACATAAATAATATTTAAAAGTATTTACTTATGCTCCATATGTATTTACGTTTAGGTAAAAATATGTGAAATTACTTAAAATGCCCGAAAAATACTACATTAATACTAAATAATTAAATAAAATTACAAAAAAAAAGGAAAAATAAGAAAAGGGTAAGGATTTGTCCAGAATTAGGTCGTAGCATGTTGGGGTAAAAAGAAAAGAAATTAACCAATTAGAATAAACCAACTAGAAAGCTAATTTGGAAGAGGATAAGGTTAATTGTTAATAAAAAATTGGGAGAAAAGAATCAAGATAACTTTGTAAATACCTCAATTTTTTTACTGAAGCTCATTTAGATAGTTAGGAACTTGACAAAAATTGAAGGAACTCAAAAAGAGAAGATTAGGGTTTTTTTTCAAAAATTAGAAAAAAATATATGCAATTAAGGCTTATAAACCAAACCCGCAACCCTCAACCACTTGGAAGTGAACAACCACCATCACCATACCTTACCACCACTACTTAGCCCTATCGACAACCCTAGGACCACTATTAGTGGTCGAAAGTCCATCGGCCTGATGAGTCCAATTTCAACCCGAATCTTATCTAATTTATTTAAATTATCAAATTTATTTGGAAAATTATAAAATTTGGTATTTTAATGTTTTTATATATGTAAATTTAGGAAAAAATATTGGTTTGATTAAATTATATCTGGAAACATGTAATGCTTAAGAAATCTTGTAAACCCGAGCATATTTCAATTTAGAAATAAACAACCTTACAAGTGTAGTTTTGAGCTCAATTTTTTTGTATAAACTATTTAAAAGATATAGAATAGTGCTATGGACCCCTTTTTAAGAAATGAATGTTAGAAAATTTTAAGTAATTTTTAGGCCTTTAAATTATAAGTGTAATTAGTGATTTTGAGGATAATTAATGGTTAATTGAATAATTATTAATTTATGTATAATTAGGTGTTTTAAGATATTCATATCTAATGTGGTATGGTAATTTTAGCATTTGGATGGTGAGATGTAATTATTAAGTATAATATGTAGTGAATATGTGAAAATTAATAATATGTGAAATTGGAGTTATAATAAATATAAAATATTAGGTTAAAATAGATAATACAATAATAATAGTAATATATAATAAATTTAGTAGGAGACTTAAATTTAGGTAATTAATATGTGAAAATTAATAATATGTGAAATTGGAGTTATAATAAATATAAAATATTAGGTTAAAATAGATAATAAAATAATAATAGTAATATATAATAAATTTAGTAGGAGACTTAAATTTAGGTAATTATATGAAAAANAATTACCTAAATTTAGTAGGAGACTTAAATTTAGGTAATTATATGAAAAATATTAATTTTTCTCACATCGAGAATAAATTCAGTATATAAATGAGGACTAAAGTGTACCATACAAGTTAGAATACTAGTTGGGGACTAAAAGTTATATTTAAGATACCCGAGTATTATGCGAATAATTTCACATTATGGTCCCGAATACATTATTAGGATATATATAATATACATGTAGTCGAAACTAAATTAGAACCTAAATCGGAATCGAATTTGGAAATCAATCCCAAGACTAACTTAGAATGAATTGATAATAAATAATATATATAGAGAGAGGATTGAGTCAAATCATAACCTAAAGTTTACATATATCATAATGATATAAATACTAAAAGAGTATTTATATTCTAGGACACACGGAGATGAGTGACTTGCGATTAGACAAGTGACTTGCGACTTGCGACTTACGACTAGTCAAGTAAGCTAACTGAGGACTTTATGTAAGTTAGGCTCAATACTTTATTGTATTTTGGAGTACTATATTCAAGCACTTAGAAGCTTAGGATTGTATATGATTGTGCTTGTAAATAGTTATACATGCTTGTACTTGTGTATCTCTAATTACTGGTTGAATAGTGATGTGTGGGTGATATGTTGTGAATTGAGTGGTGTGAACTGAGTGGTGTGAACTTGTTTGGTCATCCTAAATCGAACCTAATTATAGTTAACCTAAATAAATTAATAAGACATACATTGCTAACCATTAGGAGACTATTAGGATTCTCCAACCAAACACTGATGCTTTCAAAAAAGATAGCACTGAATAGCATAATGATCTTTTCTTCATCTTTAGTTGAACTAAGTGATAGGAGAGGAAATCACCGTAAGGATAAAGGCCATAGTTCAAAGGGTAGTCATGGGGGAAGTGGTGCCTTTGTTGCAGGCATGGAGCTATCGAGTGGGATCTAGATGTATTTATGAAGTACGGCATGGAGTTTATGTCAACGTTAGGCAGTTCGGTCAGGGCGTCAAGGTTGCAGCTATTTTTGTTAGGGCGGATTGTGATTGAGGGGGGATGTTAGCTTTTGTGTAGTGAAGGGATTGTGGTGTTGGCGTTATAAAGGCAAGGGATGTGTTGTTTGTATAGTAAGGGGGTTAGTAGCTTGTGGAGTTCAGTTGAAGGGGACATTGGCTTTGTAAATCGAGGGGGGAGTACGTGTCTTCAATGGATAAGTATTGGCAATAGGGTATATGCATGTAGTACAGCGTGAATGAGTGTTAGGTTGTGTTTAATTGATGATTGAGGGGCGATGAAGTGTGATTGAATGGTAGGGGTATTGACTACGTATATGGGGGATTTAAAAAAAAAAAAAAAAACCACCCTTAAGTCTACCACTGAAGTTCTATTTATAATACCTCAATTGAATCTTTCATATCTCAACAAATCCTAAATACGATAATGAATCCTAGATACGGAAGATACATTAATGATTCTTTGGAGATTCAACCTAGTTTCTAAAAACCATATCTTAATTCGAGCTTTTTATTTTTCGAGCCCAATCTGATCCGATCCAATCTAATTTGATTTAGCCCGATAATTTACTTAATAAATCCTAAGTTTATTTTAACCCAATATAAGTTAGATAAGAATCTACTTTCTATCGAACTAGACCAAAATTATTTTAATGAAACTCGATTTTTTAATGACTTAGGATTTATTAAATCGATTACTCTCCATTATCCAATTTGACACTAAACGATCCAACTCGATTTGACTCGATTCTACTTGACTCGATACGATTTGACTTGACACTTTATATTTTTTATATTTTTTTTAATTTTCTTTTTTAATTTTTATTTATTTTTAGCTCAATAATAATAAAACAAAATGGTAAAAATGAGGTATCTACAGTTGTGAGTTGTTGCATAAACATGAAAACTCCTTAACTTGGATTAAAACAAGTGAAATTACTTTGATTTCATAACAAATTGGACCACATTATGTGATGTTATTTGCTTATTGCATTATATATAATTAATTATTTGAAAACCTTGTTTGTGTTTATTATACATTCATAAGTCTCTATCATAACTTACTAAGTTGTTAGTTGCTCATACCCTTATAGATTTTCTTGCAAGTATTGATTGATATGCCATGATATAATTATCCTGAGGTTAGTTTCTTTTCGAAGCACTACGAGAGAGTGAGAATTAACTGGCTATAAAATCAAGTCCTTTACTATTCTGTTAGTACTTTTAGGTTTATGAATCGGTATTGTGATATGTCAATTAACAGGCTATTGTAGTATGTATAATTTCCTAAGATTATACAATAATATGAATGTATTTATGTAATTATGACTTAAAGTTTTAGTGATATATATAAATTTTATCTTTAATTATGAATGACTGTTTACTTCAAAACGAGGAGTCGTTGACATCTTATGTAAATTGTATCTATGATAGGGGCTGTCAAGTTAGTTATTATCATATGTTGATTTATATGGCAGGATTATCGTGACTCTACAACTTTAGGGGTGTAACATTACCTTCGTTGTAGATCGATTTCGTCTACCATCAAAGCCTATGCTTTGAGTTATCGTAACGCCTCTTCTTATACAAGTAGGTTGATCCCTTATCTAACCTGTTACAAGGAAAGGGTAGAAGAAGAGGCAATGTCCCTTTCATTGGGTCTCTATTGCAACTCTTTATTGTTTACTCGAACTTCCTCAAGTTCTTTCTCAAACTTAGCACATAAGGCCTCTAACCATGCTATACATAAACCACCATTACCTTGTTACTAATGTTGAAATGTCTAATTATGGACTTCAATTTGATGCAACTCTAGGGTATGTTGCTGTGGGGATTCTTCCTCCTATTTACCTAAAGGGCTCTACTCCCTCCCCCCCCATAATGTTATTATCTTTAGACTTAGTTTTAGCTATTGTGAGTGTTTGGAAATAGTTGGTACCAATTGTTGATACTCAAAATTGGAGTTAGGAAAAAATAGAACACTTTGCTCAAAACTACTCTACAAAATGAAAAGAAAATGAGGTTATAGGGGGTGCCAAAGCAACTTCGGGGTGGCTACTCCGATGCCTAACTTAGTTTAAGGACTTTAAGGTAAGAAGAAAGCTTAAAGAGAGCGTAAAGTGTCCAGAAGAGCCTCATTGCTGTAGTTCAATCTCCTTTCATAGCTAAGGATTGGTTCAAATCTAGTACTCGTTACCTCTAAAACTTGACACATGCGTTAACTTTGAATTTAGGACTACTTTCCAATATTGGGGGACATAGCTAACGTTGTAGCAGCTGGTGGGTGGTTATTTGGGCATAAAGCCTAACCATTCATGCTGAGTGTCTAAATTTGAATCCTTTAGGGTTGACCAAGTTACAAGCCAAGCTGTAGGTGGTTACTCTATGTTAAACAAGGCTAATCCAATCTATTCTAGTTGGGTTATTTTGTTTAGTTTAAGCACATCTAGCTCATCAATCTTCCCAAACTAGTCAACACATTAGGAGTAACCTAAAGGAGGTCATGAATAAAGAAAGAGGAAGGTGTGAACAGATAATAGGTCAAACATTACTCAATTTAGATCGACTCTAACCTTGGGGAGAAATCACTATCAATAATATAGACATCCTAAAATGTACATAACTTAATTAGTGACTAAAATGCAACAAAGAGTACATTCATCATACGTGGTATAAGATAAGCTGTAGTAAAGGTGGGTGACATAAGTAAAACTTAGCATTTTAAGGTTTAACCCAAAGATTTATCAAGATTAATTTGGATTCTCAAATCTGTAAGACCAAGAGGTAAGAAACAAATCGTTTCGTATTGATTTCACCACTCGTATCATCCACCAATCAACCATTTTACGATGACTATCCATAGATGTATCACATAACATTTGTGCACTTACTTAGAGCTTTAGAAGGCTTAACCAATCCAAAACAATTAGCGATATCAACAACCAAACAGTCATGCCAATTTAAAACCTAATTTATTATTAGCTGCTTCATTTCTAATGTTTGGCCCTCGATAAGTAATAAGTATCTAATCTATTAGTAGGTAATTCTAGACTTAGGCCCCCTAAGGTCCATTCCGACCTTCAACCACCACGGATCGACCAATTCAAGCCTATTTCTAAGCTACATGAACTCAAGCTCGTATTCCCCCCTCAAAGATTTGACCTATACTTGGCTTTAGGAGCCTGCTCAACCTTCTAGAAGGTTAGTGCTTAATTTTGAGGAGTTTGGTCTTATCTATGACTTTTAAGCTCGAGACTTCACAAGTTAGAGTTTTGGTTAGGAAGCTTAAAAGATAGGTATTTATGAGCATTAAGTGAAGATATTAACCTATGTGGGACAATCGACTAAAGAGTTGTTATGTCACATCCAAGAATATCAAAACTTATCTAATTTAGGGAAGATATACTATCCTATGGCCAAGATTCATAAATATCCATTTTTTGAGTATATCTTTGATCCGAGGTTACCCCTCCACTAGTAAATTATCTAAACTCATTTTTGTGATTTTGTACTCTCCATTACGCTCTTGCTTTAAGCATCGAAGTGGCCATATACGACAAACCCCAATACCCCTCATGGTGCTCTTTTTTTGGTAGATCATAGGACTAGAAACCAAGGCCTAAGATGCAAATCTCTATAGTTGAATTTTTTGGGACAACGCAGTCCATTTCCTGCTTACACGATTAGTTACAATGCTAATCAAGCATGACCAGCACACACCAATGATCATAAGTAAAATATATATTAGATTTTTATACTATGCCTAACATAAACAATTAGCAACCAAGCAGAATAGTCACACATTGTATTTTTTTTAATCTTTAGCTTTGATAATTTCTTCTTGTTATTCCACTATATAAAATAATTTAACAATAGTTTATATTAATCTTGATATATAGTATTAGATTCTTTTTAATTTGACATTTTAATAATTTTGAGGTCCAAGGAGTTCTTTAAATATTCGGAATTTTTTAGAATAAGATTTTAGTAAGTTAGATGAATTATTAGGTTGAGTAGATATATGAACTATTAGGTCAACCAAATAAGATAAATAGTTGACTAGATAGTGCATAAAGCAATTTCATTGGCTAGGTTTAATATGTATTCGACTAGTTTTCAAAAAGGGTCAAAGGAATTTCCACCTAATTTAACCTATTTTTGTTTAATTAGAGTAAATTCTATTTTCTTTATACTTTTATGTATAAATTTATTGAAGTTAGGATTTAAGTTTTGATTTGAGGTTAAATGAGACAAATTTGTCAATTTTACAACTAGAATTAACTATCTTGTTATCATATCCTATATATGCTAAAAGTTACTAATGTTTCTAGTTCAAAGACAAAATTATAGTATTTGAAAGATTCTTATTACGGATGAAGCCTAATATTTTTGTTAAGATTTTGTTAATTCACTCATCTTGCCTAGAATTAGAAACCCCTAATATTTCCTCATTTTAGATTAGAACATCAATAGAAGTAAGGTTTATTGCTAATTTTAGTTTCAGATTAAGTTTCCTAAAGCTTAGTTTCACCATGTGACTTTATTATTTTATGATTCAAATTATTAGGTTAAATTGAAGTATTAGAATTTAGACGTAGATGTTGATTTTAACTTAGGATTCTTGGTGATGTAAGTCATTATCTAAAACATGTAGCAAGAAGTATAAGAGTAAATCAAGTTAAGCCAAGAATTAATTGATTAGGAGAAATAAAAGCTAGAGCTAGTAAATGGAGTAAGGGGGACTATAATTCTACGGTTTGTCCGCTTAAATGGCACAATGTTACTGTTTGAATGGCATAATTGATCTCAAATTCTACATTGATTCCAGTCCAAGAAATAAATTATATTCTCCAACTTGACCACTTATATGTATCACTATAATTTTTATTAGGATTCATCAGATTTAACCCGTTCGTGTACAGAGTAAAAGGAATTATTACCTTTGCAGGGATTCTCACCAAGATTATATGAACGATTGGAAACTTTACCAGCTTTACATGAAAGTTTGTCAACTTTGCATGGAGTTCCATGAAGCCTTTGTTATATATATCATTTCAAAGACTTTGAAGACTAAGGATTGAATTTTCATATAGATTTATCAATTTGCATCAAGGCGATGGATTGGACATCAATTGATTATTAACTATAAATATTGACTTCTTATTTTATTTATTTTATGATATTTGGTTGTCTAGATAATTAACCTTTATTTGTTTGAATAGCTATTATTGGTTTATTAGTTATTTGTCTTTTATTGACCAATAGGAATTTAGTTCTATTGATGAATAATAATGAATGAAATAGTTTCAGAATCAATTGCTACCAATAATATGCACATAATTTATGTTAATATTTTATTGATATTTACATAATATATGTACATAATAAATGAAATGAATTACCTATTAAATCGTTTCTTATTTTGTGGATATATATCCATCTCTTTCCCATTGCTAAACCACCCTATCATCCATATCATCATTCTTACCAAGCAATAAGCATCCCATTGCCTAAAATTCTTAGGATGTCTTCATCTAAATGATAACCTATGAGCTCTTATTTCCAGTTGTTGAAGCAATTCCAAACCTGAACAACTTTTAAGTCTTTTATTCATATAAGGTATCACATTAAGGATGCTCTCTTGATACTGGTTAAATAAAAAAAGAAAATTTGGATTCGGTTGTCTCTGAAATAACTGTGCTTGAATATACGATGAGTTGCCTTGTTTCGAAAACTCTTCCAATTGTGTTATGACAAAATATGTATTAGGTACATAAAAGCTAAATTGATCCTTTTTTTTTTCTTTCTTTATCTATAATATTTATGCCAAAAAATACAGGAGTAACTAACTATAACTTCCATTCGACTTTACACCTTATATTATCAATTCCATCTATATTTTTTATTATTTATATTTATATCTATCTTGATAGTTTAGATTATTCGTCATTTTTCTCTACTGCATTTCTTCCTCATTTTCTATACCCTCGTGTCCCTCAACGTTCGCTTTGCAGTTTTCTCTCGCCTACTTTTGTCAATTGCTTTCCTTTATTTTCATTCCCATATTCTCCTGTGCAATCTCCAAAAGAACTAACAATGCATGTATGATTAGAAATGGTTTCACTCACACACATGGACCGTAGTAACATCTTCTATTTGTAAAATAAAACTTCGTATTTTCTAATCGCTTATTCTCTTCTCACGATAATTATCTAAATTATTGGCTTTTAAGAATCATTTATCTACTGGATTCTCTTTCGGTAGTACTTTTCAGTTTTTTCTTTTTACCTTATTCGTAAATGCATGCACGTAGGAATCTTAATATATTTAATTAATTTCTTTGTATAGACACCTCATTTTTATCACTTTTCATTTTCGTTAATTGAGCCAAGTTGAGAAATAAATAAAAATAACAAAAACGAAAATTAAAAAAAAAATAATAATAAAAAAGAGAGTTGAGTCATATCTTATTAAGTCGTGCCATATCGAATTGAATCATGTCGAGTACCAAGTCGAGTAATATTGAGTTGAGTTAGATTATTTAGTGTCGAATTGGATAATGATATATGATCAATTTAATAAATTCTTAAGTTGTTGAAAAATTGGACTTTATTAAAATAATTTTTGTCTAGCCTGATATAAAATAGATTTTTTTATGTAAATTATATTGGGCCAGATTAAATTTATAACTTATTAAGTGGACTCTTGAACTAAATTAAATTGGATTGGATTAAACCTGGTAAATAGAAAGCCCAAATAAGATTTCTAGAAACTGGGTCAAATCTTCATCGTATTTTTTGTTTGTTAAATATTAAATCTATAATTAAAATGATACGAAAAATTCGATTTTTGGTTTATAAATAGCTAGTCGATACGTGACGTTGAGGAGTTTTTTTTTTTAGTATACAACCCCAAATACACATCTCACAAATCACTTGTACCACCACAATTAATCAATCTCCACATGACAGTTCATACCTCCTGCAACAACACATAGTCAAAATCGAATTTCCAAAGTTGAGAAAATCTAATGCCAATTCCATAGTCAAAACCCAATTTCAATTCAAAGTTGACGAAATCCAATTCCAATAAACTTTGATTGAAGCCCTAATCCCTTGACCATCCAGCAAACCAAACGTAAATCAACTAAAGCCTGATTGATTAGCATACCAAACACAAATTTTCAAAGCTTAACGACCAACTTTCCAGCAAACTGAACACAAATTTCCGAAGCTTGACAACTAACTTTCCAACAAACCAAACAAAATCCAAATTTCTAAAGCCTGACGATCAACATTCCGCAATCCAAAATTCCAATTCCAATCTGAAGTCTACGATCATCTAACGCCATCTCACTTTAACGCTTGCTAGAATTCCAACAATTTAGACCGTCCCCTAACCAACAGCAACTGAAACCAATCCGATACGTTAAGGTCAAATGCTCCAACTTGCACTACCCCTAATGCAATCACAATTCACTAATCAAAGCAACCCCATCCTCAATCCAACATTAGCAGCAATCTGGACAACAAGCACGTGGACATAATACCAACACGAACATGAGCATGACACATAAACAATCCACTTCCTAATCACGATGCATGATCAACATATGCTACTCGATTCATCGATAAAAATTGTTTTATTTCATTTCGTTATTTATTTTATTTTAATTCAATTATTTTTACTAATTAATTTTTGTTTTATTGCAGGTTTATTATTTTTATCATTATATCATTGCATATTTTTTAGATAATTTGAATTTTTTTGGTGAAACTAGTTAATTGAAAAATTGCGTTTTTTGTGATAAAATCGTGTTTTTTTTTTTAAATATACGTATCTTACAATTGAGATACGTAATTTACAATTATGATTTTAAAAAAATTACTTATGAAGATATGTATTTGATCATATCTTCTATATATCTTAGAGTTAAGATTTGGAAAAAATACGTATCTAACAGTATCTTCAATCTATTTTATAGTTAAAATCTAGAAAAGATTTTTTAACACGTAGTATTTTCAAAAATAAAAAATCTTAATTGAGTCTTTTAAAAGATTTAGTTAGTTAGTTAGTTAGGGTTTTCTTTAATTCGAAAAAAATTAGATTTCTTAGGTTTTTTCTAAAACAAATAATAAATTGATAAATAAGCTTAAATCTAGCTCAATTTTCGAAATAAAAATAACTCACCCACTAAATATTATATAAAAAGAGAACTACGACAGATTTGATCCTGATTAGCGAGTATATAGGCATATTCGGAGTAACTAAATAAAAAAAAATAATTTTTTTCCCTTTTTCTTAGAATTTCATAATAAAAATAATTAAAAACCACTTTAGATATCTTTTGTATATTTAAGTATATTTTTAGCATTTCTAGAAAATTATAAAAATAAAGCCAATCAATTTTTCTTTAATTTTTATATGGTGACTTAGTCTTAATAAATTAGCTCTCAAACTTAGTTTTTTTTTTATTTAATTTTTTAAAAATCAATTTTTTTAGAATGTTAGCGAATTAGTGGCCAAATTAAGGTTTTTTCCACTTGAAAACTCTAATTTCATTTTTTATCAGTTAAATTAATTGGCAATTCCAATTTTTAAATTTTTTTAAAAAATATTTCCTTAATTTAATGTTGAGTAACTTATATTAAGTGAGTTATGTTTGATATAAGTTAAATTAAGGAAACCAAAATAGGACTCGACACTTGGTATATTTATACTTGATTCTTTGTCACTATGTTTACTCCATAAAATGTTTTATCAACTCTTTCTTTTATTTTATTTTATTTTTTTTTTGTATTCCTTTTTACAATTGTTATAGCTAAAGTAACAATTATAGGGTGCTATGAGTGGCAGTAGTTATTAACCTCAAAAATATAGAAAACATTTTACCCTTTTTATGAATGTCTCATTTTTTTCCCACTTCCCTCTTTAGATGTCTGTTCTTCTCTTTTTGTATGGTCAATTCAATTGACTTAATTCACTTCTCTTTTTAGGTGAATGAACAATCTTGCATTCTGCACTTTAGGGTTCAAATGTTACTACTAAGAATCTCTTACACAGTAGAGTTTTAGTTTAGGTAAATACTCTTAATGGATATCAAGTAATTTTTTTCCCATTTCCTTAAGTATTGATGGTTTAAAAGAAAACAAACAAACTTACTTCTATAACATGGAGTAATTAGGATGCTGTGGATCTCATACTCATAGATACTTAGTGATCTAGAATCATTTTGGTTTTTATTACTTTTCCTTTTGACTTCATAGAAGTTCCTTTAATATTATAGAAATTTTTAATCAAGAAAAGGAAAAAAAAAATCAAAATTTTTACCTTATTTAGGGCATTGAGAAAATAACTATCAAATGTTTTGAATTTTTCTAGTATGGTATAATTTTTGTGTCCTTTTCATTCCTGATAGAATGCTTAATCTAACAGATGCTTTCAATGGCTAGTTTAGAATTTTTTAGGAAGGCTAATGTTGAATTTTTGTTTTTATAACATCCTAAGACAAAAATAATAAATAACTAAGCCAATAAATACTAATAGGCTTATTTCAACTACTTGGTTCAAAAGTTTTAAGCTTATGTTAACAAGGTATTTACAACCATAACCAATCTTTCTCTATTTTTGATTTATGATTCAGGTTACCTATTACCTATAGGTCATTCTGGAAGTATACAAGAAGTCAAACCCTAATGACACTCACTACCTTCTTTAAACTTCTTCCGAGTCACACCCTAACGATACTCCTCACTTTCTTTGGAG
The DNA here is from genome assembly GCA_024138015.1 of Lumnitzera littorea. Taxonomy (NCBI): domain Eukaryota; kingdom Viridiplantae; phylum Streptophyta; class Magnoliopsida; order Myrtales; family Combretaceae; genus Lumnitzera; species Lumnitzera littorea. Next base: position 38,832,636 of record JAMXBB010000004.1, on the reverse strand, counting down.
CTTTTCTTTAAACTAGAGTTAGATTTGAATCATCTACCTACTAGAAGAGGGTCTACTATGATACCATTTATAATGTCCTAAGTTAAAAATAATGAATAGCTAAGTTAATAAATACTAATAGGCTCATTTCAACCACTTGGTCCAGAAATTTTAAGTTTGTATTAATAAGGTATTCACAATCATGATTTTATAAATTAGTACCATAACCTCTTATAATTCATATAAGATATTTAACTATAGGATCTCACAATTTTCATTTCATATTAAAGTTGAATTACAAAAGGATGCTTTCAACAATTAGTTTGGAGTTTTTTTTTTTTTTTCAATCTTTGTTCATTTAGAGGATTGTATAGGAGATATTCTTCATTACCGTCATTGGAAAAAGATTTTTCATTATTATTCCAATAAGCAAGGTCAACGTCCAACCAAAGAAGTTGAAGTTTACAGTATATTTGTCCAAAATGTTATTTTATTTTCTAAGTTTGTGGGATATAGTTGAACTTTTTATGCATTTGAATTATAAGAAATATTGCAATGAGATCATGTGTGATATATATTTAGATATATATATTTATTTATATGTTTATTTTTTATTCTAGTAATATTTAACATATGAAATTGTTTTCCATTATTAGGCAACTTACTTTTTAAAATGGAAAAGCCAAATTAGTTAAAAATGAAAAAAAAAAAAAGAATCATATTGAAATGAATCTAATCTTTCTCTAATTTGGGAAATTCCTCTAAATAAAAAATCCTCCACCATGACTAATATTAGGAAAATGTTAATAATTCTCCATTTGATTTACAAACTTAACTCTTCCATCGTCATCGATGGTTGTTGTTGTCACACCCTAAGAGATACCTTAGTTGTGGCAGCCTACCGTATACTACCTCAAATGCCTTAGATTTACCTTACGATTAATCTGAAACCCTTGACACGATTTACAAGACGTCTTCCATTACCAAGTAACTTCCTAAGTATGTACTCTTAAGTAGTTCAAGTTAACTATTAAATAAATTTTTATGACATAACTAACCAATCATCAATAAAACCTAACCATAAGTGGGAACATTACCCCACTAAAAGAATATCATAAAATAAAAATTGCTCCTAAGGAGTTTGGTAGTACATCCCATATGAGGATCGAATAAAAAGGTCTATACAAAAGAAGATAAATAAGTTCTCTCAGTCGCTCTTCCTCAACTTGCATATCTTAACTTCTCAACACTAACCTTAGGCATAACATACCTTTGTACAAGCCAAATGTCATCATGCATCAAAAGACTAAGAGGGTATAAGCTTACGACAAGCTTAGTGAGTAATTCCTCTTACTAAACATTTCATGCAAAGATTAAGCAATCGTATTAAGTAACCATATGAATGTAACAATCGTTTGCTCAAATAGTTATATACAGCTTAACCTCTAACTGCATATAGTTAGGGATTTCGCCCTCAAAGCTAGGGTTGGAGTTACATGAACTATTGGATTTGAGTTCTAAGCACTTTCAGCAGGTAAACATACTAGTCTCATATCCACTCAATTCTTTTTGTTCTCACAATTAATTACATTATTCAATCATTACTTCTCAATTCCTATATCGAGAATGAGGATGTGAGCAACGTACGTAGTCTATTCACCCCTAGGCAATGGACTCTAGGACGCAGCTCATTGCTATGCAATTAGTGTCTTCATCGCCTAGTAAGCCGACAAATTAGGCTAAAGCCATGTTGCATGTGTGCACTGTACGAAAACTCATATATGTAAACATCATCACGACCCTCGCAAGGCTCCTCCATCGTACATGCATAATGTGACAACCAACATATAATGATGCGAGTTATGCCATGTATGATCCAGTTTAGTTATAGTAAAAAATGGTTATATTTGTTTTATTTTTTTGACTACTCATTACTGACAAACAATTATAAGGCATGCCATAGGTAGCTTTATAATAAGCATTTCGTTGCTATATATATTAGAGTGCTTTAACACAATAATCACGGAATGTCATACAGATGCAATTCCCAAGTCCCCAAACATATCAATTGTTGTTTAACTTTAAGTGTAACTAGTTTACAATCAATTACAAGCATAGTAGTCATAGGAACACTCATTCAGCCATGATGATTTATGGATCATAGTAGTCGGTAGGTAAGTTTGAATCAATATCGGAATTGCTTGAAATAATTACAAAGGAATATGAATAAGAAAAAGGAAAATTTCTTATTAAGCTAACTATTCTCGCTATAATCTCCAATTTTGACTAAAACTTGTTTTTATTATAACTTTCTCATTTTAAATTCGATTTTTGCGTTCTTAGTCATTTTCTATCATTTTTGGGTGTAGATTATCATAGTGTGGTCCAAATCGATAAATTCCAACCACAATTTTTCATGCTGATTCAAAAAGTTACAAACCTCTTGTTTGTTGGGTTAAAGGGCTCCATTTTTGTATAATCTTTGTCTTATATTCCATTTTCCCCATTCTTAGTGAGTTCTAAGTTCTTATTTGAGCCTTGAAGTATATTTAGTAATTATTCTTTATGGGCTCACGTTTAATAATTAATTCAACTTAGTCTCCCTTTATTAATGCTTCTTATTTGGGCTTATGGGCCTTATTGTTAAGGTCTTTTAAGTTAGGCTTGATAATTGTTCCTTTAGGCTTTTTAATTTGTTAAGTTGTGCTTATTCATAAAATCTAGAAATAATGGTCCTTTAACTCTTCAAGCTCAAAGTCTTATTGGTTTGGCCTGATATATAATTCTTTGTTTGTTTTAACCATTTAGGGCCTATGGCCTAGGCTCGACATGCTTATTCGGGTTCAAACATTCTTCAAACACACTTTTAAAGGATTTTTAAATAGGGGTCAGTTTTGTCTATGGCGTTTTTGGGGCTTGGTTGGTTAGATTTTAGGCTTGAAACATGTTTTTGGCTTGGTTTAACCTCTTAATGCCTTATATGCTAGCTATACTACTTTAGAAAGTTTTGAAACACTTTAATCTTTTCTAAAACATTCTTAAAAGTGGATTTTAAAGTAGGGTCAGATTTTTAAAATTTTGGTTAAGCTCTCAAATGAATACTTTTCTTAAGGATTCTTGTTTAAACAACATATATACTTGCAAAGGAGTTGAAGGGTAGCATTTTTAAGATAATCTAACAAGAATAAATCTAAGAAAGTTTAGGAACACTTCAAAACACATTACGTCCAGTAGCTATTCAAGAGTGTGTTCAGTCTTATTTTGAGTCCTCTTATGAGTTACAAGCTCATATCACCACAACACTTCATATGTTGATTTTTCTTTCACTAGAGGCTACTCTAAGGCTTGTGAAACTTAATAAAAGTAGAAATATCATCTAGAAATGCTCCATACATGCCATGTCCAGCTTGTGTAGTCCTTTTATACGAGTGATTTTATAGCTTTTTCAAGCCTTAAAGCTATACCCTAAGTAACAAACAAATATACTACAAGGATGCTAAGCCTAAACCACTTATACCATAATGTTCGTATAAAAAATCTCAAGAAGTTCATAAACTTATTAGGATACATTTATGATACATAACACTTTCCTTATACAAGAAATAATCTTTTAAGCATGATATTCTAACATTTCTAAAAGTAAAACTTATTTCACTAGGTGAGGATGGTGGTAGATGACATTACTTTTTGTCCCCTTAGCTCCTGATCCTTTGTGCTCTTCCTTTGCTTTTTAGCTCCTTGAGAACTAAACTCTCATTATGTTGGTTGATTTTCCTACTTTCCAAAAGATGACACAAAGGTTCTTAACTTTGGGTTTTCAAGTGTTTCATGGTGGTGTCACTAAGTGGTGTATGTGTGTATGATGTAAATGGGGTGTAAGGAGGTGGATGGTTTGCTTGTATGTGTAGGGATTGGGCTTTCTTCTTGTTACTTTAAATGTGTGCATATTTTTAGAACTTTGAAACAAATGTGGGGGGTAAATGAGGATGGAATGGCCAGTTGGAAATGGCCTTGTGCATGAAAAATTTGAAAGTGTAAAAGAGTCAATACATAATGATGAAAGGAGATATGGTTCTTATGACAAAATAATAACTAAAATTGACAAGTGAATGGATGTGGAAAAGATGGGAGGCCTAGCATTCCCTCTCTTAGTCGGTGTGATTTAGGGCACTATTGTGCCATGCCTTGGTCATATCAATCCCTTTTGTACATTAAATAAATTAATAAGTTAGCTCACTTATCTATAAGTAGTTTAACATATGAAGAGAGATGAAGGTTAGTTCATTTTTTCTTTGTTGGATTTGTTAAGTGAAAGGTGAATTAAATTATCACTATTAGCCTTATTTGAAATGTACTCAATTTGTTAAGGAAATTAGGTAATAAGGGTTAATTCTTCTTTGTATACTACTCTTCAAAATTTTCAACATAACATAACCTAAATGGTCACCATATTCAATTAGTTAAATCACCTTAAATTGGCTCTTCTACTAAGTTATTGATAGTTTGAGATTAAACTAAGCTCAGTTAAACTTAGTTACTTAAAGTGGGGTTCTTAAGCATTTACGTCATTATTTCATATTTAGTTGATCATTTAGGGTTTTTCTTAAGTTTAGGAATATTCGACTACCAATTCAAGTTATCTTAGTAGGCAAATTTTTTTTTTAATTAATTAGCTTGTCAACTCTGTGGGATATAATGATTGTTCGAGTTCAATTCCAAATATTACCAAAATTTTACAAGATTTACAATTGTAGTAAAAAGGAAAATCATAAGATTTTCTTTAGAAAAAAGAGTATTGCAATGGCTGAAAAACAGTCATAAATGAAAACACAATCGCCTACTTGAGAGTAAGGGTGGGCAGGTATAGGATGAGTAGGATATAAATCTTTACACGTACCTTATTCTATAGGTACAAATTCTTAAACTTTGTTATCTGCATTTTATCCTATGATACTTTAGAACCATTTTGTATCCTATACCATCATGTAAAACCTATAAATCTTTTTTTTATTATAAATTTAAATATGGCTAGTTTCCATTTACTTTTCTTTCCTTCCAATTTCTTTCATTTATTTTTCTTTTTGATCTTTTTCTTCATCGATTATTATTGTATAAATATACCAATTTTAGTGTAATCTCGGTCTCAACTTAAAAGGCTAAATAAATAATTATAAATGGGACTCATGTAGGAGGTTGATTTATTTTAGCAATAAGAATATTTATAAATTATAAATTACAATGTCTTAATTTATAGTCAGCATCTATAATGATCCTTCATTTATTGCAACTACTAAATCATAACCTATCGACTAAATCTTTTTCAAACCTATTACAAACCCTAATCTTGGATAAGGGAAAAAAGTATAAATACTGATCTTAAATAAATCTTGACTTGAATAATTTTATATAAATTTATTACAAAGTATTTTTCAAACCTACTACAAAGAAATTATTGTGTCAAAAGAAAATAAGTTAATAACATATTTTATTTAGGTGGCTTTACGTAAATACTTTCTTTTTTAACTTTATTAGAGTTAGACTTAGTAAATGAGAAAGATAGAGTGAAAAGAAAATGCATTAAAGAAAAGATTAAGGAGGAAGAAGTTGACATAAAGACATTAGGTTTAATCTAAGGAATTCATAGGTTGTGCTTTATTATTTTTTTAAGCTCATACAAATAAAATAGTATTCTTTTTTATTTATTAATTTTAGTTAATTACTATTACAGGATAGTTATAAGATGCTTTGATACTTTTACCCTATATACTTCACAATATAGATTTTAGAATGTGTATATGGTACCTTGGCTTCATACTTATACTTTACCTTATAAATATAGGTTTTGAAAAATTATTATTGAGAACCTACCTTGTGACTTTAAATACTCACGAACTTACTTGATCAAGCAAGATTTGTATAGATACCCTATACAATAGGATTATTTGCTTACTTCTACTTGAGAATAGGAATTTTAATTGAACCATAGGGATGATAAGGATTTGCATTTAGAGCTTGGCGCATTTATTATTTAGCACACACATCGCATGTGTGAGAATTAGTAGTATAGAAAAAGATTCAATAGTATTAATATACCAAGTGGATTAATGAATGGTGTATAAATACTCATAAATTTTTTACAGTAAAAACATAATTGATACTTTTTAAAAAAATACATTTATTTATTTAAATGTATAAAAAATTTATGATACTTATATACCATTTATCGATCTACTTGGCATACTAGTATCATTAAATTTTTTCTCGCTAATATAAGGTTCATGTTTGTTTATAGACAATCTAAAAAGATCACATAAAGTTCAATTTATTGTAAATTATCTATGAAATATAAATACAAATTGCACCAAACCATAACCCAAAATTGAAAATACAGTATTTTTTCTAATAGTTAGATGAAGAATATAGTTTATGATTTTATATATCTATATATGATTAAAATTGAGTCCAATTTGGTTTAGTTTGTAAATTGAACTCATAATCACCTCACCAAAAGTAACCGGTGAAATACCTTCTTTTTTTTACGTAACATAACTGGTGAAGTACATTGCAATGGGAAGTAAAAACAAGTAATCATCTAACATGAACTTATATCCTATCTATATCTTCCATCTATCTATATCTGATATCTTCTTTCTATATTCTTAAGCTAATATTGCTTATTCGACTCCAAACCTCCATAAAAAAACTATTAGTTTTAGTTGAATTACCAAATAAGTCCTTTTCTATTTTTATAAAAGCAATCTCTTAAGCCGCTCCCACATAATTTGTAGAAATAATTGAAACCCCCCTTTCATTTCCAAGTTCGAATCCCACTTGCATGCCTTATCATTTCAAATATTTATATAAAGTTCATTAATTATAGGAGTGTATGTTTTTTAGCATCATTCATTAGTATAATTTTATATTTTCTAACAAGGATCTTTTTGAGTTAGGGATGCTATTGGGTGGGTTATTATAAAGTTTTTGATCTATCCAAATCGTTAAAAACCTTAGAGGGTCAGAATCTTTAGGGTTTTGGGATGAGTTCTGAAATTAATTCTCAAACTCTATAGAGTTATGGGTCTGATTTTGAAATTTAAGAAAAACTTGAGGAAAAACTCAAATTTTTTTTAAAATAATAATATGTATATATACAAGAGTCCTTAGTCACATCCCTAAAACCCATATCAACTGGCTACATTTTTTTATATATGTAAATTATATAATATATCTCGATTGATATATCACTGTTTGTACTTAATTTAACAAATTAGAAAGGATAATTATTAGTTTTAGTTAAAAATAGATATGATTTTCTTTTTTTCCATAATTTATGTTCTTTTATTTTTTTCCTAAAAAAAAAATCATGAGAAAAAGTAGGGAAACTTTACATATTGGAGTTAAATTTAGAAATTAATAGATTGAAATCATCCACTAATATCGCATGCCAAGTTGAGTTTTAATCGGGTTTTCTAAAATCTTGTAGGGACGGGTTATAGAAATAAGATGAAAAACCTATAAGGTTTATAGAAGTATTATAAGATATTAGGCTAGGTTCAAGTTTTGCAAAACTAATTCTGAACTTGCCTTGGTGGCATCTCTATTTACGATCTCATCCATATCTTTTACTGGACTAGTTTTATTGATTACATTGTTAGTTTAATATTTATTAGATTTGAATGGTAAAGAGCATAATTAGTTCAATGCTTTAGATTTAAAAGACATCAAATCAAAAATAGGATGAAGGTGGGATTGATATTGTAAAAAATATAGATAGAACTATAAAAAATTTTTTTTTAATAATATTCTTGGATAATTTTTTTCTCTTACCATCAACCATCATGTAATTTGAATTAATATTTCTTTTTCATTTTATATTCAACCATGTCAATATATTTAATTTTTCAAATATAACGCGGATATTATGTTTGCCAATATTTTAATAGGAGAAAAACAACTTTACTTTTATCTTCTATTATATTAAAGCAAATGAACTTTTTTAACTTTTTATAATTATTAATATGATATTTTATAATTTTAACCATCAAATATAATTGCACGATAATTATAAAAAAAATTTAAACTCATTTCATAAATTTTTTAACCGTTACAAAATGGTTATGATTTTTGGTTGTACTTATCTATATTTTTATCATTTTTTATTTATCCATTATTTTAATTATCCAATATTATTATTATTAAAAAAATTTAATATGTTTTTTATTTTTCCAATATTTATTATTATAGTAAGGATTTTTAATTTAAAAAATTTATTATAATATCATATATTATCGGTATTCCATATTATTAAGTATTTATTATATATAGAACACAGTAGATCATCTGCTAGTATCGATGCTTATCGTCCCCGATTCTAGTCCGTCTTATTTCCTAAATGGCCCTTTTTGCTACCGATCTTGCTACAGACGATTTGCAGTTTACAGCATTTTGATTCCTGACCCGTATGTTGAAGGGTGCTGCATCTTAGCGGGCCGTCTTGCACTGCGGTCTGCCCTCTAGCTATAGAGTTCAAGCCCGACGATCTCCTGACATCCGTTCCCTTTCTTCTTCTTCTTCTTCTTCTTCAGTTATGCGCTTAACAGAACACTTCTCTATCTTCACCGCCTGTCGCTATTGCTACACAAACCCTTTGTACCTTCTTCACATAAAACCCATTTCCAGCCTCAAAGTTGTTTGGAAAAAGGACCCTAAACTCGACAAAGCCATTGAAAGCGACAAGCGCTTCAAGCTCTGTGCTCGTGTCGTCAAAGAAGTCCTCAATGAACCCGGCCAAGTCATTCCGCTTCGTTATCTCGAGAAACGCCGTGAAAGGTTACGCCTTAACACTAAAGTAAAGATCTTTCTTGATCAAAACCCAGGTTTGTTCGACACTTACTATGATAGAATCAAGCCCAAGTCTGATCGTGTAGTGTTCTTGAGGCCCAGTGCTCGGCTTAGAGGGTTTCTAGAAGAAGAGAAGAGGATATATAACCATAATGAAGGACTGATAGTTTCCAAGTTGTGTAAATTGTTGATGATGACTCAAGATAAAGTTCTTAGTGCCGATAAGCTTGTTCACGTGAAGAGGGAATTCGGGTTCCCTAATGATTTTATGGTTAACTTAGTTCCGAGGTACCCCGAGTATTTCCGGCTTGTCGGGTCTCCTGGTGAAGGGAAGTCGTTTCTGGAGTTGGTTCATCAGAACCCTGAGTTTGCGAAATCAGTTATTGAGATGAGAGCTGAGGAGGAAGAGAGGCTAACTGGAATCCGGGTTAGGCCTAATTTCAACGTAAAGCTTCCTCGTGGTTTTTTCCTTAAAAAGGAAATGCGGGAATGGACTCGGGATTGGCTGGAACTTGATTACATTTCTCCGTACAAAGATGTCTCGCATTTGAATCAGGCTTCTCCGGAAATGGAGAGGAGGACAGTGGGGGTTTTTCATGAATTGCTTTCTCTCTGTTTGTTTAAGAGGATTCCGGTGCCAATATTGGGGAAATTCACGGAGGATTATAGATTTTCCAATGCTTTTGCAAGTGTATTCACGAGGCACTCAGGGATCTTTTACATGTCATTGAAGGGAGGGATAAAGACTGCCGTGTTGAGAGAGGCGTATAAGGATTCAGAATTGATCGATAGGGATCCACTGCTTGAGATAAAGGATAAATTTGTTGAGCTATTGGAAGAGGGATGGCAAAAAAGAGCAGAGCAGTTAAGGTCACGAAATGAGGAAATCCAGAGGGGTATCAAAATGATGGCAACAGGGAGCACGTAGATCAAGTGACAATGCTCTTATGGATCAGCCATCTTGGTGATGATCGTATGGTTGAAGGTAAATTGCTAGGGTCAGAGTGATAATTGATATATGCTGACCTTTTTATTTGTTGGTATTTTTCCGCCATAAATAGGTACTGCGGTTATCCCATATTGGCTGCCAAAAATAAATTATATCTTTCTAGCCTTTCACGGAAATTAGATGGTCGCATGATATTTGTTATGTTATGGGGAATGAGGGGATTTCATTCTCTTTATCTGCGTTCACTTGATTTTGGTTGTTAGTCATGGGGGATCTTGGAAATATTTGCCCTGCTTACTGCCAGCTTATACTATTTTCTGATGCTAGAGTTTGCATTCTTTCCCTTTCTTTGTCATGATAGTGGATATATTTAGCTTTGTAAGAGTACATAGACCTGGATTTTGAGATGCATGCTTATTAATTTCTACTTGGGCAACAAATTCTCATAGTAGGAACCTTTTTCTTTTGTTGGTTGGGTTTAAATTTCTTGGTACGTTTAGTTGTCAATCTGAATTCTGTTTTTGAAATACGGGATAATTGTACTGTGAACAAAAATTATAGTCTCTAGATATTTATGATTGAGAACCCTTTATTGCAGAGGGTATAATCTTAAGGTGACAGATCAGGACCTGCCTATCTTATCTGGATGTTGTTTCCATTGAAGCAGAAAGGCAGATTTTAGCCTTTGACTGATAGGATGACTTGAGATTGCTCCAACTGTTTGGATAGTTTAATCGGATCCCAAATTTCTTTGTTTAAGTTCAAGTTTAGCCACAAATTCTAAGTCTAGAATTTGAACCGTTGATCGATAGGGAAACTAAGAGGATAAGAAGATAAAAATGCATCTTGTTTTGAGAAACAAGGGATTCTTATCTTAAAATTTTCTCAGAACTTTCATGGCACTTCCTACTAGTTTTGGCATTTGAGATAATTTTATGAAAGTCTTTTATTGCTCTAAATGTTTGGTTTTTCCCCTCTTCTTTCCCTCTAGTGTAATTTGATGATGTCAAATGCTACGTTTAGCCTTTGTAGATTAACATAAGCTGAATCAAGGGCAACCAGCCGCTTTGGGTGGATACATCTATTCACCTGTATTTTATTTTTTATTTATTTTCATCATGCTATTTTTCACCCCACTACCACACCCCACACCCCATTAGTATGCTTTTTCTGCCAATATTGGGTTGGGGGGAATGAATTTGGGTAATCCAATTTGGGGCCAATGTTTTATCAGTAGGTTGTTTGTTGTAAATCAAGACTTGTTAATATCATAATAGACTGATTGTATTTTATAACTTTGATTGAGATCTTATTTATCTGACTTTGCAGCTCCTCGAGGAATATATCCTTGGCATGAGGAATATAGTCACCTGTGAATAGGATGTAACTGATTGTAGCTGCAATCATTGAAAGTTGATTGGCTCTTTGAAAGTGCAAAGTTAGTGGGTAGTAACTCAATGCCTCAGGAATTGTTGGCTTCACCGGAGATATGGCCAGTGCCAAAGTGATCACCATTCTTTCCTTATACTCAAAAGTTTTATGTCAGAAACAAATTGTCAAGTAACTGCTCAAGTCCTACCACAACACTTTTGTCCAATAAGCAACAGTTGATTTTCCACTGTAAGTGCTCATATGGGTTTTCCCTGCACTTAAAAAGTTGAGGAGTACTTGAACCATGAGGACCCTTCTTTTATTGGGTAATTTCTGTGTGGGCTATTATTAATAGGTACATTGAATCTTATGACAATATGGTTGTGGTGAACATTACTTCTTGCTTATCTTTTTCCTTTTTTACAATGACTTAAAGTGTAACTATCACATATTTCAAATCATTCTAGATGCAGTGTTGATCATACTATCCTGATAGAGAGGTCTTCCTTGTTTGCGGTGTCTGTTCATTAGATCCAAATTGCAAGTGAATGTATCTTTGCTATTAGTTTTACCTTGGCATAGTATGGTGTTGCACATTGCATTGGACACTAAATCCAGTATTTCATAGCTATGGGCAAACTATTCAGGTGGTTGGGTGAAAGACTAATTTATAACTGTAGATGGCCTAAAGAGATGCATTTGTGCTTTTATGTTAGAGAATGATGGGTATGGACTTCCTGAAGTGCCTGGGATATTATTGAGGCTGAGCTAGATCTTTCGTATTCTTTGGAGGACTCTAACCTAAAAGTTGATCCCCAACAAATCCCATTCTAAAAAGCAAGCATGTAAACTCCTCCCTCACATCATAGTGTCTTAGAGCAAAATTGTTTGGCACAAATCTTGCATACCACACCATGCATTCATCCTTTGGGTAAGAGCTCTTGGAGAAGCACTATACTTTGGACAATCTTTGTGCTGGCGCTAATGACGTACTCCTTACTCTGAACTTTGGAACTTTTTTTTGGAGCTCCTACTCTTAAACTAAATCCAAAATTGGCTCTGAGGATTTACTGTCAACATTTACTAACCCGTGGGAAGAAAGAAATGATAGAAAAATCACTGGATAAGAACAAAGCATGGGTATTATACTTACTAAGGTTGTAGCTTGTATTATCTTGTAATTTTGTTTTAGTGCCTGACACGTGGTTGTAAAGGAATATTTATACGCCTACAAATGTAAAGGAAATATTTATATACTCGCACTATTTTTGTTTTTGTGTATAGTGCTCCTACATATTTCTTTTAGCGCTTTTACTACCTTGTAGTTTGTTTTGTGCCATGTGAGAATTGCTTACTAGGAAAGAGGATGGATTGCATGGCTGTGCCTACTATTTGCACAATGCTGTTATCTCCCTCGTTTCTCCTTGGGGAAACGTGCTCCTGTTCTATTTCTATTTGCGCCATCATCTCCAATCACTTTTGCCTACTGGTTGCTCTATCTAATCAATGATCGCAAAGGTAGGTATAGCCGAATATGTGAACCAAGTGGTGGATCAGTTTTGCTGGAGGTGTTTAGAAGTAGGTGCAAGGATTGTCTTTTTAACAATGATACTGCAATTGTTGACTGTAATTCCTATAGAAGCATGAGTGTATAAAACAATCATGCTGCATTGTTGACTGTAATTCCTCTGGAAGCATGCATAACCGGAGTTTACAACAAGGGTATTTCACTGGACCCCTCATAACATAATGGGATGTTTCAGTCTCATTGGAGGAAACTGGAGGATTCATGCACAACAGTGAGTGAGGATCGTACAAATGCAAGGACTTTTCCGTACCAAAAGTGAAGTACTTTCTGCTGTTGCAACAGCCGGCTGGTGTGATTAAACATGGCAGCAGGACCAAGGGTTTCAGTAGTATTTATTTTAGGATGATATATGGCATTATCAATTCTTCATTTTTCCTTTTATTTCCTTTGGTTTGACATTTTTAAAAGGGAAAAAATGCAGAGGAAGGGTCTGAATCCGTACAGTTTTTGCAAACAATGGTTTGGAATTTTTGACTATGCATTTAATGGTTTATATTTACTTACGCCGCATGGATAGAGGCCCTTAAGTAAGGGTAATTTATAAATATAGGTACTTAAATGCATAATTGAAAAATCGAGGTCCTTTTTTTAGCAAAACTACAAAAATATGGACCTTTCATTTACATTTTTTTCTAGATAAACAATAACTAAATAAATAGAATATTTTAATTATAATACTATCTTTGCACATTTTATTGAATTTATTTTGTTCAATTTCCTTTTTAAAAGAATTTTTTTAGATAGTTATTCATTTCTATAGTATTGGATGGAGTGTTATAATATATATGGATAGATATGGGAAGTAAATTAATTTTCATTAAAAGCTCAAGTAAAATTTAAAAAATGTAAACATTATAATGATATTTTATTTTTATCCAATGACATCCCTATGAATATGAGAAATAATATTACATTTTCATTCTCCCTAATGTTGTTTATGCTTTATTTATTTTATTTTTTATGTTCATTTTTCCCTTAAAATGAAAAAAAAAAAAAATACACCTCAAATGATGCGCATTAAATTTTAAATAGTGATAATTTTAAACAATTGCAATTTATATACCCAAAATGTTTCTTAATCTAATTAATATCTAAGTAAATTATAAAGTTAATATTTTTATGATATTAATTATTGAGTTTTTTATTAGAAGTTCATTTACTTACTTATTTATCAATAAATATTATATCTTTTTATCCAAAACTATATAGATGAATAGCTATATAAAAAAATTTAGAAGGAAAATTGAATAAATAAATTTAATAAAATGTGCAAAGATAATATTATAAGTAAAGTATTTTATTCATTCAATTATGTTTATCTAGAAAAATGAAAAGTAGGGGCTCATATTTTTTCATTTTTTGCAGAAAGGGCCTCAATTTTCAATTATGTGTTTAAAAATCTATATTTATAAATTATCCTCACTTATACTATGTTTGGAAAGAGGAAAGTAATTAGGAGAGATGAAAAGTAGAATGAAAGAATTAGAGGAAAAAAAATGGAAGGAAAGAACTGGTATATGTTCTTGTGTAGATTAAATGAAAAAATATGGAAGGAATATATTTTAAAATAATATTAAAAATATTTTAAACTATTAAATTACTATATTGTTTCAAAAAAGATAACAAAACTTAAAAAAGTGAGAGTATAATTGGAGCTTCAATAATTTTCTATCTTAAATCACTCTAATTTGAATGTGAAAACAAAAATATAATGGGTCTTAAGGAAAACTTTTCCTCTTAGATCCATCTCTCTTGCCTTTTTTTTTTTTTTTAATTCAAAACAAGGGAAAATGTATTGAAATTTGTGTTTTCCTTTTACTTTTCTTTTCCTCCCAATTCCTTCTTCCATCCTAAATATAGTGTTAAGAGTCTCTGTTCATGTTACGTTAAATCTCATTAACAGCAAGTAGACAGTGTTGATATGGTATTTTGAACATGAATTTTTTAAGCATATGTCGATTTATATGGGCTAAAAGCTAACTTGATTAGGCTCATGGTAGGCTTAATCCATTAGCATTTAACCTAGTTACTCTAATGGCTGACTTCAATAGTCTCTTTAGATAAACTAACCCTTCTAAATGACCCACTCAACTTCATATGGTTATAACGGTTATTGAACAAGTGGGTAAAGTTTAAAGACTCGATTAAACATTATGACCCTACAAATCCATAACATGTTGGACTTTAAGCTCCCATGACTTGATCAAGTGGACTTGTTAACATGCTATATTTTCTTTCTTGATCCTCGGTGGCTATCCTCTATAAATAGTCTGGAGTATTCCAATGGTAAACCACCTTTAACTCTTTGTGTACTTAGGCTCTCTTTATGAGCTGTTAGTACTTTTACTTATTCTTTCATCATAAAAAGTATTAATTTAAATATCGAAGTGATCACGTTAGATAATATTTTGACATCCCTCACTATACTCTGTCTTGAAAGTTAATTGCTTCTTTTTGTAAAGCCCAAATCAACTTATTCTATTGATTGAATCTTTAAATAAGGATAAATGATAAATATAAGCCCTTAAATGTATAGTGAAAAAATCTAGGCCATTTGTTGCAAAAACCGTAAAAATATGGACCCTTCCTCTGCATTTTTCCCTTTTTAAAAGTATAGTAATATTGGACATTAATTCTAACTCTAGATCATATATGTTGCGGAGTTTTTAATCATCATTAATACGTTTAATTATGTTGAACATGCTTACATAATAGAATTAGATTGATGTAGTCTATATTGATCTGTACAAGTTTTATCAATATAATTGTCCCGCATGGGAAACAAAATAACATGTAAGAATATTATTGTGAAGTATTAGGGTAGCTCGATAAGCAAATGGTGTCCTGTATTTTTTTACTTATGTTAGTTTATTGAGAAACGTGTTAAATCAAAGCTAAGATGGACTGATTTAAGCTAATCACAAGTTGAAATGCAAATTAGTGTCTTAACCCTTGATATGAGTGTAGAATATATATGCAAATTGAATTGGGAAAGAGTCGCGTAGCGTCAATGTCAGCATTTCTATTTTCGTTATGTCCTGTGACTACCTTCGTTGGGTGGAGGTTCATCATCCGAAACCTTGTAGTTCATCCCTTGTGCGGGACGTAGTGCAAACAGCGGAGGAATGGGCTCGATTGAACGAACCCATATGTCATTGGTCGAATCTCTCCTAGCCGCGGGGGACTCCACGTAGGTATGAGACTCAATGCTACTTGAGTGTGGTTGGAATCTTATGACCTATATTTGCCAAAATCAGCAGTTTTTTAAGCCTTTGCCTGCACTACTAAGATGTCGTGTGATTCGAGCTTCTTTATGCTTGCAAGAGCATCAAAGGCTCGTAAAACGTAGTGAGAACATAGTTTGACACATAAAGACACAAACATGTTTAAACGTTATCACATCCCTAAATAATAAGGGAAAAAAAGAAAAAAAAAAAGTAAGAACAAGGTCTAGAGAGTAAGATCCTGATAAAGTAGTTTTGTATTCAATGATATTTACCTTGTTCATACATGAAAATTAGCTCGTCTATTAATGATTAGGAACTTGGTTCTGTATGACTTGTCTAGTCGTTCAAATGAAATTAGAGTTTCAAATTGCATGATGAATGAACACACATATAATCACTCGATTTTTCATTTATGGACCGCTTTGTTCAAACGCCTAGAAGGTACATTCAAACAAAATGGCTTGAGAAAATAGAAAGCCATTTTATCAAGTATCATGAAGCCTGAAGGTGCATCTGAATGAATGTCCAAATTTGCTTATCCCCAGTCTCTAACTCTAATGATTGACTCGGAATACTATATTCCCATCACATCTAAAGTCATTGGCATGCACAACCCTTATTTTTTACCAACTAATATGCTTAGTCACTTGTCCAATGGCATTATCAATGTAAGCGGACTTCAATCATGTGGGCTTGCTGAAGAGGCTTAAAGAAATAATTCTCTATGATGACATATCATAGGGATAAATCCTAGATCTTATGATCGGAGGGACTGTACTCACTTTAATTAAATCAATATTAAAATTTCAGTAGGAAAATATTTTCTTATTATTATAATTATATTACATTTTCTATATGCAAAAAGATATTATTAATGATTTGACCAACAATAATTTATAAAACTTAATAAGATGAAAATATTTATTTGAAAAATGATTCAGAGTGATAAATAAACTTCATAAGAAATTAAAAAAACTAAATTCTTACGTTTTTATTATGCATATGTATTAAATAAAAATTAAATATTAATTTAGAAAAAATTACATTAATGTATAAAAATTATATAAATTTTATTTTTAATGAAAATAAATCGTTGAAAATAATTGAATAAGAAATTATAAGCAAAGTAGAAAGAGCAACTCAACATAAATATAAGTATTATACTATTTCTTTTCACTACAACTTTATATGATTGTTACATTAGTTATATATATAAAAAAAAGAATAGCATTTTGAATATAAATTATTAGGTAATCAATCATTCATTAATTCATATTCATTTTTATAACATTAATTGTAAAAAAATTTACTAAATCAAGTCATATAGTTGGTATTGTTTATTAATACTTTATGTAACAATATCATAATACTTGCAATATGGATAATATAATCATATTTGTGATATCACTTGAAAAAATAACAATTTAAGAGAATTTATTTAGTTAGATATAATTTGTAATTAATGAATTTAATGTTATTGGTTGTTGTAAAAAAAAAAAAAGGGTTTAATACATACAAAAAGACAAATGCCATTCACGTAATAAATGCATTTTAAAAAGAGCAAATGACAAATATGAGATTTAAGCCTAATACCTCATGTTTGTAAAATAAATACTAAACTATTAGGCTGTACTTCATTTTATATCCTAAGCTTAGGAGGTTGACCCCCTATGGCTACACCGCCCCCCTCCTCCTTCTCTTAGACTTGCCCTAGTTATTAATAAAAAAACTAGGCTCATTTTACTAATTAACTCATTGTATTTTACTAGCACTTCCTTAATCTTTCAATTTATTTTAACTCCATTCTCAGTCCTTGGGTATCTCACTCTTTTACACTCAATCATAATGTTCCTAATTATTGTGTGCATTCTCCAGATTCCTTTCACAATAACTACGCCACAATTAGGCAAAAACACTTGAAACACAAACTGTGTTCTTTAGAACATTTGATATTCTAAGAAAGATTTTCTTGATTTAAATCAATTATAGACATACTTTTCTGATATCACTTTATTTTAATATCTAGAAACAATTTTGACATGGTCGTGTCATCGCAACTTCAATATTAGCTTGGTTTGCAAGAAAATAACTTAGACTCAATTTGAGTTGCCACAACTATGAACTTTCAAGTCACTTATATCTAGCTAAGTAGCCTAGGATATATGATCTTCCTAATAGAAGTTAATGAATTTTGTCTGGACTTCCCACTACCACTTTGAGTTCTTCAAACCATACCATACGGGTAGCTTGATAAGGACTCATGGATAAGCTGCAATTTATAGGTACCAATGCATGAGGATTTACATACATTTTACTTATGTCTAAAAATTTATCACGTAGGTTTATAGGAAAGAAACCAATAGTGCTCAAATGAAGTACTCAATCAACTTCATATTGTATCTTGATATCCATTAGTTAGAGTTTTCTCTCATGTATCTTCTTAAGTCCAATTCTCTAATTAGTCACTATAACTTGAGATCTATTTATAAAATCTTATATCCATCACTCTGTTAGGCATTTACTTGATCATAGATGTTTCTAAGATTAGCATAATATCAGTAAATTTCTTGGATGGCCCATTTCACACAAGCATCAATATTAAAGAATAACATATGATTTTGATGTAAGTACATTACAAGTGAAAATACGATAAATAAATAACATATAATTTTGCTTTTTTTTTTTCAATTAAACTTATTTATTTATAATAGGTGGCTTGATACTAATAAGTATACCTCAACACCAAATCGTATGTGATTTGTGTTCAACAACAAAGCTTGTAATCGTTTGGGATAGCTGAGTTATAGATTGATTACTCGTGCCATTCATGGGCGGAGTAACTATAATGATGTGCTTATATTTAGGTATTGGACTCACATCTATATGGATAAGTAGATTGTTAATGTAATGGATCTATAATTAATATGGATCAAATTATTTAGAGTGAAGTTGTATATGGGATATTGTCCTTATAGGGGGGGCATATATACTTGGAAAGTGATCGAAGTACTAATGTTACGAATCATCTAGAATAGAATAGATTAGAAAAGAATTAGGAAGGGAATGACTTATCCATTCCTTTGTTGGGAAATATCAACAGAATCATCGATTCCATTTTATAGTTATGTTTAGTTTTATCACATTTAGAATAGAAGGGAATAAGCATATGGTAGTATTAACAAAAATGCTCTCAATTTGTAGATGTGTTTATGTGTATATGTTATGTTATATATATATATGTATATACACATAACATCACATATATTTTTGTATGTGATATATAGAACTACATATTATACATAAACTGATTTGCTATTAAAGTTATATAAATAACATTTGTATAATTATATCTAACATATATTTATATATTACNTGATAAAGTAGTTTTGTATTCAATGATATTTACCTTGTTCATACATGAAAATTAGCTCGTCTATTAATGATTAGGAACTTGGTTCTGTATGACTTGTCTAGTCGTTCAAATGAAATTAGAGTTTCAAATTGCATGATGAATGAACACACATATAATCACTCGATTTTTCATTTATGGACCGCTTTGTTCAAACGCCTAGAAGGTACATTCAAACAAAATGGCTTGAGAAAATAGAAAGCCATTTTATCAAGTATCATGAAGCCTGAAGGTGCATCTGAATGAATGTCCAAATTTGCTTATCCCCAGTCTCTAACTCTAATGATTGACTCGGAATACTATATTCCCATCACATCTAAAGTCATTGGCATGCACAACCCTTATTTTTTACCAACTAATATGCTTAGTCACTTGTCCAATGGCATTATCAATGTAAGCGGACTTCAATCATGTGGGCTTGCTGAAGAGGCTTAAAGAAATAATTCTCTATGATGACATATCATAGGGATAAATCCTAGATCTTATGATCGGAGGGACTGTACTCACTTTAATTAAATCAATATTAAAATTTCAGTAGGAAAATATTTTCTTATTATTATAATTATATTACATTTTCTATATGCAAAAAGATATTATTAATGATTTGACCAACAATAATTTATAAAACTTAATAAGATGAAAATATTTATTTGAAAAATGATTCAGAGTGATAAATAAACTTCATAAGAAATTAAAAAAACTAAATTCTTACGTTTTTATTATGCATATGTATTAAATAAAAATTAAATATTAATTTAGAAAAAATTACATTAATGTATAAAAATTATATAAATTTTATTTTTAATGAAAATAAATCGTTGAAAATAATTGAATAAGAAATTATAAGCAAAGTAGAAAGAGCAACTCAACATAAATATAAGTATTATACTATTTCTTTTCACTACAACTTTATATGATTGTTACATTAGTTATATATATAAAAAAAAGAATAGCATTTTGAATATAAATTATTAGGTAATCAATCATTCATTAATTCATATTCATTTTTATAACATTAATTGTAAAAAAATTTACTAAATCAAGTCATATAGTTGGTATTGTTTATTAATACTTTATGTAACAATATCATAATACTTGCAATATGGATAATATAATCATATTTGTGATATCACTTGAAAAAATAACAATTTAAGAGAATTTATTTAGTTAGATATAATTTGTAATTAATGAATTTAATGTTATTGGTTGTTGTAAAAAAAAAAAAAGGGTTTAATACATACAAAAAGACAAATGCCATTCACGTAATAAATGCATTTTAAAAAGAGCAAATGACAAATATGAGATTTAAGCCTAATACCTCATGTTTGTAAAATAAATACTAAACTATTAGGCTGTACTTCATTTTATATCCTAAGCTTAGGAGGTTGACCCCCTATGGCTACACCGCCCCCCTCCTCCTTCTCTTAGACTTGCCCTAGTTATTAATAAAAAAACTAGGCTCATTTTACTAATTAACTCATTGTATTTTACTAGCACTTCCTTAATCTTTCAATTTATTTTAACTCCATTCTCAGTCCTTGGGTATCTCACTCTTTTACACTCAATCATAATGTTCCTAATTATTGTGTGCATTCTCCAGATTCCTTTCACAATAACTACGCCACAATTAGGCAAAAACACTTGAAACACAAACTGTGTTCTTTAGAACATTTGATATTCTAAGAAAGATTTTCTTGATTTAAATCAATTATAGACATACTTTTCTGATATCACTTTATTTTAATATCTAGAAACAATTTTGACATGGTCGTGTCATCGCAACTTCAATATTAGCTTGGTTTGCAAGAAAATAACTTAGACTCAATTTGAGTTGCCACAACTATGAACTTTCAAGTCACTTATATCTAGCTAAGTAGCCTAGGATATATGATCTTCCTAATAGAAGTTAATGAATTTTGTCTGGACTTCCCACTACCACTTTGAGTTCTTCAAACCATACCATACGGGTAGCTTGATAAGGACTCATGGATAAGCTGCAATTTATAGGTACCAATGCATGAGGATTTACATACATTTTACTTATGTCTAAAAATTTATCACGTAGGTTTATAGGAAAGAAACCAATAGTGCTCAAATGAAGTACTCAATCAACTTCATATTGTATCTTGATATCCATTAGTTAGAGTTTTCTCTCATGTATCTTCTTAAGTCCAATTCTCTAATTAGTCACTATAACTTGAGATCTATTTATAAAATCTTATATCCATCACTCTGTTAGGCATTTACTTGATCATAGATGTTTCTAAGATTAGCATAATATCAGTAAATTTCTTGGATGGCCCATTTCACACAAGCATCAATATTAAAGAATAACATATGATTTTGATGTAAGTACATTACAAGTGAAAATACGATAAATAAATAACATATAATTTTGCTTTTTTTTTTTCAATTAAACTTATTTATTTATAATAGGTGGCTTGATACTAATAAGTATACCTCAACACCAAATCGTATGTGATTTGTGTTCAACAACAAAGCTTGTAATCGTTTGGGATAGCTGAGTTATAGATTGATTACTCGTGCCATTCATGGGCGGAGTAACTATAATGATGTGCTTATATTTAGGTATTGGACTCACATCTATATGGATAAGTAGATTGTTAATGTAATGGATCTATAATTAATATGGATCAAATTATTTAGAGTGAAGTTGTATATGGGATATTGTCCTTATAGGGGGGGCATATATACTTGGAAAGTGATCGAAGTACTAATGTTACGAATCATCTAGAATAGAATAGATTAGAAAAGAATTAGGAAGGGAATGACTTATCCATTCCTTTGTTGGGAAATATCAACAGAATCATCGATTCCATTTTATAGTTATGTTTAGTTTTATCACATTTAGAATAGAAGGGAATAAGCATATGGTAGTATTAACAAAAATGCTCTCAATTTGTAGATGTGTTTATGTGTATATGTTATGTTATATATATATATGTATATACACATAACATCACATATATTTTTGTATGTGATATATAGAACTACATATTATACATAAACTGATTTGCTATTAAAGTTATATAAATAACATTTGTATAATTATATCTAACATATATTTATATATTACAATATAATTAAATATATAAAACAATGTATCAAATATAAAACATATAATCTATACACATAATAATATAGTTATAACATATAAGTAATATTTATAAATTTATATGTAAACATTTGTAAATTTATATACAATGTATATTTATATATATTACAATATAGTTATATATGTATATATAGAACTATATATTATATATAATTGATATTGCTATCAAAAAAATTGTAAATAAGATTTATATATTTATACCTAATATGTACTTATACATATAATCTATATACATAACAATATAGTTATAACATATAAGTAATATTTATAAATTTATATGTAAACATTTGTAAATTTATATATAATATATATTTATATATACTATATTATCTATATTGCTACTACAAATATACAAATAAGTTTTATTTATTTATACGCAATATATATATATAAATATTACAACATAGTTACATTTATTGATTAAGCCATGTCTCTTATATCAAGTTTATTCCTTCATATAGAACCACTTCCTCTTAAACTTTAATTGGACTAATGTTGATACATCAAGAAAAAGGAAGAAAAATACAAACTATGCTGCATATTGCATCATCATTCATATCAAAGTTGTAATATAACAACAAATAGCAAATTGCATCATTTATTAATATTAAGCCGAAAGCATAACAATAAAATAACATAAATAATAGTAGCAAAGTTCTTCGATGCTAAGTTCGAGGCATAGCTGTAGACTAGCAACAACAAAAAACTTAAGCTAGAATAACAAAATGGAGGTTTGTTCAACAATAGAATATTTTAGAGTTGTAAAGCATGCTAAATACCTCGGGATAAAATGGAGGTTTGTAGATGACTTCATTGAAATATATTAGAGAAGATCAAATGTTAATAAAAATTAAATCAAATTCATACTTTTTGCTTCAATGTAGTTTGGATATGGCGTTGTGCTGTTTCACTGGTCTATTTTCAACTTTTAATATGGCTTTCTTTATATATATATATATATATATATTTTGTAAAAAATCAATGAGATTTATCTTCAACTTTCAATATGTCTTTCTTTTTCTTTTATTTTTATCTTTTCTTTTTCAGCCGAGAACCAATGATGTAAACTTCAATCAACAAGGATAATTATTAAATTGTGAGCAACTCTTTATCGAACTTTATTTTTTTAAAGTTTCAACGTATCTTTTGTGGAAAATCATAACAAAATTGAGTTCGTTTTCCTTTTCAACATTCTTTTGCAGTTTTCAATATTAAACAATCATTCACAACAATATATAATATAGGTTAGAGGCCATAGCAATTCCTAAAAGGCTTATTGTGTATGTTTATATAAGTTTTATATATTTGTAGTCTATCATACACTATAATTTATAGTACATTGTAAGTACATGCTCTCAATTATTATATTTGAGTATGGATAAATTATAAAACTTATCAATGATATTTTACTCTTCTATAAGTGGTAACTAAACAAAACATGCACAATATATTACAATATACTCATATATATAGAACAATATATTCTATATAAACATATAATCTACACACATAGCAATACAGTTATAACCTATAATAATATTTATAAATTTATATGTAATATAGATTTATATATTAAAATATAGTTATATATAGAAAATATATTATAGATAATCGATATTGTTATTATAAATATGTATATAACATTTATATATTTATACCTAATATATAATTATATATTACAATATAGTTATATATGTAGAACTACATATTATACATAAGACATATAATCTATATACATATGTTACATATACATATAAAAATTGTATATATATATATATGAGTATAACATATATATATATATTTATAAACAATACGGTTATATATATATAAGACATTATGTATATTAGTAGACTTGTACCTACATTGTTTGTGCAAAATTTTAAATAATTGTGCAATTAAAATAAGATAAGAATATAAAATTTTAGTATTTCTATTTTAGCTTTATTGTTGATGTGAAGATTTGATTCCAAGTTTGTGTTATATTAGAATGATAATATTTACCACTTAAGTATTAAAAAAATATAAGTAATTAAATTATTAATGTATTTTTAAAAAAATTTGCGAATCATGTGTACTTTCATATAATTTGCAATTTCAATAATATAATGTAATGTTTACTGATTTAGCTTCTTGATGAAGTCAAAAAAATATACAAAAATATTTTCCTTTAGTTTATGGATGAAAACAATAATTAAAGCAATAATTAAAATCTACCAATGATGGCCTAGTGCCTTTTTCCTAATTACAATTATGTTCGAGCTTTTCTTTGGTTGCATATTTTTTTTTCTTTCATGTTATTTGTATATTGATGAGGTTATTTATGTAATTGGCTATTTAATAAGATGAAATGGAATCACGATTCTACCTTTAAAAAGATGGAATTATATCGTGATTCTGGCTTTTTAAAATGTATCTAAACATGAGAAGGAGAATCAAATTTGGAGTTGCGATTCTATTTCGGATATATTCTTACATACCAAATAGTTTCATACATATAAAAATATTAGTATGAAACAGTTGTGATTTTTAAGACTCACAAACTCTTGAGTCTCGACATTATTTGACTCTTGGTCACAATAATTATTGTGTTATGATGTCGTGTTTGAGAACAAAATAATAATTGGGATATTTGATTGTAGGTTGTTGCATTTGGAATTAATATTTGTGTGCACCTTATGTGTTTGAGTGCAATTATGGTAACCCTTATCTTGCTAAGCGTCACCGTTCACGTCTTTGGAACCTATATCAAAATGCTTTAGGTACGCATTAAAGAACAGAAGGAATACTGTAGAGTCATTTGTGTATTTACTATATAATAAGGACTCGATGTGTGCAAATAGGTTAAACGGATCAATCCGGTTTGATCTACTTTGATCCATGAATTAAATGGATAGAGCTTATTTGGTTGGTTTTTTAAATTGACTAAAAATTTTTGGCTCTGATCTATTTAAAAAGTAAGTTAAATGGATCGATCCAAAAATAAAAAAACATAAATAAGTTAGATGGGTTGATTAAAACTTACTTACTTTGGCTCATAAGTTAAACGGATCGAGCTCACTTTGACCCGCTTTTAAAGGAATATAAATATCTTGATTCAAACCTATTTCAAAGCGCTTTAAATGAACCAATTTATAAACCAAAACCTACTTATATATCTTTAATAAAGACACACTATGAAGTTGAACCACCTAGCATGTATAGCCCGTTGGTAGCTATAGGATGGACAATGAAAAAACCCGTGGGCCCCACTTATTTATTTTTCACTTTTGACCCTTTCATTTATAAATATGGTGACAAGTTAAGAAAATTACAAGATATAAACACAAAGATACTTTTATTTCCTAGATAATAAGAATGTGGCTTTTCTTTTTCCTTTCTTTTTTTTTTTTTTCTCTCCTTCAATTAGTGAGAAACATTTCCGTCGGTATATAAGCAGGTAGAATCCTACCTATTTGCTTATCCATATATAGTATGGATAATAATATATATATATATATATATATATGGTGCCTGCATATTGTATAAGTGCTATATTACATTCCTCTTAATTCTTTTATAATAATGTAAAAAAAATTAAATTTACTAATATTTTTATTCAAATGAAACTGATCGCATTGTTCCATCATCCGTTTCAAAATAAAAATAAGAGTTTCTCTTTTTTTTTTCTTTTCCCTTTTTCCTTTTTTTCTCTTCTATACTTAACGCAGTATTTTGTTTTCCTTTTTTTTTTTGTTTT
Organism: Lumnitzera littorea; assembly: GCA_024138015.1. Classification (NCBI taxonomy): domain Eukaryota; kingdom Viridiplantae; phylum Streptophyta; class Magnoliopsida; order Myrtales; family Combretaceae; genus Lumnitzera; species Lumnitzera littorea. The sequence continues at coordinate 38,806,400 of JAMXBB010000004.1, read as the reverse complement.
TTGATGGTGGGAATATGTCAGTAAATAAGATTAAAATAAAAATGCGACAATTCGGAGACCCTCCATTGTTGTCTTATAAATCAAAAAGTTGATGTAAGGACCATTATATATATATATATTTACATTTTTTCTGTCCTTTCTTATTTTTCACTTCTTCCACCCATACTACTAAAAAATATTGTTGGAAAAACCATCTTTGCAATTATAACTAACACTCTTCGGCCAAAAAAATTATATAGATGTTCAATGTAACCAATGTCCTTAATCACAAAACCTCGATTCGTGGATCTTTCACCACGGTTTCAGCTGTCCAATGCCGATGATAATTAAAAACTCAACTTCCTTACTAAGAAAGCGGTTGCCGATGATCCAAATCCACAATGAATTCAATCAATTATGTCACCAGAACATCAAAAGTTCCTTCCTTCGTATTGCATACACCATACTTATTGGAACTACAGCCTAATTAACTCGAATACTACCTCGACGAGATGGTGGAAAACACCCTTTTAATTGTCATTTTTTCATGTAGCTGAATTCAAAAGCACTCTTGATCTAGAGAAATTCAATTTTCAAATTCCAATAGCAGCGCCATATAAAAACTTTCAATTTTCGGAGTAGAAACGATTTTTATTATCCAATTTTTTCTCTTCTTTAAGTATAATATTTAGAAGAGCGCCATGTATGTATTTATTTCTTATTTTGTTGTATTTTATATTTATAATTCGACAGAATGAATAAGAAATTGGCTCTTTGTCCTGGACCGATTCCATTTTACATGCCGTCTTTGCATACAAAGGAAAATGCAAATCCCTAATAGCAAAACGATCCCCATGTATTGAGAGATCTCATCATCACCAAAAGTATATAGCAACAAAAAAACCTGGATATGCATAACCTTCTTACTCGTGAAACTACACTTACACCTATGTATCGCAAACCCAGAGAAAGTGCAGAGGAAAGAGGGAAATATGAGACGCTTGCCACAATGGCAAAATAAGAAAATGAAAAGAAAGGTTCGACATGAAACCTCTAGTCTAGTGATCCTTCAACACAGGAAACTGGAACCATAAAGAGTCCTCTACTCTCCAACAAGTGGGTTGCTGCAGTAGGATTCACGATTAGCATCTGCCCCATCATCTCTTCAAGAGGTTCATTCATCATTTCCTCATGGATATAATGGCCATATCCCTGTCAAAGGTAAAGGCATTACGTTCCTCATGCAAGAATCACAAGGCAAATCGAAGAAGATATTATTAGGCTATATTATTTTCCCTTTTAGAAACAAGTCATGGGCAATCTTATTTTTTCTTTCCTTGGATAAGCTCTTATCAAGAAGGATGACCTACCTCACGGAAAATCAAAGGATCTGCAGGCAGCTGCTCTACCAATCTACTTCGAGTAAGATCCTGCAGGATCAAGTCTGCCATCAATTTTGTAACAGTACCAAATTTTAACAAGCCGACTTAACAGGCACAATAGCTTAATGAAACATAAACAAGCATCCATTTTCACAAAATAAACTGTTCTTGTTTCTGTATTCCTTCTCACAAATTAAAGAAATATACGAAGTACAGGGTGCAATTCTCAGCCTAAAGTGAGAAATTGACAGTTATATTCAAGCACAGTAACTTCTGCTTCCTTCCTTTTCTTCCCCCCTCCTTAACTTCTTCCTCCTTCAGTTTCCCCTGGAAACTTCTTTTTGAGCACTAAGACTTTTCCAGTTAATCTGTTTGCTATGGGAGCTGAACTGCATGAAAACATTTGATGGCAAAATGGTTGACTTGCTTCTACAACCACAAATTTTGTTAAATGTAGGCAGCCACCACTATTTCTAAAGTTATGGTAGCACTTGCTGTGTCTGGTAAGCTGACTAGTGACAGCCACCAATATTTGGTTGAATACGGTCCAGGGTGTGAGCACAACATGATAGTTGCCACCCAGTCATATTTGGTTGGTAGTTAGGCAACTGCCACAAAAGTTGGGCAAAAGGTGGATCTATTCTGAAACTGTTCAACTGGTGACTACCATCCTTGGTGGTTGGTAGCTGCGGAATGATGCCTGAAGTAGGATGTTGGAAATGCATAGTGATCATATTAGCAATAGTGACCAGTGAGTCTCCAACTGATATAGGAAAAAAGCTGCTAGACGTAAGTTTAGAAAATGACTCATGCAGAGTTGAAAAAGTAGATAATTTTCTAAAGTTTTAGTTATGGGATTTTTGCTGAGAAGGAACCATTGTTCATTACTTAACCATATCCAATGAACCATACAGAAAATGTTCTGAGCACTTTCTACAAACAAACAGAGGGTAGGCAACAGCTTTGCGGTTGAGTGGTGATTTCCCAGTCAATTTCCTGAACAAGTTACTGACATTCTCCTGTAGGAAAGTTAAGAATTATTCATTTGGTCATTCAGACTCACTAAGTTTACCTTTTCCTCTTTTCCACTCTAAGGTGCGGATGCTTTTAGAGAAACTTCACATATGCCTTTCTCAAAAACTTGTAATGAAGTGGGATTATGGTTTCTTAGCGAAGTAGCTGAAGTAGTGTTTTATCAAAAAGAAGAGTGGTAAACTAACTTCTTTTCTTTCCATGAAAAGGGAAGGCAAGCCTGTTATGTTTGTTCGAACATGCTGTCCAGCTTCCATATCAAGTAAAAGAACATAATTTGAGAAGTTTTGCATAATCATAACCCAGCTCAACTTTAGTACTGCAAATATCCCTTGAATCTGTAATTAATTTACCAATCAACCACTTCAACATATCTGCATTTGGTGGAATATCCTGGCTATTTTCTTTTACATTGCATTTCATAGGCACTTGTGGATAATTCCATTTCATACACCTCTTGTTTTCTTTCTTTCTTTCTTTTTTTCAAAGGATAATTTTAAATGAAATGCTTTTTATGCACGTGTTTTCTTAATATTAGAGCTTACCCATTTAATTTTTCTTCTTACTTATTTCATCATGCTCTACCAATCAGCTTTTTCCATAATTTATTACAAATGCCCAATAAATAGTAGATCAATGTATTTCTGGGATGAATAGATTCAGAAGACAAACACTGTGTAGTGATCCTCATCTTTTCCCTTCATATAGGGGATAAACTAAACAGGTTTGAAGATCTTTAAGGCAATCTAGAGTCAATATTTAATACGAATTTATTTAAAGGTCACGTGTGCGTGAGACATTTGAAAGTATGTCTAATGATGCTCATTTCATTTACAACATATGTACATTAGCAAGAAAACACTTACCTTTAGTTGAAGCTGCAAATACTTGACGTGGTCAATAATATCATCCATTGCAGATGCCTGACCACCCTATGTAACAAAACTGTCACATTATTTGGATGCTATATCATGAAGAATACCTCACTATTAACATCAGGAAATAAGAAGTAACATTTACAGCCATGTAATTTATCTATTGACCAAAATACAAATCAAATGATGCAAAATACATCTTCTTTAGCCTCGAAGTCAATATAAAAGGAGCAGGGCCTCTTGTATTGTTCCGACTTTATGTATCAAAGTTGGCAAAACAAGAGGATGCAGGATGAGTCTTAATGCACAAGATTTTTCTACATTACAACACCAATACATGGTGCAAACTGTAGAAAAGATGATTGAATTACCGATGTTGGATTCGGAAGCAATCCCTGCAGTGCTCTAAGTTTTTCATTTATCCGCTGCCTGCGGAGCTGGATGAAGCCACGACTCATTTAACATAGGATTCATATGAGCAAGAAGATAATTAACCTTAAACTTCAACCGGCATTGGGTAAAAAGAATAATCACAAGTCGAGAGATTCTTCTACATACCCGATCAGAAGATACGGCTCTTTGTTTCGGTGGTGTATGAGTTGGTTTCTCCACAGAACTGGGTCCTGCAACAGTTTCCCCAGGAAGAAGCTTATAGATGTTGCAACTGTCGCCCGCTTCTTGCTTATGCATAAAAGCCTGTCATGACATTAATGAACATCACTTATTGGAGATCCTCAATGTGGGAGAAATGTATACGTGGCGATATGCCATCAGTAGGAATATGTGTTAATGAAAGGAGAAATTTTACAACTTGCCTGCAGTGGCATGTCATGTTGTGTACATTCAAGCTTGCACAGTGAGGCTTCTTCTCGCCATTTTATAAATCTCATCTGCTGGAGAATTAAAAAAGAAAAAGAAAAATCAATAGGAAGAAAATAAAAAGACAGATAGGAGACATGATACTGGATTCTCAAGCACCCCTCAAATGAAAAATCATCAGTCTAACAAGCACATGCCTTTTGTACATGCTCAAGCGATACACCTTTACATATGTTAGAAAACCCAGCTATTGCATTCAGTTTATCAACTGATGGATAATTTCTCTCCACAACATCGTTAAGGGTGATCTTCCTCGGAGCTGTTGAACTTCGAGAGAGACATTTGTCATTTCGGTAATGACATCTTCCTGAACAAGTGGCCTTAAGATGATTCCCATCCTGTCCAGCGTTTTGTAACTGTCCATTGAGACCATCATCAGGTCCACATAAACAGCCATCAAAAAATCTATTAATGCTCGATTCTATCGACTTCAAACTGTTCTTGTAGCCATGTTCTTCATCCATTTCACTCTTAAGTATTGTGCGCTTCCTCTGGCCAGTCACAAAGGAAAGGTAAGGGATGATATGTTACTTGAAGCCAGATAGATAGGAAAGATATACTCACTCAAAAAGAGGAAAATACACGAATATTCTCATCGAAAGCATGAGAGAACACGGCAGGTCACTAAAGCAAATAGCTAAAGCTGATTTCAACAGGATCCTAAGGACATTAAGTGAAGAACAGAACAGTGACCTTTTCGAAACATAAAAGAGAACATATCAAGAACCTGGAAAAACAATTTAATTAATCCAAGCAATCGCTAAGCCGCCATAGAGACAAGCAATAATATTCCATGGTAGAAACTGGCTCTAACATTCATAAGAAAACTTATTGTCACAGTTTCTCCATAAACTTTGAAATGTCCGATTGCTAAAGATGTAAAACTCACAGTGAGGAACACGCTAATTTAGAAGTAGCTAGTGCAAAGGCTCAGACTTTATTAACCACATAATCTGCAATATACTAATACCTAGAAAATTGGTAGCAGACCACATATTCAAAAGCACATTATATTTCTTTCGGTAGAACATACATAGACACGTACATACATTAACAAGCGATGGTGAGTTATGCAGTCCAAGCAACAAGCTCACGTGTGTAGAGAAATCACATAGAGGAAATCAAAAGAATGATAAACAGAAAACAAAGATCAAAGAAGAAGAAGAAGAGTTACATGGTTGCAGAATACTATGAAGAAGCTTTTGTATGTCAGTAGTCGCGTAGTCGCTGGGGGTTTAGGTTAGGTTTTAAGTCAGATGGGAGACGGATTGAAGTTGATGAGTGGAATGAAAATGTGAGGGTGCGGAAATGGAGGGCCTAAAAGGATTTAACAGGTTTCGGAGGATGATTGGCTAGTAATGGTCGGAGACCGTTTTCATTAGTTTATTTATTTTTTCCCCGGTAAACAATGGTAGGAGACTGTTGCATTGGAGATAAAAAGAAAAGTAATTCTGCAATGTAATGTAACGTAGTTCGGGAAAAATAAATAAATAAAAAGCTCATTGGCTGTATCTATTATTTAGGAGCTAGGGGGGTTTGGCGTCTTATTTATAGAAAAACACCACGGCAAATTATAAAGAAGTGATATGTGTTTTTGGTTATTTATAGTTATATTACTTGTGTTTTATTTTTTAACAAAGAAATGACCAGTATTATTTAAATTTTTTTTAATTATAGATTTAGACACATATCGACATCTCATTACTCTTAAAAAAATTATTAAATAAAATAATATTACAAAACAATTTCATTCACATAATTTAATGAAAAATATAAAGGAAATTACAAAAAGGAAAAAAGAAAGGAAAGCATAGATGACCATCAAAGTAGACGATTTCCTTTAATTACAAAAAGAAAAAAAAAAAGAAAGGAAAGCATAGATAACCATCAAAGTAGACGACTTCCTTTCATTCCTCAAGTTAGACTGGTGACAATGAATAATGGAGGAGGCATTGAGTTGATATTTCCAAGGACAAAAATGGTTAATTCTAACACCAAAATGTTTAAAATAGTAGACTTAAATACAGTCTGAATTTCAAGCTTTCAATTCGTCAAAAATTCTTAGATGATTTGAAATAAAAGGAACTATTTTTTTTAATTTATTAATACCCCATAATACTAATCTAAACTTCGTTTCTTTTGGTTTTCTATAAGTTTATAGAAATTTTAGAAAGAGAAACTACACTGTCTAGAGAGAAAAGTTTAAATATTAATCTGATTTTAGATCATTTGCTTTAGTTCAATTGTCTCTTATCGTTTCTTATACTCAATTGTTTATTTAAACACCAACAAGAATAAGATTTATCACCTTATATACCATCGATCAATTCAAACATTGAGTTAGGACTCATTCTTTTTTTGCACTTTTTAGCTGTTTTCCAGCCATTGAAGACCTCGTCAGAGCAGTTGAATGAATAGCAGTTGTGAGACCCTTCCTTCGTGGTTGCTGTTGGTCCTTTAGCTTGGTGTTGGTCGGCAAATGGCTATTTAGTTATTTTTTTCTATTTTCTTCTTTTTTTAATTTTTGCACTTTTTTAATTTTCTTATCAAATTATTTAAATAAAAATATTTAGCAATATTATAATACTTAATTATTGTTTCCGAACTAATGAGATATCAATATGTGTCTAAATCTATAATTAACAAAAAAATTAAATAATATAGGTTTACCTCTTTGTCAAAAATTAAAACACAGATAATGTGTTTATAAATGACCTAAAACATGGGTTACTTCTTTATAATTTACCCCAAAAAAATAGTCTTTGTGTTAATTTTTTAAACAGACTCATTCAAAGATAAAAGGATGCTAACACTTTGAAAAACCTTTCATTTAAGAGGCTCTGAACTTTACATTCCCCATCTAGCTTTTGTTGATGATATAATACTCTATGCACAAACTAGTGAGAGAAATGCTCAAACTATTTTGAGGGCACTTTCTACCTCCTCCTCCATTTGAGGTTTGAGAATTAACAAAAGTAAATCTAGAGTTTTTTTTCTCTAGTAATATGAGTCAAAACAAAAAATCTACCCTTATATACATTTTTGGTATAAAAGAAATTTCATTTTTTTGGTAAGTATTTGGGATTTCCCCTAAAAAATGATTTAAAGCCTATTTCTTGAGAGTTTAACTTTCTAATAGAAAAGGTCCAGAGGAAGTTCTTAGGTTAGAAAATAAAAACCTCAAGCATTGTTTGCAGATTGGTGTTGGCTCAATCAATATTGCAAGCCATTCCATCTTATTACATGCAAATGTGTTCCCTACCAAGAAGTATTATTATGAAACTAACAGGTGTAATTGACAATTTCATTTGGAAAGGTACAAATGAAAGGAAAAGAGCTCATTAGGCGAATTGGGAATAAGTTGCCATAGCAAAAGAACTAAGGGGCTTAGGTATTTTCAACTTGCCGAAAAGAGATAAGGCTTCATTTTTTAAAAAACTATTTGAATTGAAGCATAGAAATGTTCAATGGATTCTATAAATCAAACATAAATATAAGAAGTCCATTCAAGATCCTTTCAGCTCCGACACTTCCTCGTTATCTTTCATTGCAAAAGATATAGTCAACTGTCAGCTTGAATTAACTCACTCAAAATATGTTCTACTAAGAAACGAAAAGAAAAAAAGCTTTTGGTTTGATCACTAGTGTTAGCTAGGGCCTTTAAGATCATGTTTCTAGGGGCCTCTAACTCTATCAATCGAACAACTCTCGATACATAATTGTGGGCTATTTGAAACAAATTGGAATGAAAGAAGACTAAGTTTTCTTATCTCATCAACTTATGCATCTTATTGGTCTTATATTTTTAGATAGATACTCTACTGGTCAAAGAGTCATTGATACCAGCAGCAGGTTCATCCTAACTTCATATGATATTTACTAGGCCCTTTTGAAGCAAAATAATAGTATTGATACTTACTACAAACCAATGGTGCTAGATATGCAATTCTCCTTTCCCATGTAAAGTTAAGTTTTTTTTTTCTTTTTTGGAACTTCTACATCAATCTCTCCCCACTGCGTATCTTCTCTAGTGAAGAAACATTATAAATTTGAGAAACTATCCTAGATGTGAGAATTCTAATGAATTTCTTGAGTATGTTTTTCATAATTTTATAGTTATAGGAGAGGTTGTTAATCAATGGCAATCTTACTCTCTTCCTTCTAACAAATGTATAGAGAAATCTGTTATCTACCTCTTCAACCCCACCACCACTACCACCCCTACCCAACCCACCCCACAACTTAATTCTCAGTTTATTTTTGGTATCATGCTCTAAAAGATTTAGTTAGATAGGAGTTCCTTACTCCATAATCACACTCCTTGTTAACAAATCTTCTTCAATATACCCAATGTACTAGTCATGAAATTTGGGATTCAACAAGTTAAGGAAAATTTAGAGATTTGCTGAGCATATTAATTTACCTCAGTCTCCTCCTCCTCAAGACTGGGTTCAACTGAATACTGATGGATCGGTCTTCTCATCATCTTAACAAGTAACCATTACTGTATTAACAAGAGATTCTCATGGTATGTGGATTAATGGTTTAACTAGAAACTTAGGAAAAATAGATATTCTTTCTATAGAATTATGGGCCATCTACTGAAGAATCTCTTTTTATATAGATGTTGGCTTAAGGAAAGTCAAAAGATGCTTTGATTTTGCCATTGTTGTGTCTTTATTACAACAGTTTAATAACCATAAATTTGCATATTACAAAGTTTTGATTGCCTATAGGGAAAAGCTATCAAGGATGGAGCTTTGAATGATTGAAGCAGTCCTTCATGAACTAAACAAAGTTGCTAACTCCATAGCACATTAGATGCAACAACAGTCTACCTTGCCATTTGTCTTAGCTTGTTAAGGGAGAACATGTATAATCTGGGTTTATATAGGGAGATGAGAACTCTTATTACTAATACTTATGTTATCTTTACTACTTTTGATCATGGACAGAGAGCTACAAGCTCACTTGGTACTTGTTTTAAGGATTAATGTCCTTTTTTGTTCTTATTAATATAATGTTTGGTATTTCACCAAAAAAAAAAAAAATAAATCATAGCAATTTAATATTTTAGATTGAAGTTACCAAAGGTAGGATATGGTAGAAAAGTGAATAGAAATTTACTATATTATTCTTGAATTTTTCTTTATATTTTTATATAATATGGGTGTATTTTTTGTTAGTTTAAATTCATTTTATAGGGTGGCATGCATTTAGGATGAGTTTATTGATTGATTAAAGAAAATATTAGAGTGCTCTTTTTCTCTATTTTCTGAACTTGATATACCATTGCTTTAATATTTGTATTTTATATGCCTACCATTGAGTTTGTAATTTTTAAAATTTTCCTTAATGTTAACTTATATTATATCCAACCTGTTTAACATATGTTACTTGATAAAAATTAAGAAAATCTACTTTTGTTTTGGAAGTTCCTTTGAAAATAATTTTTACGAGTCTCTAGCAATTAAAGTTGAAAGAAAAAGAAATGTTAGAAGGGATAGAATGATCTTAACTTTGTTATTGGATCAATGAAAATGTAAAAGTTTTAAGGTCAGTGGACTTTTAATTTTAAAGCATTAAAGGCTTGGAAATTATTTACACCTTTTTGAATGTTATAATTGATGAAACCACACTATAGAAGTTTAAACATATATCCATATGGATCAATAGTTTAAGACTATATTTATAATATGCTCCTATAATTATAGTCCATGAATCCTATTAATAAAAGAGGAGTTGCTTACAAAATCTATAGTATCTAATGGTGAGTAGGTAACCTTGATTATATAGGGTATCCACTTAAACCTAAACCCTGCTTTATTGGGTAGGTTTAGGGTAGATATTAAAGGTCATAGGGTAGGTTTTGAGTACTATTTTACTAGAATTTACTCCCACAAGGTTAGGTATGTATTAACATAAGGTTTCCTGCACCTATTCTAGAACCTATACTTTAAGGTATATAGGTTGTTGTTGTTTGAATTTCACTGATAGAGATTGTTTGTCTTGGTCTTTAAAGAGATCCTAGATCCATAAGATAAGATATGGATAGTAGGCATTGGGGGGTTATCTAGCATGGTAACTCCAATGCTTAAGTTAGAGTATGTAAGATTGAATGAATCAAAGAGCAAGAAGGTTGTGCATATGAGCATAAAGTGTCTTACTTATAAGGTTTGACCCTTATTTATAGGTTTCAAAGAGGGAATGTAGATAGATTTGTATCTTACCCAATTAGGTAATTGTATTTATTCAATAGATATAGTCCAAGAATTTTGGAGATGACGTAGTACCATTGTTATCCCCATGGAGTGATTGTTTTGTGGTATTGCTTAGCATTTAAGTTTTGCGCTTTTTAGATGAATCGCCACGGTTCGAGGTCCCTGTGACATCATGCCATGAACCTAACTTAGGGTATAGGGACTAGGATACTAACCTAACCTTCACAAAGTCTAAGGATGGTGAGGATCAGTTATATAACGAATGGTCTTACAAGGCTAAGATTTGGATTGCCATGGACTAGTCATAGGCTAAGATAGGATGGTGTACGGTCCATAAAGGTAAGAATGAGCCTTAGGAGCCTATGCTCCAAAATTTCCCATCAATACTTACCCCTTCTCCCCCTTCAGCTACAGTCTCGTTGTTTAGGTATCAACAAGGAGATTAGACACAAGGATGAGCTGTTAAGGTGCTTTCCAAAATAACCACTACCATGCTTCAATTGTCGGACGAACTTCTCATCTACGTTGCGCCGTAAATACCTACATTGGACTGAGTTGAGGTTTATTCTAAAGCCATGATTCATATTCGAGCTAAAGATTAAACTCGGGCTGTTTGTTCTTCTACACGAGAAAGGCCTTAAGATCTTTTCCTACGTTCGATTAGAGACATCATAGCTTTCCAAGGACAATTCTTTAAAATTTTGACTTTGCGGTGTGATTATTTTCATGCACTTAATGCATGGATAGATAGTGAGTTGTGATTAATTAGACTTTGCACTTGTTTCATTACATCCGAAGGATCTTATCCATTTGATCTAAACATGGGCTACATGGTACGATCCGAGAGATGGACATGTTGTGTCCTTAAACTTCCCATAACGGTGGAAGGCCCAAATCCGTAGATTGTGCTTATAAAAGAGTTTTCGACTATACATTTCTCACCTTTTGCACAATCTTTGCATAAGTTTTGCAATCATATTAGCTCCCTTTTGTAATCAAGCACTCAACCTCCATTTTACTTTAAGGAATTTAGTATCTTCCTCAATACTTAAGAGATATGACTAATTTAAGCGAGGATTTGATATTGAAATCTTACGGCTCCTTCATTACCGCGACAATAGAAAGTGATGTTAATGATAAAGTGGTGGAAAGAGTGGCTCTTCCTTTGACAAAGGTGGTGATAACTAGGCATGGTAGAGAGAGTATGCAGCTTAATGAGGTTGAGCACATATAAGTGGAAACAAATGTAGGTCATCGTGCTTCCTTATGACAAACATCCATATGGAGATGACAATGGCATCGAGGAGTCAACCATACTTGTCTTTAATCAAGTTAGTGACACGGAGGTCACTCCAGTAAAAGTAATAAGATCTCCAAGGTGGAAGTAAGCCATTTGCTCACAATGTACATCAAGGATCAGTTAACAGGCTTCTACATATATGTGCCTAATGTGAATGACAAAGCTATGTTGAACCACATGGATGGGTTCCACCTCTTCTAAGACTAGTTTAAGTACGAGGGACTCCAGTTCCCCTTTTTAAACTTTCAAACGAGGTTTTTTAATCATTATTACATCTATTTGGCATAGCTGGTCCCAAAAGTATTAGGATTTTGGTAGCCTTTGATGCTTTATGCACTTACCTTGAGGTAAGGGTGATGCGAACCCTCTCTTGGCACTTCTTATCCCTAAGGGAGAAACAAGATAGGTGGTATCACATTTCAACTCACTCTAGTAAGAAGATCCTGGAGGGCTTGGAGTCTTCTATCCATGATTGGAAGAAAAAATTAATGCTCATTTAGGTAGATTAAAAGCTGGATTTTTGAACGAAGTGGATGATTGTGGTTTAGACTTGAAAGATCAAGGTCATAGGGACCTAGGATACCTGAGTGGCTAACAATATCCTACATCGTTTTTGTCATTAGGATGAAGTTCCTTAGGACTCCAAGATACTGGTGGATTGGCTCCATCGAGGTGAGCTAATTCTCATAGACAATGAAGAAGAAGTTGGGAGTAATAGAGGAGATCAAGGTACTTTCCTCCTTTATATCATGCTAAAGTGGGCATGGAGCTCTGGTTCTCACCCATTAATGTCAAGAGGAGCTTCTTAGAACCTAACTGGCGATCATTCTTGTAAGTCATTCCAACACCTCTTTGTTCATCATTTGAACAAGTTATTTTCCTTGCAGGTCTTGAACTCCCAACTTACGGTGCCACTAATTTTGTGGCCAAGTAAATGGTTGTAGTGGAATTCTTGAAGAAGGAGTGAGCTGGTCGAAAAGCTAAGAAGAGGGCCGAGAATAAGGTTGCTAGGATGATGGATAAAGATGTCGAGATTGATAAGGCTACGAGGAAAAAGAAGATATCCTCTAAAAAGGCTGAGAGGTTCTCCTTCAGGGTGGTGCTAAGGGAAAATTTGTGAAGTGATAGGTTATCGACCACTGTTTCACTTACTTGTGTATGCTTTAGAGGCCTCTAGTCCCTTACCTGAAGAATTCTCTCTTGTCAACTTGCCAATGACGAGAAACTATACATAGAAGGTAGATGGCTAAACTCCTTGAGCGCTCTGTGTTGTTATACTATGCTTTGTTCTCTCTATTGCATCGATGCTAACATTTCTTTGGTCGAAGGTCCTATATCGAGTGATTAGACCTTTAGTTGCTGAAAGGTTTTTGCTGAGTACTGAGAGATAGCCTCCTATTAGCTGAGTACTTTTCTCTTGACCTCTTTCCAATTCTCATGGTACCCCTTTCTTGTCTTAGCCTCGTCATTGTAATATCTAGATTTCACTTGAATGTTATAACTAGAGAATTTTTTGTACAAAACCAATGTTATATTGCCACTTGTCCAATTCATTTGATATTGTACTTTTTTTCTCTTTTTGTTATTTGTCCTATTTATCCTTTTTTCGTATGTATTAGGAACCTTTTTTATGTATGTCTTTTTGTAATTTTCCTTTATTGTAATATTGCCTAAGGGACTTATTATAAATAGTCTATTCTATTTGTAGCTAAAATCATTACATTTTGGATTCTTGACATTGAATATACTGGTTCTTGTGAGATGACCTTCTCCAAGTCTTTTTCTCATACTCTTATCAAATCTTACCGAATAGCTCATGATTAGTAGTGGGTGGATCTTGACATCAGCTAGTGTGTTTAAGTGAAGTATCAAGTTGTGTTGTGTTTGTTGGTGGGTTACATCCTCAAAGTAACTTCACGTCAGCTACTGCATTTCATTTGTCAACCTACTTACTCTATTTTCTTTGATATTTTGAAGCACACATTGGTTTCTCACTTCTTGCGGTAAGTCCTAGGGATAGCTAAGCTCCTAGACACATCATGAAGTCTACCTCTTAAGGAATTGAAGGTGACTTGCAAGCATTCAATAATAGCCGTATCACTGTGTTGATTAAGCTTAAAGGGGCCTTCGGGAGAATTGTCCTAACAAAGGCTAAGGATGTCGAATAAAGGGATCCAAGTACAGCCAATAGGAAGCTAGTGTAACTTCTTCAACGATCCCTACCCCTAACCCTAATTTGATGCCCCTAAGTAGTAGGAGTTAGGGTCTTAAAAGGCACTAACCATGGCACCTACACCAATGTTAACTGAAGTGCTCACTAGCCATGTATATTGGCCTAATTGGTCAAATACACTACCTAAGTTTGAATAATAGGAGCACATGTAAGGAGCTAGTACAGGGAACTTTTTTGCCTCGAGATCTTGTCATGTTGGATGATCTACTTAATCAAATGTCTAATGACAAGGTAAAGCTTTTACGCTTCACTAAACTTCAAGAGGTGAGTTAAAGGCCTATGTAGAGTTATCTTTCTTCTTAGATCGATAACTAATTGGTTTGTCACCATATAGGAAAAAATATTCATGTTGAAAATTCTAGATTGATAGAGATCTTAGAGGGAAAGTAATGGAAATTAAGCACTTGGACCTTTGACTTGACTAAGAGATAAAAGGTCTGGCAAAAGTAATTGCTCAAATACTTAATTGTTGACTTGACTTCAACCCTTTTGACTTGCAAGATTGTGCTCTCCAGGATGACCTCTAAAACTTTCAACTTGTTTGGAGTGTCATTGTGATTGGTCTTAACCTGAACGAAATGGCCACATTAGTAGACCTTGAGAGTACGACTTGCCATGAGGAGTTGACTTGACTAAAGGACTTCGATGCACTGACCTATCAGAGTTCGTTATTTTCGGGCGTACCCTCCATTCTGATGATGATATGTGTTCTTAAACGCTTGCACTCATTTGGCACCTAAAATACTCTGCTTCTAGAATGATTATAAGATTGTCCTTTTTCATTTACTACTTATGAATGTAATTATTCTTACCTATTTTGGTAACTTAGCTAACATATGTAACCTTAGTAGCACCTAGTATAAATAGTCTCTTGCACTATTGCTGTAACTAAAATTTTCGCTATATTAATGAAAGTTGTTTTCTTTGTGTTTTCTTCTCAACATCTAACTCATAGCAACCCTTAAGTAAGGTTGTGCCAATAAACAACCTACTATCTTGGACTGGTGAGTGATATCTGGTGATGTAGTGGTTCACAAGAGCTTGAGCAATGCGTCACATTTGTGAGCTACTTGCGAAGTTTAACTTTTCCCTTTTTTTTTTTTTTTTTCGTTTGATTTCATCCAAACCCATACTTTTCATTTCTCTAGTATCTTTCTTTGGAGGAACCATCCATGCTATGGTAAGCCCTCTTTTAAGGCACATGATCTTGGCATTAAAGCTCGAGGTTTTGAGTAGGGCCACGACTTTGAGTTGTTGTGAGGAAATTGTTGTGAAGTATTGTTTTGGTGTTATTGAGATGAGTGTTTAAGTGAGCGATTGAGATAGTGATAGTGTTGAAGTGAGCATTTTGGTGGTGTTGTGGGTATATAATAGTGAGAGATTTTTGTTCTGTGATTAGGGTTTTGTTTTAGGTTTTGAGGCTAAAGATTGAGTGTAAATAGTCATACATTATTCTGTTTTGTTATATACTATTTCCTCCGTGTATGATAGAGTGATCGAGAGGAGTGTAGTTGTAGCTGAAGGTATTGTTTCTAGGTTTATTGATTTGATGTGGTGATTATGGTTGTTGTGAAGGTAAACACGACTGACTTAAGTGTTAATATAGAGGTAGGAGACAATGACAGCGATATTCCTGGCCATGGACGCTGTAAACTCTAAAGTTAAGCTAAGCAACTGTATGATTGAACTTAGTACACAAAGTTTAGGGCGATCGGTTAAAGGATCTGATCAAACCTAAATTATAAACTATAGATAGAAATATCAATAAAAATGACCCCGTAAATTTGAATTTAAGAAAATAAGTAATAAAATAAGAGATTATAAAATTTTCGAATTTTAAGTATAATACTTGTTAATTATAGAAAAGGCGAAAAGTGTAATCTAATAACTAATAAATTGCTAAAGATAGATTATATGTATACTAAAAATCATAGAATGACTAAATAATAATTAGGAATATTCACATGTACCTCACATGTATTTACTTGTAGATAAAAATACGTGAAATTACTTAAATTAGCTAGAAACTTATTAAATAAGTAAATAAAATTATTAAATAATTAAGAAAAAATAAGAGGAATAGGGAATGACTTAGATTTGGTCATGGCAGGTCAGGAAGTGAAGAAGAAAAATTAACCAATGAAAAATAAGCAACACAAAAGGTAAAATTGAAGGGATTTGGGCAATGTCTTGTTCAATTAAATGCATAATAATTACTACAAAGCTCTATAAATAGGAAGAAAAATTATAGAACTCACTTGGACAGTTAGAAGTTAGAAAAAATTGAGAGCACCAAAATTTGAAGAGGAAAATTAGGGTTTAGGAAATTATTGAGCAAATTTGTGCAGTAGAGGTTAATGAACCGAACCCACATACCACTACCACTTGGAACCGAGCTACCACTACCACCCCACTCTAGACCTACCGCCTGGACTGGCTGATACACTTGGACCAATGTTGGAAGCCCAAAAGCCATCGGACCGGATGAGTCTCACATCTGCTTCGATTTTGTACAATTTCTTAAAATTATTTATTTTATCCAGAAAATTATGAAATTTATTATTTTGAGGTTTTATTGTATGTAGATTTGGGGAAAAATAGTGATTAAGTTTAATCACGTATGCAAATATAGGGTTTTTAAGAAATTAAGCAAAATCGAGCATAATTAGAACTAGAAATAAATAGGCTTAGGAATGTAGTTTGGAGTTCAAATTTTTTCTGTAGGATGCTTAAGTGATATAGAATAGTGCTATGAAGCCATTTTTTTAAATTTAATTTTCAAAATTTTTAAGTAAATTTTTAGCTCTAAAATGATGGAAAAATTGGGTAATTTTGGGTTAATAAGGTAATTAAGTGATTAATTACTGGTTTAGATGATAATTAGATGTTTAGGGATGTTAATCTCTAATGTGGAAACCTAATCCTAGCCTTTGGAGTGTTAAGTGTAATTAATATAGGAATTATATAGTAATTGTAGGAAATTAGGAATATGTGGAATTGGAAATTTAATAAATATGAAAATGTAGGTTTATTTAGATAATATAATAATAAAAATCAGTATATAATAAATCTGAAACAAAATTTAATTTTAGGTAATTTTATGAAAAATGTAAGATTTTCTCATATCAGGAGTAAATTCGGTACCCCAATTAAAATTAGAGTGTATCGAATAGTTTAGAACACTAAATTAAGATTCAATATGATATTAGAATACTTGAGCTTAATGTGATTAATTTCACATTAGGATTCAAGCATATTTAAGATTCCTCATAGTTAGAGATAATGTAGAATCAAAATTGGAATCTAATTTAGAAACCGAACCCCGAAATAAGGTAGAATGAATCATTAGTAAATAATAGGTATACATAGAGAAATGAGTTAAATTATAACTTATAATATGAATCATTAAAGTATAAGTACTAAAAAGACGTATTTGTATTATAGGATAACTAGAGACGAATCGACTTGCAATTAAGTGATTGGGCGACTGAAAATTCTAAGTAAGTTGGGCTATTACTTACTGTATTGGAGTACTATTTTATGGTACTCGGAGACTTAGGATTGTGTATGATTGTGATTGTAAGTAGTTTATGCATGTGTTTGAATATCTGAATTAGTGTTGAAATTTGTATTGTGATTGATGTTGTGTTATGACTAGATTGGTGTGAACTTATTTGAACACCCTAAATGGAATTTAATCTTATTCGTCTCTAATGACCTAAATTGTCATGCATTGCAACCCTTTAGGGGATCATTAGGATTCTCCAACCAAACACCGACACCTTCGATAAAGATAGTGCTGGATAGCAAATTGGTCTTTTCCTCATCCTTAGCCGAACTAAGTGACAGGAGAAGAGGTCATAATGAGGATCAGGGTATTAGTTCGAAGGATAGTCTTAGGAGGAGCAGTGTCTCCATTGCACAAACCTGGGTTTGGTTATGAGCTGTTGCATAACATGAAAACTCCTCAACTCAGATTAGAGTGGGTGAAATTTCTCTAATTTCGCAACGGACTGGACTACGTTGTATGATGACACTTTCTTGTTGCATTGCATGAAATTAATTGCTTGATAATCTTGTTTATGTTTGTATACATTCATGAGTCTCCAATTCAACTTACTGAGCTGTAGTTGCTCATACCCGTATAGATCCTTTTGTAGGTCTTGATTTTTGAATACTTCGAGTATTATGCTACCCTACAACTATCCAGAGGTTAGTTCTTTTGAAGTTTGGGGTGTGAGGATCAATTCGCCTAATAGTGAATGTATAGCTAGAGTCTCCTTTATAGCTTAAAAATGAAAGACCGATAGTTGTTATGTAAATTAGTGAACTGTTATATTAATATAGAATTTCCTGGGAAGTTCTATGGAATGTATATGTAATTATGTATGTTGACCTAAAATTCTTGATAATTACTGTAACTTTAGTTAAACACTTAATTGAACTATTTACTTCAAAGCAAGGAGTTGTTGGTGCCTTGTATAAATCATGTCTATGGTAGGTACTGTGAGGCCAGTTACTATCATAGAATGGTTTATACGGTAGGATTATTGCGACTGTATGACTTTAGGGCATAACAGATACTGTATGGAACTAACTAAAGATGAATGGCTGGATTGAATGGTGGTAATGATGGAGAATATGGTGATGATAATGTATGGGATGGTGATTATAAGGGTGGAAGAGGCCCATAAGGTTGGTGGCCGAGCTGATGATAACACCCTAATAGAGAACCAAGCTATTAGGGTGACTACCAAGCTCAAGAAGCTCCTCGTAAGGAGGTAGATTGCTCAGTTCATCAAATATAAGTTGACATAGTTAAGCGACAAGTTAATAGGAGATTAGAGCTAAATGATGAGGATGAGAGTTAAGTAAAAGAGCTCTATGAGATGGAGGAAAGGCTGGCCTAAGTTGCTAGAGTTGAATAGCATGATTACTGGTCTAATTGTGTACCTCAAAATGTTTGCCACTTCCAAAGGCAAGCTGAATCACCAATCTGACCTAAGACGAACTTTAGAGAGGTTGACATAAATGAAGAGGAAGTTGAAGAGGAATATGGAGAAGAAGAGTGGGTTGTATGAGCTTCTAGGGGGATAGACAATGTGAGAGTCTAAATTCTGAGCTTCTCAGGGAGAGGAAATGTTGATGAATACCTAGATTGGGAAGAGCGAGTTGAGAAGTTGTTTGAATGTTATTGGTATGATGATTGAGATAAGGTCAAACTTGCTGCTCTTAAATTTATCGGATATGCCTATATGTAGTGGAAGAAATTATATGCCATGAGAGATAGAAAAGGATGACAAGGAGTGAGGTCATGGGAAGAGATGAAAAGAGTTACACATGGAAGGTTCATCCCTGAATCACACTATCAAGACACTTTTGCAAATTGCAAGAACTCCAACAAGGAACTGAAATTGTTGATGAGTATGTATAAGAGTTTTAGATACTAATGATTTGATGTGAACTGGAAGAACCTAAAGCTTGAATTGTCTTAAGATTTGTTAGTAGATTGAGACCTGACTTGAGAGAAATTGTTGAGGTACTGTTTGCCCATACCTTTGAAGAAGCTATCAAGGTTGCTCAGCAAGTTTAGAGGTAGAGAAGAAATTGACCTTACAGGAATTTTAATTCCTTACTTGTTCAAAATAGTTGATGTATTCAAGGAAGTAACAAGAAGCTTACTAGCTCTATACCTAGTGATTCACTTAAATTATATATATATAAATTAAATTGTGAATACTTTAGCAAGTATATTGGGTCATAATCAAATAATATAGAGAAAGTAAGGTTGTCGATCCCTTAAGGACTATAATATTACTAAATCTATGATAGTTCTTATCAATATTCAGGCAATCAAAAATAAATTAACTAATCTAATAACTATATTAAAATTATTGAAAAGAAAATAACTATAAAATTTCTAAAACTAAGCAATCAATTGAGAATTATAGGAAAAACATAATTTACCCTAGATTATGTAAATCAAATTGTTATCATGTTATATAAATTATTAGCTATATGGTTGTTCAAGTGAAATTATTATGCCTTAAAACTTAAGAATTTAAACCCCTAATTAATCAGTTAGCTCCCACATCTCTAATTAATAGTGGACTTTAAATTAAAATCATATATCTCTCGATACTATGATTGTTTAATGTCCTAAATTAATTATTCCTAATGTCTTAGTGAATAATCAATCACCGAACATTATATTAATCTCTAGATAATTTCTAATTAATTCAGCTAGCGTTGCTTCCACATTAATTAATCAAGAATTTCTAACAAATCCTATATCAACTCCTGTATCATTAGGGTTTCTAACAATTATAATTAATTAAACAATTATAATTGAAATCATAAAAATTGCAATCATGAATAATCCCTATATTTATTAATCCTATAACACGAATACAATCATTATTTTAGCTATCTAGGGTTTCATAAATTCCTACAAATAAATTTAGCCAATCATGGAATTTGAAACAAAAGCTCAACTACTAATTGAAATTGCAAGGAAATTCATAATTGACAGGATGAATAATTAACAGAATTGCATAAATATAATTAAAATCGATGTCACCAATTCTGTAATTGGAAAAGATAAACTTCAATTGCAACTCCAAAACTTGGTCTCTACATCAAAAGCAAAATCTTCTCAATTATCTAAGTGATTCTACTAAAGAATTCTTTAAGAACTATCTAATGACTTTTGTACAACTTCCTAAGTCTTAGGAAAGTGTGTGTCTCTAAAAAAAACAAAAGTCTTCTAAACGGTGAAACATAAGGCATTTTATAAGAAAAACTAGGATTGGTTAACTCGTGTAAAGCTTCTTTTTAATGCGGTCGGCCGCATAAGCTTCAAGGTCGGCAGTGTAGACTCCAAAGGCTGTCGGTGTAAGTGTAGGCCACCAGAAAGGTTGGCTGTGTTGAATTCCAAATTGCAATTTATTGATTCGAACTTCGTTCATTTGCGTAAAAGTCCTCTAAATCATCCGTATTTCCACTTTGAATCCTCCCATTCCTAAAATGTCCAAATGAAAATAATTAAGTACCATTTCTTAATGATTTCTATAAAATCAATAATAATTCTATCTAATTTGCACATTTAAAACATGAAAAATATGCCTTTATCAACTAGTGCAAAAGAAGGACAAACCTCCTGAGTTAAAGGAGTGAGGTTGGAACAAGGAGGAAAAGAGAAGGAATTTGAAAAGGGGTAATCTTCTAGATGAAATATGAGTGGGATAAAGTGCTTCAAATGCAAGGGTTTTGTACATATGGCTTCCCAATGTTTGAACTGTTGAACTGTGGTCATCTGAGGAGGTAAAGTGTATAACAGTGATGAGGAAGTTAATGAAGCTACGGAAGAAGAAGGAGGTAGAGTGAAGGTAGAAGTTGCAGGTAAAGAGACTTGTCTTAAGGAAGGAGATATGTTGACTTTAGTAATTCATTAAGCTTTTAGTGTGGAACATGATCAATAAGAAAAGCAACAAGAGAATATGTTTTAGACTACTTATAAGGTAAATCGACAGCTTTGTGCCTTGATTATGGATGGTGATAGTTATACAAATGTAGCATTTGCTAAAATGGTAGAACGGTTGAAGTTACTAATCACTCTGCACCCATGACCATATAAATTGCATTGGCTAAATGAAAAAGGGTCGTTGCATCTTATTAAACAAGTATCTTTACCCATTTCTATTGGAAGTTATAGGGATGAGATCTTGTACGATGTACTACCAATGTGTGTCTCATATATTACTAAGTCGACTATGTTTGTTTGATCCAAGAGTTATACATGATGGATATCAAATACCTATAGCTTTAAGAAAGATGGTTAGCTTATTACATCGTATCCTATGACTCTAAGCTAAGTGAGCAATATGTAGTCTAAACTCATCCAAAAGACTAAGAAGGCCTTGGTGATGAGCAAATATGAGCTTAGAAGAGCTGTGAGGGAGGATGAGCTGACCTTTTTGTTGGTGTAAAAACTATTGGAAATAGGGAAAGAAAATAACTTACCTGAAGAGGTTAGGGAGTTGTTGAGAGAGTTTTCCAGTTTATTTCTTGATGAACTACTAAGGGGATTGCCTCTAAAACAAAGAATAGAGCATGATATTGAATTACAGCTTGGAGTTGCATTACTTAACCAATCAGCCTATCAAATGAACCCTGAGCAAGTAGTTGAGTTGTAGCAATAGGTTGACGAGCTTGTTGATAGGGGATATGTTTTTAAGAGTACGAGTCCATTTACTATACCTACATTACTGGTACTAAAGGACATAAGTTGGAGGATGTAGTAGATAGTTGAGCAATGAATGGGATTACCATTAAATATCGATATCCCATTTTGAGATGATGATATGTTGGGAGAACAATTCCCATGCAAGACTGTTGACCTATTGCTTGCTTCAGTAAGAAACTCAAAGGACCGATGTTGAATTACTTTATGTATGATAAAGAGCTATATGCCCTGGTTTAAGCTATACGGACTTGGTAACATTACCTATTACCAAAGCAATTCATAGTGTACTTTGATCATCATATGTTGCTTTCCAAGTGACATATTAGATGGGTTGAGTTCTTGAAAGGATTTTCATTTGTGATCAAGTATAAATAAGGAAAGGTTAATGTAGTTGTAGACGCTTTATCTAGGAGACACGTATTGCTCTCCGAAATACAAACAAGGTTGTTAGGGTTTGTGAGCTTGATGGAGCAATACTCTAGGACCCCCACTTCGGATGTAGTTTTAAATAGTGCTGAGAAGGAAGAACATTGGATGATTACTTCTTAGAAGAAGGATGTCTTTTCTAATCTGGAAAATTATGTATGCAAACGTATTTGATACATGGCTTGCTTATTAGGGAAGCCCATAATGGAGGATTATCTGGTCACTTTGGTGAAAAGTAGTTGTATGAGTTGTTGAAGTCGAGATTCTATTGGCTAAAAATGATGAAAGATGTACATTAAGTTGTTGCAAGGTGTGTAACTTATAAGGAGGTTAAGAGTTGAGCTGAATAAGGGTAAGCTATGCCACTGCCCATACTAAATAGACCATGGATTGATGCGAGTGTAGACTTTATGCTTAGGTTGCCAAGGACTCCGAGAGGTAAAGATTTAATTATGGTTGCAATAAATCGGTTTACCAAAATGGCACACTTCATGCCCTATAACAAAACTAACAATGATTCAAATATATCTTTTTTGTTTTTGTAAGAGATTGAGAAGTTGCATGAAGTTGCAAGGAGTATAGTATTTGATCAAGATTTGAAATTCATGAGCCAATTCTAGAAGATACTATGGTATCAATTGAGAATGAAATTGTTATTTAGTACATCTTGGCACCCTCAGAATGATGGAAAAACCGAGGTCATCAATCCTACCTTAAGATCTCTTCTTCAAGCTACATTTGGATGTAATCAAGCTGATTGGGATTCTTGCCTACCTTTTGTAGAGTTCTCCTACAATTGATCTGTCCATAGCATCACAAAGAAGACTCCTTCAATCTTCAGTTACCACTAGATTAGACACCAAGCCCAAAAACTGACCAAGAAGACCAAGAAGCCCTAGACTAAGCACAAGCCTTCTATTAGATCTATAAGCAAGTAACAAATCAACTGACTTGAGTTGTTGAAAAACTAGTATGAGGAAGTCAAGAAAGAAGAGGAGAAGCATAACTCTAACTAAGAGAGCTAGTATGGTTACATCTCAACAAGAAACGGTTCTCGAACAAACAAAAAAACAAGCTATTGCCTTAAGCCAAAGGACCCCTTTTAAGTACTCTAAAGGATCAACAAGAATGCCTACAAGCTTGAGCTTCTCGATGATTATGGAGTCTCAAATGTCTTAGAAATTGTAGACTTCAATCCTGACTTTTCTAATGAAGATAACCTTAAAGAACACTTTGAGGATTTGATCCCAAATCTTAAACAACCTAGATGGGATGATGGAAATCAAGTACTTGGACCTTTGACCTAATTAAGAGATAAAAGTTTTGGCAAAAGTAATTGCTCAAATACTCAATTACCAACTTGACTTCAAACCTTCCGACCTATAGGATTGCATACTTAAGGATGACCTTTAAGCCTTTCAACTTGTTTGGAGTGTCTTTGTGATTAGTCCCGACTTGAACGAAATAGTAGCATTAGTAGAGCTTGAGAATTGGACTTGCCATGAGGAGTCGACTTAATTGAAGGACTTCGATGTGCTGACCTCTATACCACTTGTCAGAATACGTTATTTGCAAGTGTGCCCTCTAATTCGATGATGATACATTTTCCTATACGTATGCACTCATTTAACACCTAGAATATTCTACTTCTAGAAAGATTATGTGATTGTCCTCTTTCATTTACTACTTATGAATGTAATTATTCTTACCTACTTTGGTAACTTAACTAACACATGTAACCCTAGTATCACCTAGAATAAATAGTCTCTTGTACTATTATTATAAACAAAATTTTTTCCATATTAACAAAATTTATCTTCTTTCTGTTCTTTTCAACATTGAGAACCTCACTTAAACCTAGCTCATAGCAACCCTTGAGCAAGGTTGTGCTGGTAAGTACTTGATTCACTGAAAACGTGAGTGTATGAACCGACAAGTGTATTGGGTCATGGAAGTAGTATAAATGGTAAGTCAAGGTTGTATTCTATAGGCAGCTAGGTGCTGAATACTAAATTACTTGAGTTTTTCCCAAGCTAAGCTATTGATAGTTAAACTAAAAGTGAGTGAAAACTAAATAACAAGATGAACAATAAACCAAATCTCTTAGCTACACTATGAGGGTCTTGGGTTTAGGAGATAAAAAAGGATCAAACTAGGATTTGTAAATCTATTCTCATCTGAATTGACATAATGCCTTAAATCAATATTTAAAATTGACTAAAAGGGATTCAACTAAACTCACTAGAACTCACCTATTTTTTGGAGTAGCGAAATTCTAATTATAGCGTAAATTTGCCCGTTAAGGAAATTTATCTATAATTATTAGGTAAATAATAATTCGCTTACACCGAAATTATTATTGTAGTTAGAAATATGGTTTAAGCATGTTCCCATGACCCAAACTATATTTCCATTCGCTTTAAGTTTGTGAGTTCATGAATTTAATTAAAATCCGTATATCCCTATGATGAGCTTTTTAAAAAATTCAAGCTATGTGTAACATAAGTTATCGAAACCTTTCCGGATATCCTATAACTCTATCTAGCTAAAAAGTAATAGCCAATTACTAAATAATTAGACGATGAATATAATAGAAAAATACCCAAATACTTAATGTTGATATCGGAATAATATATGAAACACATTAACTTATCAAATCCATCAACCTAAAACCCAAAGAAATTAAGTACTATATCTCATTGTAAAACCCAAATGAATCAAGATATATATAAAATTGAAATAATAAGGAAAAAAAAAAACATCTCAATCGGTATATTCAATCACGACACCTAATACAAGATTAGCATATCTCAATTCATTTGGAACCTAGGGTATTCCTCTAGTATGCTAGAATAAAATTTTTTAGAGTCTTGGAATTAAAGAGAACATACTAAAATTAATAAAGTAAACACAAAATGAAATTTTTGTTCTCAAATATTCTTTAAAAGAAATAAAATTCCTAACCTATTAGATGATCTCCTTGTCTTCCTCTCTCTCTTGGTCTCTATCTTTTTTTCTTTTTTCACTTATATTCGATTGCTGTGTATCTTCTAATGAAATGGAGCTAAACCCTTTCTGCATGGGCTTGACGTAGATAATCAAAATAGAAATAAAAAGCCTACGTGTGCTTTGCCTGAATATTAGTGGGAGCTGCTTTCTTATTTCCATGTTATGGGCTTCCAATATAGTTGTATGAAGAATAGTAAGGAGGCCCTCATATCACCAAGTCAACAATTTAAAAGTTTGCCTTTCATATATTTGTGGCCTTCAATTATGAGCATCCATTGAATTCTTGTTGAGTTAATTAAAGTCTCAAATTTAGTCACAACCATTTTAGACTTATATATATATATAATATTATATATATATGTATTATAAAATGAGCTACTGTTGAAGATTTGGTAGCTAAGAAGCTACTACATGTGGAATTTGGAGTTTACAATTGCTGTTAATTAGATGCCGTGACCTATTATGCTTGGAGTTCTCAGTTAGAGTTGCTTAGCATAAGTTAGATTAGGTGTGGTGTGAAGTTGCTTTATTATTTGAGCTTGCTATAGTGCTTCAGTTGAGTTGATACGACTGTTCTTGAATTGGGAGCTTCTTGGCTTGATGAAGTTATGCGTATAACTACTGTGAAGTTAGGCATGTATGCGTAGCTTCTCAATTGCTATTGTTTGAAGTCCTCTACTCTACTGTTGATTGGTAGAGTTCATGGACATGGAATTGAAGCTACACATAAATAGAAATTGGCTTCAACTATTCAGTTCATCTCAGCTCGGGTTTGCTTTTTGGTCAATGCTCAATTCTTATTTAGAAATGGAAGAGTTGATGCTGAAAATCATAGTTGCTTGTTGGTTCAGCTGGAAGTTGCTTGGATTGGTTTAGAGTTACTAAGTGCTATCATTGTTGTCTCCATTAATATGGAGTGCTAGAGTTATATGGAGCATGGTTCTCTACTGTAGATTGGTGGTGTTTCTTCTTGAGAAGATATGTTTATAGTTGGTCTATCATGTGTTAAACTTGTTGCTGCTTTATGTTAGGAGTGCATCGTTGCTTGATTTGAAGCTTAATAGTTGCTGTTTGTGTAGAGCTTCTCAGCTTTAAAATCCATTTCTTGTAATAAATAAAAGAAAAGTTAGTGATAGTAAAGTTCTATACTCAACAAATTGAGTTGCTAGTATTACCTTGACTTGTGGCTTGGAATTCAAGAAGTTACTGTAGTTAAATGAATGGAGCATTTTGGTCTTGTCTTGGCATTGAAATATATAGGAAGTCTATGCGCTTAGAATTCGGTTACATGCTCAACATTAGAGTGTTTGGTTCTTGGCTTTTAACTAAAGAAAAGAAAGAGTTGTGGTTCTTTGTTTTGCTGTTGTTGTTTGTTGCTTGGGGTTGAAACTCTTGCTTAGTTAGAAGGAATTTAAGATAGCGCCATTTCAAAAGCTACTATGATTATTGCCAATAGCTTAGTGGTTGCTACTGCTGAAGTTGAAGTGTTGTGGCTACTAAAATCTCACTGGCATCTGCGTAGATGGCTTAGCATAAGGGTCGTTTTGTTGTTGCTGTTGAGGAGCTTTCGGCTAGCTACTGCACTTCTCTGTTCATTGTAGCTACTGTCATGAGCTATTGTTGTTTGTTGGGATTCAGTTACTTCTCTACTAGCTTTATAATTTCTTTGTTTAAGTCTTTGTTGGCCTAACTCTTGGTTCAATTGAAGTTTAAGCTGACTACTGTTGCTTGGATGCCGTGGAGTACTTGTATGGAGCTCAACATATTTCTTGGTTTGGTATAGAGCTGTTGCACTTTAGGCTATTAGTTCCACTTGAATGAGCTGCTACAAAGGAATTCCATTCTATGTTTTCTTCCCTGAGTGTAGTTTATTTCATCCTAAAAGCCAAGCGGATGTGATCCAACTCTTCTTAGCAAATTTAGATAACTTTATGCATCCTCAAAACTATGGTTGATCCTTTTACATTGTCAATAAGCTCCAAATATAAATAAAAATTGATCTTTGCTCTTCACATTATAGGTGTGTTGCACTTTATCATTAAGGGAAACTTATGGTTTGCTTTTGACTTTTCAGACTAATGGCTGTAATTTATCCTTCAAACAAAAGTGTAGGTACTATTAGTGATTGAGTGAAGCCACCCTTGTTGTTCTAGGTCATGACTTGAAGTTGTTTAATTGATGACAGCTATTGAAATTTTATGCAATACATGTTTACGGAATTGTTGTGGAATTTCCTCAATTAGAGGTTAAGTTCTTGTTTGTTGTTGTTGCATTCAAGTGGCTCTCGATCTTGGAGTTTATAGTTGTTATCACATATAGGGAATTGCTTTGTTTAGGAATATGTTTTGCTCTTATTCAATTAAGTCCAGTTGCTGAAAACCAAAGCATACAATGTGTTTTCTATCATGAAAAGGAAATCAACTTTAACTATAGTGATGATAAAGCTCGGAGCTTGTTGTTTCGCTTTAGTCAGGAATAGAAATTGCGAGATAGGTGCTCTATTTAGCTCTTTATTTGCAAATTGACTTCACAATTAGCTTTAAAGAGATGAACTTGCCGATACAACCATGTTCTCAATTGGTATTCTGGATTGTTGCTGTCCTAGGTTGGGAACTTAGTTGCAAGCTGTTGTTGTTATTCAATTGTAGTTTTGCTGGAGTAACCTGAGTTAGGAGCTTGGTTTGTGATCTACTGGGTTTGCTTTAGAAAGAACTCTTGTAGCTATCGATCATATTTTAAGAGTTGATATTGCATTTAAATCAGAAGCTCAATTCTTCAATGAGTAGCTTGGGTCTGGTTGTGACAGGGGCTAATTTGTTTTGGATTGCCACTCTTTACTTAATTAGTTGAGGACTTCATCAACTTGCAACTAATGTTCAATAAATTAGGCTACATTTAGCTACGACTACTATTGTTTGCTCCTTTTTAGACTTCACACTTGAGTTGCTAGGCTTGTTTAGTACTCAGCTAGAGTAGAGTCTAGGTTAAAGCTCAACCGTTTCCTTTTTGTGCATATGATCTTCATCTCCTTCAAGAGGCTACTGTAACATGTTGCAACTAAGGATGTTTGGTTTAATTGAGTGTGGTTGTTCAACTTAGTTGGATCGGCTTAGGCCTTATGGAGCTCAATATGAAGCACTAGTTACTGCTATATGGTTTGGTTGAAATGACTAGAACTACACAAATTGAAGCCTATGGCTTGGTTAAATGCATTGCTATTAATTTGAGTAAACCTATTACATACATGGAGTTCTCAACATGATTAAATATTTGGAGTTTCTCAATAAAAGTTGCTGCAAATGACACTTTGAAAATAGTTCTTGAAAAGATGATAGTCTTAGATATTGGAAGCATAAAATTCTACTGCCATTTTCATTCTAAAAGTTGTTTTACAATTTGAACTCAAAACTAGTAAAACATATAAACTGCTTAAGCTCCATTTTCTATCCTTTAGTTGAAATTTTTGAATAATTGGCCTAAAACATGTATTTATCAATTTTTAAGCATAATTTGTAATAAATGTGCTAATGCATGTATGAATGTGTGCTTTTTTGATAGAAATAAATGTGTAATTTTACACATTTATCAATAAGCAACCTGCTATCTTGAACCAGTAAGTCACATCCGGCAACGTAGTGGTTTGCAAGGGCTTAAGTAGTACATCATATCCTCGAGTTGCTTGCGAAGCTTTTCCTTTTGCATTTGATTTCATCCGAACCTATACTTTTCATTTCTCCTATAGCTTTCTTTAGAGGACCCATCCACACTATAGTAAGCCCTCTTCTATGGCACATCAAAAAGAGTAGCCAAGTTCTCTATTGACCTTCATTCTTTATTAGGCAATCTCGATTGTGCCTTTGTCTTGCTATCTTTCAGAGGTCTAAGGAGGCTGAAGAGGCAAAGGGTGCTTTAGCAGTGATAGGAATTAGAGCACTGGACCTCTGACTTTAGCTTAAGCTCGAAGGCTTAAGAGTATGGCTAAGTAAGTTCTCCTATGCTGACCTATAGTTGATGAGTTCGAGTTACTTCAATCTAATTTGCTGCCTTGTCCAAGTTAAACCCTCCTATGCCTATCAATAATCTCTAACTATCAACCTGAGATGCTTTTGTAAAATAGATTAGCCCATTAGACCCCCAGCTTGGTCCACCAGGATATGAACTACTTAGCGTAAGCCCTACAATCAGGTGCTTGGGGTTTGATCCTTAAAGTTTAGGGTGATTGAGAAAATTGTTTGATTAAGTATAAATTTTATGAAGAAGCTAGAAATATTAGTAAAAGTGATTCTGTGAATTTGGATTTAGAAAAATAAATAATAAAATAATTAATTATTATAATATTGAATTATATGTAAATTTCTTGTTATTTATCGAAAATACGTAAAATGAGTTCTGATAATTAACGAATCGATAGAGATAAATTATATGCATACTAAAAATTATAAAATAACTTAAATAATATTTAGGAGTATTTATTTATACCATATATGTATTTACGTGTAGGTAAAAATATGTGTAATATGTTAAAATACCAGAAATATGTTAAAATAATACTAAATATGACAGATCGGATAACGTTGTGTGATGGCATTTGCTTATGCATACATTGCATCTAACTAATTTGGTTGACAAACCTATTTATGTTTGATGTATAGTTTTAAGTTTTTATCCCAACTTACTGAGCGCTTAGTTACTTACATCTCTATAGACGTTGTTTTATGTGCTAACTAAGAAGTAGCTATATAACTACCATAAAGCTAGCAATTGCTGGATATTGGGGAGTGAGTATATAAAACTGAGGATTAGATACACTCTTAAGTTTGGATTTTATCTTTATAGCTTTTAGTATCGATTAATGTATTATTGAAGTAAATTATAATTAGACTACTAAATCTTACAAACATAATCAAATTATTTAGTGTAAATATGTATTTTTCATAATTTCATAGGTAAATAACATGTTCAACTTATGAACTGTTTACTTCAAAGCGGGTTAGTCATGGATACCTTGTGTAAATCGGGTCTAAAATAGTGGCTATATGGTTAGCTTCTATCTTAAAATGGTTTGCATGGTGGGACTCTTATGACTCTGCCACTAAGGGGCGTAACACTTAGAGCATGTCTAAGTTGAATTCACCTTAAGAGAATCCCCAGTTCTACTTGGCATCTCTGATTGGTAGTCTCCAGCCTGACCATACAACTTTATTTATTTCTACTAAAAGTTCTCCACTAGTTGCTAGCCATGTGTCTGAGCGATCATGTGATAGAATCTTTCATACAGGATAGATGATTTTCTTGATTTTTCATCTATGCCCCTTCACATTCCTTATACATTACTTATTTTGGACAATACCGATTTAGTCATTTCCATTTATAGTAGTTGCACTAATGTTTCGGGCATAAATACCCTCTTGTACATTGTAGCCGCAACATACATCAACATAATTATAGAATATTCCAATGTAAACATTCCTTTTGTTTGCTTGCTCGTATTTATCACTCTTATCCTAACCTTTAAGCAAGGTTAGGTGGTGAGTACCCTCACTGGATTAACTCATGCATCATATTGAGTTGATTCATAAGTCTTCGATAGCTTCGTAGTGCGTTATATCCTTGAAGTTGATCGTGGGTTTTGCTTGTTTTTGCTTCTCTCTTCATGCGTACCATCTCCATTTCAAGCTTTCAGTAAGCTTGAAACCATCCTCAATAAGGCCAACCTTGTCTGCCCTTGGTGCGACCCTATCATCTTTGTTACGAACTGAGGACGGCCTAGTCGTGGCAGACGCCGTATACTGTACAAAGAACCCCTGATTGGTTACCCTTCCAATCAAGAACTCTTCACATAATATACAAGGCTCTACAACCACTAGTTTCCAAAGAACATCCAGACTCACATGATATCATTACATAAACATATTCATATAAAATTTAAGTTACAAAGCTTACATTACGCAGCGTTTAAGTATGTCTAGGCCTATAATAATAAGATAAACAAAAGTACATGAGTAGAAGTCTACATAAATTGTTCTCTCAATACACATAACAGCTCGCTCTTGCCCAAGTCCCCAAGCTAACCTGTGGCATTCCTCGTCCTGTCTCTACGAACAAGCTATCCTGCAACAAAAGTCTAAAGGGGTGTAAGCCTAAGCTTAGTGAGCAAAACCCTCAGCCACACCACAAGCAAGTTATAAATACATTATATTCAAGCATATGAATGTATGATCAACCAGTATGCCAAACAATACGTATAATTAACTAGTTCATATACGTAAAGATTTAACACCCTCCGAAGTCAGGGTTGGAGTATACACGGCACCAATCAGATCCGGGTATTATACTAGAACTTACTTTACTACGGAATTCCACATTCCGTACTTATATCAAATAATTCTTTTATTTTCAGAAAACCCAAGTTCTAGTATAATTGTGAGTAGGCCCCTGCAGTCCACATTCACCCCTAAACGGAGGCCTCTAAACTCGACCCTTAGCCAGGCGGTTGGCGCCTCCAACGCCTAGTGTTCCTGCGGGCCAGGGTAAGGTCATTTTGTACGAGTGTACCGTACAGAACCAAATAAATAAATAATATCAACCCCCGAATGGCCTCTCTTTACCTCCGTGTGATGTGACGGCCGGAATAGTATCCATGTTATGCATGTTAATGCATGTCCCAATTTCTTTTTATAGGCCGAGTATAATTAGGTTCAAATTATGCTATGACCATCCAGTTGTGCACACAATCATTTTCTATACTACCATGTAACAAACATAGTATTATCAATACTTAAGATAAGTTCACAATTCAAGACATACCAACATACACAGGCATTTTTCCCAAACCCCACACAATAGTCAATTAACAATAGTATTTAAGTCTACTATTTACAATCACAAAACAAGCATAGAATCACTAGGTAAATACTCACTCGGCCATGGTGATTCGTCCTAATCGTAGTAGTCGACTGGGAGGTCCTCATTCACCTTAGAGTCACCTGATCATTATGTGATAACAACGCTAATAAGTATTTGAATTAACTAATAATTCTAAACATTTAATTACCTAATTCTACTTAGACTACTATTAACTTTTACCCGGTAAGACTTTAATTTCAATCGTATGTAACTTTTTCGTTTTATTTCTGATATTTATGAATTTATAGTCGTTTTTCATCGTTTTCGGACGTATATTCATACGGTAATATCTGTTTTGGATGTTAAGATCCCTATTTTACATTATGAACTAAATTTATAGAAATTTTTTTTTTAGCTATAATACTTAAGTATTCTTATTACCTATATTTATATCCTTTATTCCTTAAATTCTTATAATTTAGAGATTTACTTTGTTATTACTAATTCATATACTGAATTAGGTATAATCTAATTTAGAAGGTGTATTAGGATTTACTGATTTTAGTACCTAATTATCTACATCTTTCTTATTTTTCTCATTTTCTAAACCTATGCTTATGTCATTGCTTACATCATCTTTTCTTTATGTCATTGCTTATGTCATCACTTGCTTATGTAATGGCTTATGTCATCATGTGCTTATGTCATCATCCACCTCATCATTTGATTACATAAGCATTACCTTATGTTTATGTCATATGTACATGTCTTATGTATATTTGTCCCTTACTTATACTTATGCACATATGCCTTATACATACATATACTTATACATCTACATATACTTATACCGTATTTATACATATATTCCTACTCATATACCTATACGGTTGGATACGTATTTTTATACTAAAAATTCGTATGCCAAATTTTCCCTTAAGAAAATCCTCTCAATTTCATCCTTTTGTAGTTCTATGTATGTATTTAGTATAGTATATACATATATAGTTAGATATGGTCTTAAGTTAGGTTATGTACATGATACATACTTATGGATAAAGGTTCATATACTTGTATTCCTTTGGTATTTCTTTATGTAAACATATCTAAGAGTACATACACATGTATTTCTTCCATTTCCTTCATGATTCTTCATTTTCTATACTTAAAGATGGAAACTTTGTTTCCTCTTTATCAAAACATCACTAAACACCTAACTACTTATCTAATCTACCTAATTAATTAACTAATGAATAACATAAAGTAACATAAAACAACTTAAGAACATACCTTTAATTGTGTTGAAGTTTATGGAGACAAAAGGCAAAGGAATGAAAGTGAAAGAGGAGGGGGAGTTCACGGCATGAAATGGGGGGTTTTGTTTTGTTTCTTTTGTTTTGTTTCTAATTATGGAAGACAACAAATGGTGGGGCCTAAGAGGGAAAATTGTGGACGGCAACACTTAAGAGGAAGGAAAAAAGAAAAATCAAAAGAAAAGAAAAGAAAACCATCATTAAGTTTCTAAGATATTTTCCTTATCTCTTAAGACTTTTGACTTTTCAAAATGTTGACTTTGGTCAACATGTGTTGACTTGGTCAACCCTTTGACTTTAGTCAACATGCATTACCTTAGTCAACATTCCTTAAGTATGTGTAATTTTGTGCACATAATGTAGTAATTAAGAGAAATTAGAGGAAAAATGAAGGGAATGAGGGGAAATGAGATATTTGATGAATTGATTAGTAAACATTGTTGATGAGATCTTACTTTAGGTCTTTATAGCCTATATACCTCATTTGATAAACTACTTTGAATAACAAATACAAAAAGTACCAATTTGAGTGTTAAGATTCACTACATATAACCTAATCTTCAATTATTACCCTAACTCTAAGTAAAACTATCTTAATCACTTACTTAAGAAGTAAATATAATCTATGACTCATTATCTTAATTTCTAATGGATTACTTAAGGATTCAAATCATATAAACATGATTGAGAGTCATCTCTAACCTTTTACTAGTGAATTGGACAAAAGATGAGCATTATTTCATCCATTAGGTTTTTAAGGTATATCATGTTGGATTAGTGCACATATGTCTTTAAGATAATCATTTTTAGGGTTTCTATCACTTTTGAATAAAATCTTTAGCATTTAGAGTAGAAAAATTCTTTATGCGATTGAGTGATTCTTTTAGGGTTTTCACTTTCATTAGCCTTGTCGACTCCTAAATGGTCTAACATAGTCGAGTCTATTACAAAAACTAAGTTGATAATTTTAGGGGTTCACAATCTTAGTATTAGATTGGAGGTTTGTAGTGGTTAAGTTGATATTTAGCTGTGATTATTACTTTGTAGTGTATAATATTGGTTGTGGTAGAGTATGTTGTGGTTGTATTAGAGTTAACTCTAAGTGTTTGAGTTAGTGGAAGGTATAGTGTTTTGCCATTGTATATACCTTGTTGTACTCCATTTTAAGTTGTAAAAATAAAGCAAGTAGTGGTAGTTGCAAGTTTTTTATGAAGTAGTGAGTTGGATTATATAGGAACCATAAGTATGTATTGTTTTGTGAGAAACCTTAATATTGTTTATTCTTGTAAACACGAAGTTGAGTAAAGGATGACTGATTTGATTGTAAATGCTGGTATTAGGGATGATGACAGTGATGTTGTCAATAGTGGCCAACAACCATAAAATACTCTTAGAAGTATAGAAAAACAAATTGATGAAATGGCTAACTTAATAGGCAACCTAACTAGAGTTGTTCATACATTAGCCTTTTAGCTTGCTAATGCTATTCAAGATACTCCCCAAGTTGCTCAAATCTCGAGAGGACAAATCCCAGCTCGACAAAATTGAGGTGGAAGAGTGGGAGGACATGTGCCAAGGAGGATTAACTTGGGTGGGGTAGATGAAGAGGATGAGGAGAGTCGGATCAAGTGCTTTAAGTGCTAAGGATTTGCCCACATGGGCACATGGTTACTTAATGCCTGAATAGATGGACTATGATCATCAAGGGAGATGCCTTGAACATTAAAGTAGATAGCACTGATGAGGAACTTGAGGAGATAAGAGAGTTGGAGGAGGAAGCTAAGGATAATGACAAGCTAGTTAAGGAAGATGTTTTTGCTAAGGATTTGGATAAGCTAACCTTAGTTGTCAAACGAGCAATAAGCATTAAACCATTAGTTGAGGAAGAGCAATGCGAGAATTTGTTTCACATCACTCGCAAGGTGAATGAGCAAGTATGTGTACTCATAGTAGATAGTAGAAGCTGCACCAATGTAGCATTTGCTATGTTGGTTAAGAAGCTCTCATTGTTAACTATCATACACTTAAGGCCATATAAATTGCATTGGATAAATGAGAAGGGAACGTTATGCATTGGGAACTATTTTGATAAAATTCTCTATGACGTGTTGTCCATGTGTACGTCTCATGTGTTGTTAGGCTAACCTTAGCTTTTTGATCAAAAGGTTATTCATGATGGGTTTTGGAACACATATGTGTTTGAAAAAGATGGGAGAAAAATGATCTTGAACACTATGACATTGAGCCAAGTTAGCAAGCTACAAGCTAAACTTGCTTAAGTATTAAAGAAGGCATTAATTTTGAGTTGTGTTGAGCTCCGAGAAGCTATTAAAGTTGACATGCCAACCTTTCGATTGATTAAGCGACTATTAGAGCTAAAGGAGCAAGTTAAACTACCCTTACAGATCAAAGAGCTATTAAATGAGTATGCAAACTTATTTC
Source organism: Lumnitzera littorea (assembly GCA_024138015.1). Taxonomy (NCBI): domain Eukaryota; kingdom Viridiplantae; phylum Streptophyta; class Magnoliopsida; order Myrtales; family Combretaceae; genus Lumnitzera; species Lumnitzera littorea. Next base: position 38,770,218 of record JAMXBB010000004.1, on the reverse strand, counting down.
TTGAGTAGTTACCCGAAGGATTCCCCCCTTTCTGGGGCATTGAACGTTACGTTGACTTGATACCTAGCATTGCATTACCAAACAAGCTAGCTTATTGGTTGAAACCTCAACAAGATGTTGAGCTCTAAAAACAAGTCAGTGAGCTATTGGGAAAAGGTTATGTAAGAGAGAGTCTTACGGTTGAGCTAGAGAGAGAAAGAGTGGTAAGGGAGTGATTGTGAATGAATTAGTCACTTGCGATTGGTTATGGATGATCGTCTGTGTCCTTAAGCCCTCTATTTATACATGAATTCACCTAGCAAACAAGGAAATAAAAAATCGCACTTAAATGAAAATGTTTTGAAATTTTAGTTTTTTTTTTTCGAATTTTGGAACTCGATTTGAATGATCATTGAACTGAATTTTGGATACGTTATTGGGTTTAATTCAGAGTAGGCTATGTGGTCAATAAAATTAGAGCAAGGAATTGCATGTGTATGTGTGAAATTTGAATGGCCCTAAAGTGAAGGGGGTATGTTGTTCTTGACTGGGAAAGAGGAGGAAAATCTGGAGACAATGAGGGAAACTGAGAGAAAGAGAAGAAAAGTCGGCTAACGTGGCACGACATCAGCCGTTTTGACCATTCACAGCATGCCATGTGTCAATAGTGACATGTGATAGCTGATGTGGCATGCCATGTAACTGTTACATGGCACCACGTTAGCATTGCCCGTCCAACTTGATGCTGCTATGCGTTAGGATATGTGGTACAATGAGATACTAACATGTGGTAATTCCTGATGTGATAAAAATGAAAAATATTTGTATGCCCCTACTAAGATTCGAACCCTTAACCTTATGCTCATACCTAAAACCAAGTCCATGTGTTTAACTGTTAGGCCGTTGGCTTATGTCTTATCCATATATGCAATTAAATTGTATATATGGACCAGGTTAATTTGGGCTAGATTCAAATGTAAACTTAAGCTCAACGGCCTAACTTCTAAACTTATTTTAAAATTAAAAAATTTATCTTATTAAATTGTTATTATCTAAAATCTTTTATTATTTTCAATTTTTTCAATTTTTTGTGATTTTTAAATTTTCTAAATTTAATTTTTTTTTTATTTTATAAACTTTTTTTTTAGGTTTCTTTCTAGACTTCCTATTTTTGACATTTTTCCAAATTTCTTATTTTTTGTGCTTTTTCTTATTTTTGTATTTTTCTGAAATTCTTATTTTGTCTAAATTTCTTTATTTTTTCTAAATTTCTTTAATTTCTTTTTTTTTTTATTTTATGTTTTTCCTAATTTAAGGCCTATTGAGGAAATAAAATAAAATTAAATAAAGAGGGTAAAATTTAGGTGTTTACAACTGTCCTTTTTTATAGCGAAGTTTGAACAAAATTTTATCACAAAGACAAAGAGATACTATTTTTGCTCTTAAGATGACTTTAAAACAACTAATTAGTTATGCTAGACTCAATCTATTAGGGATTTTATGAAGAAACGAAACTTGGTTGTGCCTCTTTGGGCTCCCTAACCTAGGTGAGAGTGTCTGTAAGGGACAAGCAATCATATGATGGGATTAATCTAAAGGACCTAGTCGTGCCTCACTAGGCTCACTAAGTTAGGTGGGAGCGTCTCTCGAGGACTAGTAACCCTATGATGAGATCGATCTAAAGGACCTGATCGTGCATCACTAGGTTTACTAACTTAGGTGGGAGCATTTCTTGGGAACTAGTAACTCTATGATGGGATCGATCTAAAGGACTTGGTCGTACCTTACTAGGCTTACTAACTTAAGCGGGAGTGTTTCTTGGGGACTAGCAACCCTATGATGGGATCGATCTAAAGGACTTAGTCGTGCTTTACTAGGTTCACTAACTTAGGCCGGAGCGTCTTTTGAGGATTAGCAACCTTATGATGGGATTGATCTAAAGGACCTGGTTGTACCTCACTAAGCTTACTAACCTAGGTGGGAGCGTCTCTCGAGGATTAGCAACCTTAAGTTGGAATTGATTTAAAGAACTTGGTCATGCCTCACTAGGCTCACTAACCTAAGCGTAAGCGTCTCTCGGGGATTAGCAAACCTAAGTTGGGATCGATCTAAAGTACTTGGTCGTGCCTCATTAGGCTCACTAACCTAGGCGGGAGCATCTCTTAGGAACTAGCAACCCTAAACTTAGTCTTAATGTTGTACCTTATGGGCTTACCAAAAGGAACTGATGAAGAGAAGTGCCTTATGGGCTTGCTTAGAGAAACTTGGTGAAAGGAATTACCCTATGGGCTCGCTTGAGAGAAATTGGCGAATGCCTTAGAGATTGAGTTAAGATTGCGTCTTCAAAGGCTGGCAGAACACTTAGATGTAGAAGGTGAGTGCATTATGGGCTAGCTCAAAAAGATTGTTGGGAGGCAAAACTAGCTATAGTCTACATGCAAGTGCAATGTTAAAAAAATCAGTGTACTAGCATTGTGTGGAAGTACTTACCTAGTCTTTATTGATAGTACTCAAGTTGTCAAACCTTTTCTGAAAAGCCCCATTAGAATTGATTGGCTCATGCTTCGATCTATTGTTTGTTAGCTCTTTTTGAGAAATCATGGAAATTAAGTCAATGTAGAATGCCACCTACTGTTTTTATCTTTCTGGATTTTTTATGAACTGAAACCCTTCTTCTCGACCAATGAGTATCTGCTGTGAGGTGATTGTTTATTTGGACCTCATATTTTCTTGATAAATAGATAATAAAACTCCCGATCGAGGGGGATTAATCCGTAATAAAGTATTTTAAAGAGTTTTGTTAATTACCAATGTCCTTGATCTCACTCCTTAACTTCTCTTGTGTTTTCAGTGTATGGGTTCAATTAAATGGAGTAAAGGGAGTTAGAACTTTCAATGGAGAGGGTGATTATTTTAGCATCTATAATGGCTAAGGATACTAGCTTTGCTTACCGATAATGAAAATTAGACCATAATGACATTCCAAATGACTGGCATTTTCGTGTTTCAAGCAAAAATTTTCATTGACTTCTCATGGGTAGTACAATTTCATAGCAATGGCATTTATAGGGTCTCTCAAATCCGAACCATCCATTTGGGACAAAATCAAGGCCCTTTCTGGTAATACTCACTTCATGATATAAGAGCCTTTGTAATTGGGAGCAAATATCCCTTTAGAGTCTTATGCATAAGGGAGAGTCTTTCTTAAAACTAGATCACCCTTGTTGAAGCTTCGGGGTTGTATCCTTTAGCTGAAAGCCCGAGCTATTCTTTGTTGATAACACTGATATGACATAAGGTAGTCAATCTCTCTCGTCAATCAGATTTAGCTACTTGATGCGTTTCTTTACCCAATGGACTTTGTTTAACTAAGTTTCTGATAGTACCTTGAGTGATGGGACTTCAACCTCTACTGGTAACATTGCTTCAGTGCCATATACCAAATAGTACGGTGTTGCCCTAATTGACGTTCTGATGGAAGTTCAATAGGCCATGAGTGCGAATGGTAACTTCTCATGTTAGTCCTTATATGTGATAGCCATTTTTTCAATGATTCTTTTGAGGTTTTTGTTAGCTGCTTCAATAGCTCTATTCATTTGGGGTCGATAAAGAGTAGAGTTCCTGAGAATGATCCGGAACTGTTAGAACAATTCTGACATAAGCTTGTTGTTGAGATTGGTGCCATTGTTAGTGATGATCGTTTCCAGAGTCTTGTGTCGGGCTAAGATGTCTCTCCTGATGAACTTAACTATGACCCCTTTAGTAACGCTTGAGTAAGATGACGCCTCAACCCATTTGCTTAAGTAGTCGATGACAACTAATATGAAGCGACGCCAATTGGATGCTTTTGGAATGATTAGCTTGATGATATCTATGCCCTACTTTAAAAAGGGCCGTGATATTGAGAGTGTATGTAGTTCTTAAGGCGGAGTGTTTATTTTATTTGCATAAACTTAGCATAAGTGATAATGCCTGATGTGTTTGATGTAATCACTTTCCATCATTGACTAATAATACCTTTGTCTCATAATTTTCTTAGCCAATATGTAACCGTTCATGTGAAGGCCACATACTCCATCGTATACTTCTCTCATTAACTTCTCGGCCTCTTTGTCATCCACACACCTTAAGAGTGTACTGTTAAAAGAGCATCGTATAAAGTGGACTCACTTATTAAGAATTGAGCGGCTAATCTTCTAATTATCCTTCTGTCCTTTCTCTTAGCCCTTTGAGGGTATGTTCCTTGTTATAGGAATATTTTAACATCATGGTACCACGACTTTTGGTCATTTGTACCCTTAATTGTTAGACAAGAGGCAGGCTTATCTTTAATTTCAATCGTAAGGGGCTGAATCTTGACTTTATTAGATATTTAGATCATAGATGCTAGAGTGGCTAAGGCATCAGCAAATTGATTCTGAGTTCTTGGTATGTGATTGAAAGCGATTTCTTTGAATTTCCTTGTTAATTTAGTCAAATGTCGGTAGTAAGATACTAGTTTAGAATCTTTAGTCTTGTACTCTCCCTGAGCTTAGCCGATAATGAGTGAAGAGCCCCCATACACTTCTAGTTCTTGAATGTCTTTATCTAAGGCCATTTTGAGTGCCATGATGTATGCTTCATACTCAGCGATATTATTAGCATATGGGAAAACAAGCCTTATAGCCACAGGGTATTGAGTGCCTTCAGGGGTTATTAGTATTGCCCCAATTCTACACCTAGACACGTTGGCTGCCCTATCGAAGAACATCTTCTACAGGGTATTGAGTGCCTTCAGGGGTTATTAGTATTGCCCCAATTCTACACCCAGACACGTTGGCTGCCCTATCGAAGAACATCTTCCATTTCGGTGGCTCATTATCTTCTCCTTTATCAGAGCTCCCCTCAATTGCTAAGATATCCTTATCGAGAAAATTGACTTGCACCTCTTGAGGAGTGCTATCGGAGGGATTTTCTGTTAATTGATCTACTAGAGCTTGCCCTTTGACTAAATTCTAGTTCACGTACGTAATGTTGAACTCTGATAGTAACATTTGCCTCTTTGAGATTCTACCAATTAGGTTTGGTTTGTTTGCTAAGTACTTCAGGGAATCATGCTGAGTTAGTAATTCAACCTAGTAGTAGAGTGTGTATTGTTTGAGCCAATGTATTACCTAGACTAAAGCATAGCATGTTTTTTCAATTTTTGAATATTTTTGTTCCCCTTCAATGAATTTCTTACTCAAGTAGTATATAGCCTGTTCTTCTCCTTCTTTGTCCTTTTGGTCAAGCATGTACCCCATGGATTTTGGTAATATTGTTAGGTATAAAAATAAAGGCTTCCCAGGTTTTAGAGCTACCAAAATTGGAGGGTTCATGAGGTATTCTTTGATCGTTGTAAAGGCTTGCTTGCACTCTTCGTCCTAATTGATCTTGGTGTTCTTTTTGAACAACTTAAACAAGGGATGGCACTTGTTCGTTAGTTGAGATATGATCGGGCTATATAGTTGAAATGGCTTAACAAGCCTTTGATTTCTTTGCGTATGCGTGGCGGGGGTAAGTTAACTATCACTTTGACTTTACCGGGGTCTACTTCAATGCCCCTTTGGTTGATTATAAAACCCAATAATTTCCCTGAAGTTACTCCAAAGTTATATTTCTCTAGGTTGAGCTTCAGTTGGAATTTTTTCAACCTATCAAACAATGTCAAATTATTCATGTGATTTTCTCCTTCCTTAGACTTAGCAATCATATCATCAACATATACTTCAACTTCTTTATGCATCATGTCATGAAGGATTGCTACCATGGCCCTTTGATAAGTTACCCTAGCATTTTTGAGTCCGAAAGGCATTACTTTGTAGTAAAATGTGCCTCAAGTTGTGATGAATGTTGTCTTGGCTTTATCTTCTTCAACCATTCAAATTTGATTATACTCAAAAAATCCATCCATGAAAGAGAAAAGATGGTTTTTGGCTGTGTTATCGACTAAGACATTGATATGGGGCAAGGGAAAATTATCTTTAGGGGTTGCTTGATTAAGGTCTTGAAAGTCTATGTACACTTTGACTTTTCCATTATTCTTCATTACTGGCACGATGTTAGCTATCCACTTGAGATAATCAGATACCTCGATAAAATTAACCTGTAGTAATTTTTTAACTTCTTCCTTGATCTTCAACAAAACATCTGGTCGGAACCTTCTTAACTTCTATTTCTTAGGTTTAATATCCTTTCGTGTGAGTAAACGATGGACTAAAATCGATGGATCTAATTTGGCATATCTTCATAAGACCATGTGAATACATGTTGGTATTCAGATAGTAATGTAGTTATTTTTGCCTTTTGGTATTCTCTCAAATTTCCTCCAATCGTCAATACCTTTGTCATTGGTCCCAACATTAATTATCTTAGTTAGCTTGTCAATGGAAATTCTACTCATTTCATGTTTTTGCCAACTCTCTTGCACTTCATTATAGTCATTGACATCACTCCCAACGACTAACCTAGTAGGACTAAAGGTGATATCAATATTTTCCTCACCTAGCTATGCGAGGTATCCATGGCCTTTATTTGGATAATTGGATTTAGGAAAAAGAAAAGTTTGAAGAAGAAAAAGTGTAAGTAAGGAAGACGTGAAGGAAAAAGAGACTGATTTTTATTTAAAGGAGTCTTCTTTTGAGTATAATTATTTGTAAAACAAAGGTAATTTATTACAAAACTCTATAAAATACTGGACCATGATTCATCCTTTACCTTAAGGAAGGCTTATTGTTATTCATAGGGATGGAGAAACAATTATTTAAGTGCTAGGACTTGTTAGATGGACTAGCCACTTTCTTTATGTTGGAGGTATCCTCTTTGGTAGGTTTTGAGTTCTGGACTTCGGCCTGGATGAAAGTTTTTGACAATGGTGGGAAGGTCATTGGGGCGTGATATAACCTATCATCTTTTCTACCCCTAGCTTGTATTCTTTGTAACTGCTCCATCGGGGTTGGAATGTATGCTAGCCTATAGGTTCCAAATTGGCCTTCTTTGAACTTTGGTCTCTCGTCTTTCTCCCGATCAGTGATCATGCACACCTCTTCAAACATTTGGAGTCTAAAGTTCTCTTACTCCTCCATACCAATATAGGGTATAGCTGTCTCTTTGTAAATTTCATAATCCTGGTCACCTAGAATTGTGATGACCTAGCCATTGGAGATGAACTTAACTTTTTGGTGAAGACTTAACAGTATGGCCCCTACTGAATGTATCCAAGGCCTTCCCAATAACAGATTGAAGGTCTTTCTTCTTGAATGTATCCAAGGCCTTCCTAATAATAGATCGAAGGTCCGTGGAATGTCCAAAACTTGGAATGAGATGTTAAATGTCTATGGGCCGATATCAACTGGTATGTCGATCTCCCCTATTATTTCTCTCCTGGATCAGTCAAATATTTTTACTATTGTCGAACTTGATTCGATAACGGTTATATTAATGCCTAATAGATCCAGGGTAGTTAGAGGGTAGGCATTCGGGGATGACTCGTTGTTGATGAAGACTTTTGTTGTGATGATGTTATTTAGCCTTACTATTATGAATAGAGGCTTTATGTGTCGTTTACTTTCTTCACCCAGTTCCTCGGTGGAGAAAGAAATCTAATCCATAGTAAGGATAGAATTAGTGATAGATCCAATCCTTTCAGCTGGTATTTCACGAAGGACTTTGACTTCCCTTAATGTTCTAAACAAAGCTTCCCGATGTTGATCCAATGCCATCAAGAGACTCATGAGGGATATTTGTGTCGGAGTCTTAGCGAGCTGATCCATTATTTTATACTCATTAGATTTAATCATCTTGGTGAAGGCAGAAAATCCTTCTTCAGTTTGTTCATTGGTTAGCCTTTCCAGCACAGCCTTCTTTTTCAGGTCTCCACTTGGATCATAGAGTCTACTAAAGTGGGTAATCCTCCCTACAAGTGAGCTTGATTGCCTGGTTGTTGAGAGGGGCGGTTTTATAATTTTTAGGGGCTATAAGTACATGGAAGTTATACCATTTAGTTTGTTTCTCTTCTTATCTGTAGAATCTATAAACCTTAGGCTCTTGGTTAGAACTGATCATGTTGATGGTTGGCCTTGAGTTGTCAAATATCATACTGATGATGGGCCCATGGTTTGATAGGGGGTTGTTGTTGACGTTTGGAGCAGGAGCCTCTATAAAATCTAGTTGTATCGTACCTTCTTCAATTAAGTCTTGAATTTTGTTTTTTAACCTCCAATACGATTTAGTTGAATGGCTCACTTGCCTTAAATGATACTGATATCTTGCATTGGGATAAAAAAAATCTCGACTTGTACCTTTTACTTAGAGCTTCAGAATGGAGCAGATTATCTCTTCTTAATTTTTCAAGTACTTAATTGAGCGAAATTGGTATTTTGGTGAACTGCCTTAGGGCCTTGTCGACTTGTGGTTAGCTTCTGTACTGTTGTTGAGCTGGTAGAGGATTTGTCCTAAAAGAGACTTGGGCATTATGTTACGCTTCGAAGTTGCAGAGTTGCAACAGTCCCACCGTATAAACCATTTTATGATAGTAACTAGTCTCACAGTGCCTATCATAGATATAATCTACATAAGGTGTCGAAGATTCCTCACTTTAAAGTAAACAATTTAATTAAGAATTTAGCTAGAGTTACAGTAAGTATTAAAAATTTAAGTCAATATATGTAATTACATGTAGATTACTATAGAATTCCCAGGTGATTCTACATCATATCATAACAGTCAGTTGATTTACATATCAAATATCAATCTTTCAATCTTAAAGAAACTAGTGAGACTCTAAATATAAATTAACTATTAGGCAAATTGATCCTCACACCCCTAGGCTTCAAAAGAGAACTAACCTTCGGATAGTTGTAGGGCGGCATATTAGTTAAAGTAATTAGAAGTTAGGACTTGCAAAAGAATCTATACGGGTATGAGCAACTACAACTTAGTAAGTTGAACTGAAGACTCATGAATGTATACAAACATAAACAAGATTATCAAGCAATTATTTTCATGCAATGCAACAAGCAAGTGTCATCACACAACGTAGTCCGGTCCGTTGCGAAATCAAAGTAATTTCGCTTGCTTTAATACGAGTTGAGGAGTTTTCATGTTATGTAATAGCTTACAACTAAACCGAGATTTATGCAATGGAGACATTGCTCCTCCTAAGACTATCCTTCGAACTAATGCTCTCACCTTTACCGCGACCTCCTCTCTTATCATTTAGTTCGGTTAAGGATGACAAAAGACCAAATTGCTATCTAGCGCTATCTTTTTTGAAAGTGTCGATGTTTAGTTGGAGAATCCTAATGATCCCCTAAAGTGTTGAAATGTCATTAGGGTCAATTAGGATTAGGTTCAATTTAGGGTGTTCAGACAGTTTCACACCAATCCAGTCATAATAGTCATCAATCACAACATAAATTCCAACACGAAGTTAGATACATAAGCATATGCATAAAACTACTTATAATCACAATTATACACAATCCTAAGTTTCTAAGTACCCTAAAATAGTACTCTAAATATGGTGAAGTAATAAACCCAACTTACTTGAAATCCTAAGTTGCTCAACCACTTGTCATAGGTTAACTCGTCTCCGTGTGTCTTATAATATAAATACTCTCTTTTTAGTACTTATACTTTGATGATATATATTCTAAGTTATGATTTAACTCACTTCTCCATATATACCTATTATTTACTAACGATTCATCTTACGTTAATTCGGGATTTGGTTTTTGAATCCGATTCTAATTCAAGTTTTAGTTCAATTTCAACTACAAGGAATCTTAAATGTGCTCGAATTCTAATGTGAAATTAATCACATTAAGCTCGAGTATTCTAATATCATACTAGGTTTTAATTTAGTATTCTAACCTATTCGGTACACTCTAATCCTAATTAGGGTATCGAATTTTACTCTCGATAAAAGAAAATCTTACATTTTTGATTCAATTACTTAAAATTAATTTTTGTACCAAATTTATTTTGTATTGATATTATTATTATATTATCCAATTTAACCAATTATTTCATATTTATTAAAATCTTAACTTTACATATTACTAAATTTCCTATAATTACCACATAATTCCTATATTAATTACAATTAACACTCCAAATGTTAGGATTAGGTTTCTATATTAACATCCTTAAACATTTAATTACCCTTTAAGTCATTAATTAATCATTTAATCACTTAATTAAGCCAAAATTACCTATTTTTCTCATCATTTTAGGGTTAAAAAATTATTTAAAATTTTTGAAATTTAATTTTAAAAAAATGGCTTCATAGCATTGTTCTATAGAACTTAAGTATTCTATAGAAAAAAAAAAAAATTAAGTTCCAAACTACACTCCTAAGCCTATTTATTTCTAATTCTAAACATGTTCGGTTTTATTCAATTTGTTAAGAATCCTATATTTACAGACATGATTATACTTAGTTACCATTTTTCCCTAAATCTACATATAATAAAACATCTTAATAATAAATTTCATAATTTTCTGGGTATAATTAATAATTTTAAGGAATTTTGCAAAATTGGAGGAGATTTGAGACTCACCTGGTTCATGAGCTTTTTGGCTTCTAACACCGATTCAGGTGTGTCGGTCGGTCCAGGTGGTTAGTTTGGAGTGGGGTGGTAGTGTTAGTTCAGTTGCAGGTGATGGTGATGTGTGGGTTTGGCATAATTTCCCTAACTATGCAGATTTAGGAAAAAAAATTCTAAAACCCTAATTTCCCTCTCAATTTTTTTCAGCTCCCAATTGACCAAATGAGCTCTAAAAATTTTCTTGTTATTTATAGGGTCATAAAGGAATTGTTGTGCATTAATTAGGACAAGATAAGGCCCATATCCCTTCTATTTTTGCTTTTATGTGTTTGAATTTAATTGGTGAAATTTTCTCTTCTTTCCCCCTGGCTGCCATGACTTGATCTAGATCATTCCCAATCTCCTTAATTTTTTTTTTCTGATTTTTCCTTAATTTTTTAATAATTTCCTTTAATTATTTTGCAATTTTCTAACAAGTTTTGAGCAATTTAGGTAATTTGTGTATTTCTACCTACACGTAAATACATGTAGGATATAAGTAAACACTCTTAAATATTATTTAAGTCATTCTATGATTTTTAGTATATATATAATCTATTTCTAGTGATTTATTAGTTATTGAAATGTATTTTACGTACTTTCGATAAATAACAAGTAGTATACTTAACATTTAAAAATTTTATATTTTCTGATTTTATTACTTATTTTCTTAAATTCAAACTTATTGTATCACTTTTACTAATATTTTTAGCTTTAATTTGTAATTTAGGTTTGATCGGATCATTTAACTGATCGCTCTAAACTTTATGTACTAAATTTAATCCTATAGTTACTTAGCTTATATTTAGGGCTTACATGTTAGGCTTGGTATTCGAATTGACCATGCTAATAGTAGCTTCCTTATGCTTGTTGGTGGAGGGTTTACCTTCTGTCTAATGTCTCTTGAAATTTGCTAGAGGAGACAACAATTTCAATCCGACATCCTGCTACCACTACTTTTGCAAAGCTAGAAGAGGCTTGTCTGATTAGGTGAGTGAAGGAGGGTCTCTCAAGAGTGTTGATAAAAGTTGCGGTTAGCTCTTTCTCGGTTATGGGGGTGGATATCCTTGCAGTTAGGGACCTCCACCTTTGGGTGTACTCTTTGAAAGATTCATTGTGCCTTTTCCTTAGGGCAACCAAATCTATCATGGTTGGTGCCACTTCAACGTTGAATCTATATTGCTCATAGAATGTTCTGGCCAGCTTTTCCCATGTGTTCACTTGATTTAGATCTAATTGGGCGTACCAAGTCAAAGCAAGGCCAATTAGGCTATCTTAAAAGGTCTGGACCATAAGCCGGTCATATTATACATATTTGCCTATCTTGCGTACATACAATTGGGTATGCAGCTTAGGGCATTCAATCCCATTGTATTTTTTGAAGTCAAGTACCTTGAACTTTTATGGGAAGCTTCCATAATCATAGGCAGAGAAGTCTGTTATACCAGCATGCTCGAATCCATCATACTCCTCAAGCATTTTCATTTTTTTAGTTATTCATTGAGTTAGTCGATTCTCAAGCTCTTTCAATTTGTCCTGATTAGCTTCAGGCTTTGGATTGACTAGGAATGGGTAAGTATTTGGCTTAAAGGTTGGGTTGAACTTTGGAAAAACCCTTTTTGTTTCAAAGGACTTGAAGGCTTGATTGACCTTAGGGTAGGCTTCTTCTGCTTCGAGGGGTAGGGCTTTAGTATTCTTTCCATATCAGGCTTTAGAACTTTCTTCATTTGATGGAGCCATAGACTTGAGCAAGGAGATGCTGTCAGTAAGAAAACTTAACTGATCTACAATCTTCCCAATTGTTCATTCTAAAGATTGGAATCTCAGCTCAGTGGCTCAGTGGGATCAATACCCTCAGGATTGGCACTGCTAGTGTTGATGTTGACATTTCCTTAGTTGGCCATTTTGGTTTGAGAGTGGGTTTTGATAAGACTTTTTTGGAAGGTTTGACGTTTGGAAGCTATCTTAGCGACTTAGATTTAGGATCACTTCCCAACAAGTTAGCACATGAATATCTCAATTTTTGGAAAAAATGGAATTGAAATAAATAAATGAAATGCACATGAGCCACACAGATGAAAAGGAGGGAATCGATGATGAACTAACAAAACGACAAGTTATTTATTATTCTTGAATTCCTGGAGTTTTATTGCATAAAGGAAAAGGGAAGATATAAATTCATCTATACTAGTCTTCTTTTCTTTAGTGGGTCGGATGACATTTTCTTCTACTTCTTTTGATCATGTTTAGTTGCTTCCTCAAACTCTTGAATCTTCTTTTAGGCCATCTTTAACTGGTGTTTTAGGGTGTGTGACCTTTGCCTAGACTCTTGAAATAGGTTTTCCCATTTGTCTTTCTCATCGTAAAGGATTTCCATATAAGCTTTTACTTGGTCCATATAGGTCACCATTTCGGAGCTAGGATGTATGGGGGAAGGTTAAAGGACTTCTGGTGCCCGATATTGCATCATGCTTGCCTTTTCAGTTGATTGTACAAGTACCCTTTGGTGATCTGATGCTTGTTCACTTCTCTTATGAACTCACTCAAATCAATGTTAAGGCTTATGGTCTTGATATCCCACCAAGCTTTGATCTTATGAAGCTTAAATACCTTTTCTATTGAGTGAGGCTCTTCAAGGTTAAGGGTGAATGGATCCAATGATAGCTTGTGAACTATGTCTTGGATCCTTCTAAATTGCCTTACCATTTTGTTTGGATAAGAGCCTGTATACTAACTCATTTCAATTAATGGTACGGCATGGTAATCTTTACAAATTAGTATGACCTTGGTGTAATTGCTCCATTTGGTAGTCCATAGTATGTCTTCGACCCAGAAATCTTGTAGAACCTTTATCCAGAGAAAGGTAAGGATATCTTTTGGTAATTTGATCTTATCAACGAAAGAGTCAACAAGATCAATCTTATTGGTGAATGCACCCCTTATCAGGTCCAACCTAAAGCATTTGATGTGACCGATGAACTATACCATTAACAATGCCATGCTTGACCTGAGATGTCCACAACCTCTTTTCTTAACGAAATTAAGATTCCTTATTTGTTTAGCAAGTAGGGTAGGAATGCAAGACTTCCCTTCCCAGAACTGAGCCACTGATTTTGCCACCTTAAAGTGTATAAGAAAAGATCCATTTGGAAATAAGATGGTGGTGAATGTTGCTAGTACATAGGCCTTGATTTAATTTTCCCTCCAATTTCCAAGAAATAGAGCCCATTTGTTCAAGTTAGGTTCATTTTGGAACCAATGGACTAGATCTCATATCTTAATAGTATGTTTGTTATAATCATTTAGGGCCCTATTTATCTTAGTCTTATAGATACCTAAGAATTTTGAAAAAATGTAGACTGGATCGAAGCTAAGCTTTAGAACATGTATTTCATCCAAAGGAGGAGCTTGGAGCAGTTGGGTGTACTCTTCCAAAGTTGGATTGATTAGGTGTAGCTTAAATCGAAATGCCACTTCTTTAGGCTCCTAGAAATGGATTAAGGCCCTTACTAGCATGATGTTAACATTTGGTTAGTGAGAGTATGGGTCTAATCTTAATGGTAATGAACTACTGTTCTCTTGGGTTGAAGGATTGAAACTACTAGTTGAGTATGGGCTTTGGGTTTGTAGGTTTATGGACATGAATCTCCTTAGTAAAGACCTTGGCATTGGATGAGCTGGCTATTTTTGAAATATTATAAGGAAAGCATAAATTACAAAGGGAAGACTATTTACATGAAAAGAAATTACAAAAGACTCCCTATGTACATAAATTCTAGGAAAAATATAGGGAAAGAAACTCCGAGTCTTGTCATTTTTGCTTTTTTTTTTTTTATATAACATTGCTGCCTTATTAGTCATCCGTCGGCCTCGTAAAATGTATGCAGAAGGATGGGTTTTAAAGGTCCTTAAACAATTTAACCTTGTGCATTTATGAAAAAACGATTTCTTGGTCACATTGAAGTTTAAGTAGGGTAGCTTAATCGGTCTCGAACGGTAGTTGACCCATTACGTTAGACTTACACAATGGCTCCCTACCTTAAGGTCCTAAGACGACCTAGGTTAGATTGTATCTATCATGCATTCATGATACGAAAAATAAATTCCCCTCAAAATAATTAAATACATAAAACTAAACTTGCAAAGATGTTAGTACAATTATGATAACTAACAAAGAACGAAAGAAAATAAATAAATAAATTACACTAAGGTGATTTTTAGAGATCAACTTTTATTTTGGAAAGTTAAATGGCTAACCTTCTTAACGTTCTCAGTGGAGTTGCCAAGTTGTCGAGCTTGGTTTTTTACCTCCTGGTTCTTTTTAAATTAGATTTCCTTTAAATCGATCAACATTGAACCCTTACTTGTTCAATACTAGTCCTCGACAGGGTTTAAAGAAAATCGTTTAATTGAAAACATATTAGATTCACCACTTGATTGGAGTCAGGAAAAACAATTAAGTTAAAACCAATTGGATGGATTGGTTATAACTTAGCCACTAGTTTACAATAAAATTGATTTATGAAATAACTTTTAAAAACCAGAGATCTGGATTTAGGGGTTAGAAATTTTAAACCCTTACGAGTACTATTGACTTTCTAAATTTAACCTCAATCTCAAGAAGCACCTTTTTTAATTTCATAAAATTTGATTGTTAATTACTCTAATTAGACAATTTAAGTAATCTAGGAAAAAAGGAAAATTAGATTTTTTTTACTTTTATTATCGCTCAATAGGTTCCTACGTACCCGCTATTCGAGATTAGATGTACGTAGTTCTTTTAATGAAAACTTTAGTGAGTTAAGTTGATTTTAATTTTGAAAACATGTTGGATTTATGTTTTTAGTTCAATTTAGTTTATTTGAGAAAATTTCTAAAAAAGAAGGTCCTAAATTAGATTTTTTATTATTTTTGAAAAAAATTCTAAAATTCTCTAAATTCGAATATTGCTAATTTAATTTTCTTATTTTAGAAAAATGTTTTTCTAAGTGATAAAACAATTATTTATTCATTAACCTACTTATTTTTATTTTTATTTATTTTTTCATCTTATTTATTAAACTAAAAATAAACTAAACTACTTTCTTTTTTTTTTCTCTTTTTTTTTTTATTGATTACATTTACAATTGGGAAATAAATAAATAAATAATAAAAAAATACAACTCAGCTTGGATTTGGTTCGGACTAGGAAAGAGGTGTAGGTCGGATCAGCTGGAGGGAGATCTCGAGTCGGAGTTCGAGTCGGTGTGTGGATTTGGGTCGGGTTTGGGTTGTCTTTAAGCTTAGCAACAGCAGTTAGGTGGGATTTAAGGCGATTTAGGTAGAATTTTTTATGGGTAAGGAGTGTTTTGTATGCATTTTATTGGAGATAGTGGGGGAAGGGAGGTTGCTGTGGTCGTTAGGGGTGGTTTAGGTAGTGTTGGTGAGTGGCGGTTGACGGTGGTTGATGGGGTGCTCGGATGGTGGCTTGCTAGGTTCGAGTGAGTGGTGGAGGTTGGGTTTTGATGTGTAGGGAGCTCAACCGTAGGCTTAGTTCAGGTTAAAGAGGGTCAGAGGTGATGGTTTGAGAAGGGGTAGTTCGGTTGTTAGTGTTTGCTGACGGTGGTTTGGCGAGGTAGTTTGGAGGCATGGCCAGGGGAGGGGGTGGTCAGTTTTGGAAGCTTGAGTTGTGAGGAGTAATCCTATGGTAATGGTACAGCTTGAAATGGAGTGGAAAGAGAGAGTCGAGGAGAGAGAAAGAGTTGTAGTTGAGTTAGAGAGAGAAAGAGTGGTGAGGGAGTGATTGTGAATGAATTAGTTGCTTGCGTTTGGTTATGGATGATCGTTTGTGTCCCTAAGCCCTCTATTTATACACGAATTCAGCTAGCAAACAAGGAAATTAGAAATGGGACTTGAATGAAAATATCCGAAAATTTAGCTTGTTTTTTTTCCAAATTTTGGAGCTCGATTTGAATGCTCATTTGACTAAATTTGGACGCGTTATTGAGTTTAATTCAAAGTAGGCTATTTGGTAAACAAAATTAGAACAAGGAATTGCATGTGTGTGTGTGTGTGTGTGTGAAATTTGTGCAAAAAATGGAGCTAATGTGAAGGGGGTATGTTGTTCTTGACTGGGAAAGAGGAGGAAAATCTAGAGAAAATGAGAGAAACAGAGAGAAAGAGAAGGAAAGTCGACTGACGTGGCACTACGTTAGCTGTTTCAACCAAGTACAACATGCCACGTATTAATAGTGACACATGGCAACTGATGTGGCATGCTACGTGATTGCTACATGGCACCATGTCAGCATTGTCAGTTTAACCCGATGTTGCTACGTGTCAGGACATATAGTGCAATGAGATCCTAATACATAGCAGTTTTTGATGTGATAAAAATGAAAAAACTTTGTATGCATCCACTAAGATTCGAACCCTTGATCTCATGCTCATACCTAATACTAACTTCATGTTTTCAACTGTTAGGCCGTTAGCTTATGACTTATCTATATATGCAATGATTGAGTCGGCTTAGGCTAGATTCAAATCTAAGCCTAAGTTTGAAGGCCCAACTTCTAAACTTATTTAAAATTTATAAATCTATCCTATTAAATTGTTATTCCCTAAAATCATTTATTTTTTTTTTCAATTTTTTGTGATTTTTCAATTTTCTAAATTTTTTTGAAAATTTTTTTATTTTCTAAACTTCTTATTTTTTAGGTTTCTTTCTAGATTTCCTATTTTTGACATTTTTCCAAATTTCTTATTTTTTTGTGCTTTTTCTTCTTTTCGTATTTTTCTAAAATTCTTATTTTTTCTAAATTTCTTTATTTTTTTAGGTTTTCTTTAATTTCTTATTTTTTTGTTTTTCTTAATTTAGAACCTATTGAGGAAATAAAATAAAATAAAGGGGGCAAAAATTAGGTGTCTACAGCAAGTCATACTAACCTTCTCTGGGTTGTTTTTGAAGTCCTATGAGTAGAGGAATTGTTTAGAAATTTGAAGAAGTGCTGTTTCTGTTAGGAAGAGGTGATCTTCCTAGGATATGTCATTTGTGGAGGAGGATTGAAGGTTGATGAAGAGAAAATTCAAGCCATCGTTGAGTAGCCAACCCCATCCTCTTATGCTAAGGTGAGGAGTTTCTATTGATTGGCTTCCTTTTACTACCATTTTATTTAAGGCTTTAGTTCAATAGTTACACCCCTTAACAAGTCGATGAAGAAGAACGTAGAGTTTAAGTGAGGAGAGAAAGAGGAGAGGAGTTTTACTGAGATGAATGTGAGGTTGACCTTTACCCTAGTCTTGACCTTGCTAAATTTTCAAAAAGTGTTCAAGTTAGAATATGAAGCATTAAGTGTCATCATCGGAGTTGTACTGATGTAAGAAGGCTGACTTGTTTCCTATCATAATGAAAAGCTCAAGGGAGCATAATTAAACTACTCTGTGTATGACAATGAACTCTTGGCATTAATCTAAGCACTTCATGTATGGCAACACTATCTTTTGCCAAAATAATTCATCGTATACACTGACCATGAGTCATTGAGATATTTGAGGAGCCAATCAAAGCAATCGAAGAGATTGGCCTAATGGATTGAATTTTAGGATGGATTCAATTTTATGATTAAATATAGACAAGGTAAGGCAACGTAGTTGTCGACACCCTGTCTTGAAGACATATTCTTCTCACTAAACTATAGACCCAACTCTAGGGTTTTGCAATCATTAAAGAACAATACCTACGTAACCCTCATTTTAGCCCCATATACAAACGTTGTAGAGAGGATAGAACGGTTGATGACTATTTTAAAGGACAGCTACTTATTCCGATGTAGCAAGCCATCTATGCTGACTTGTTCTATATGAGAGCTGTTAGTGAGGGAAGCTCATAGTGGAGGACTCTCTAAACATTTTGGATAGAAAAGGACATTTGAGCTGCTGAATGCGAGGCTCTTTTGGCTTAAGATGAGGTGAATCATGCATTGTGTGGTTGAAATTTGTGCAACTTATACGAAGGCAAAGAATCGCGCTGAGCGAGGGAGAGCAATGCCTATACCCATCTTGACAAACCATGGGTTGACCTAAGTATGGATTTTGTCCTTGGACTACCCTGAACTACTTGAGTTAAAGACTCTATGATGGTTGTTGTGGATAGATTTAGTGAGATGACAAACTTTGTGCCCCGCACCAAAACTAATAGTGCTTCGGTTCTTACTTCTTTATTTTTGTAGGAAATTGTTTACTTTCATGAAGTACCAATGAGTGTGATGTTAGATAGCGACCCAAAATTCTTGAGCCATTTCTAGTGAACTCTTTGGTATTGAATGGGAACCAAGTTACTTTTTAGCACCTCCTACCACTCCTAAATTGACAAACAAACAAAGGTTGTCAATCATACCCTAAGATCACTACTCCGAGCTGTAATGAGAAAGAACTCAGTTGATTGGGAAGTTTACCTACCTATAGTGAAGTTTGGCTACAACTAAATCGTATATACTACCATCGGTAAGTAGTTTCAGCCTAGCGACCAAGTATGGCTATAGATGAGTAAGGAGAGGTTCCTTAACAAGAGAAAGACTAAGCTGTTTGCTAGAGTTGAAGGACTATTCAAATTCCTCTAGAAAATAAACAACAATGTATATTAGTTATAGATACTAGAAGACTTCATAGTGTTTGATGTGTTTAGTGTTGTCGACCTTAGCTTTTACCTACCCGAGGAAGAATTGAATGATGAATAGTTGGATTTGATCCCAAATCCCATTCAACTTGAAGGGGATGATAAGAATAAGAGCATTGAGCCTTTGACCTAAACCTGAGCTCAAGGGCTTGAGAATATGGCCAAGCGAGTTCTCCTATGCTAACCTACAACTAATGAGTCCAAGTTGCTTCAATCTAATTCATTGCTTTGTTCAAGCTAAACCCTCCCATGCTTATCAATAGTCTTTGACTGTTGACTTGAGATACTCTAGTACAATAACTTGGCCAATTAGACCCCTAGCTTAGCCAACTTGAATCTGAATTGCTTAGAGGATGTTAGGGCTAAATTCACCTTAGAAGAATTCCCGATTTTGCTTGGCACCTCTGATTCGCAGTCTTTAGCTTGATTGTGCAATTTTTTCTATTTTTGTCAAAAGTTCTTCACTATTTGCTAGCCATGTGTCTGAGCAACCATGTAACAGAATCTTCCATACAAGATGGATGCTTTTCTTGATTTTTCATCTATGCTCCTTAACATTCCTTATACATAATTTATTTTGGACAGTACCCTTTTAGTCATTCCCATTTATAGTAGTTGCCTTGATGCTTCGAGTATAAATACCCTCTTGTACATTGTAGCCGCATCATATATCAACATAATTACAGAATATTCCAAACTCTCTCTTGCTTGCCTATAAAAATTCCTTTTGTTTGCTTACTCGGATTTATTAATCTTATCTCAACCCTTAAGTAAGGTTAGGTGGCAAGTACCTTCATTGGATTAACTCGTGTATTATATCAAGTTGATTCGTGTTATATCGAGTTGATTCATGAGTCCTCAATAGTTCCGTAGTGTGTCATATCCTTAGAGCCGATCATAGGTTTTGCTTGTTTTTGCTTCTCTCTTTGTATGTACCATCTCTATTTTAGGCTCTCAATAAGCTTGGACCTATCCCCGATAAGGCCAACTTTGCTTGCCCTTAGTGTGGCCCTATCAAGCGGAGGCTAGCAAGAAGCTTTGAGATGCTGGAGCAAAGATTCAAGAGTTGGAAGAGAAGGTGGTTGTATCCTCCAATAAGGTAGAGAATGCCCAAGTTGAGGCAATGAAGGTCAAAGACAATGGCAATCATCTCAGTACCAAGGTCATTTGGTTGACTAAAGAGTTGGAGGAGGAGAAAAAGAAGTCCTAAGAAATTTGGAACTCAATTGCTAAGAAGGACAAGGCAATGTTAAGGAGATCAACCATTTCTAGAGTACGTGGTTGCCCTAGAGGCTGGGGATGACTTCACTCTTATGGCATGGTAGAAGATCTTTAACTCCATTGCCATGGGGACGTGATGAAGGGAGTTTTAGAAGAAATAGTTGATTGAGGGGATGAAGCAAGCCTAGAAGATCATGTTACAAGCTCATTCTAGCATCAACTTGAAGTGCCTCTCCTTCTTGGATCTTCCTATATTAGAGTCTGAGTTGGAGGAGGACTTTAAGGAGGAGAGTAAGGAGGATGTTAGGGAGGTCTTGGAAGAACTCATGCCTACAGGTCCTGAAGGACTATTCACGACTTTTGTTATTGCTCCTTTAGCCTTGTTAGTGACTGCTTCTAGTCAATTTGGCTCTAGCTCTTAAGGCGATTACATTTTGAAGGATCTCCAAAAGCACTTTGGGCCAAATTAGCTTGGATGTAGTTTTGATTTTTTTTTCTCTTGCTTTCTCTTTTTTAAATGTATAATTGTAAGTCAAATGATGAATGGAATTATTGATTTCTCTCCTTTGTCTTATTCTTTATAGTCTCATTTATAAGTCATGTTATATTTCCTTGAAGATAAAAAGCCTAGCACCCTTTAAAAAGAAGAGGTAGCGAAGCTTAGACAGTGTAAATCTGTGTCCGAAAGCCTCATGAGGCTAAAAAAGCAAACTCATGAATTTAATTTGTCTAATGAATCCCTTATATCGAAGGCATTTAAGCCCTAAGCACTCAAAGGCAATTAAGCAAGGTGTCCTTTGAGTTCATTTAGCCATTTGGCTAATGAAAAGTCGATTAACTTTATTCTTAGTAGATGCTGACTAAGACAGTTTCGTATCAGGTTTGAACTTAGGAAAAGTGGCATGAACAATTATTGTTTGGCATGGTTCTATTACATAACCGCCTACTATCCTTATATTTCAAGCATGTGCTTAGTTATAAGGTCTCCATGTGTCCTATGATCAATGATTAACTACTGTTTCAAACATATGATATTCTCTTATAAGTAAAGAGAAAAAGCATTGCAAGAACTCTTAGACGTGATCCACAACTATTTATTTATCTTCTTTCAAACACTTTTATTAACTTAAGCATTGAGGTAGCCATACTAGACTAGCCTTGGTACCACTTAGTTTTTTGTGTTTTTGTAGGAACAAGATTTCATCCTAAAATCACCTAACAACTAAAGGGAATTCCTAAGGCATTGATGCTAAGGTAGTCCTTGTGATGAGGCACCAAAGCTTAACCTAACTAACCCTAGCAATCGAAATCCTTAAGTTATATAGGTTTTTATAGCCTCTAGGTGTTTAGTTACCCATGCTTTGTGGCCTTGGATTTAATTTTGTTGCTTATAATTATCTAAGTGTTCTTAAGTTGGGCTTTGGGACCTAGCTTTAAAGGGTCGCCTTGAGC
This sequence comes from Lumnitzera littorea, assembly GCA_024138015.1. Taxonomy (NCBI): domain Eukaryota; kingdom Viridiplantae; phylum Streptophyta; class Magnoliopsida; order Myrtales; family Combretaceae; genus Lumnitzera; species Lumnitzera littorea. The sequence continues at coordinate 38,748,306 of JAMXBB010000004.1, read as the reverse complement.
TTGTTTGCCTACACGATTGCTTAGGTGCCTAGAGTTTTAATTTTGTAAGTTATCGCTAGGTGTTCCCAAGTGAGTTAGAGAGCCAACTCTTGAGGATTGCGTCGAGCTTTGTTACTTATGGAGTTTTCTTAAGGCTTAGTTGTTAGATTCCATATTGACAATTGGAATACATAAGGTAGGATTTATCGAAGTAGGGGATAAAGAGGATATTACTTTTGAGAAAGAAAATTTCGTTTCACTACTAGATGTTAGGATATAATAAAGTACAAGCTATAGGTTGTCGGTGTTCCATGTTGTAGGGACTTCAGTTTTGTTTAATCTCTCTAACCTATAGGCCCCATTCCCTAAGTCTTCCTTTACCTTAATGGGGTTTTCCCAGTCTAGTGTAAGCTTGCATTGGCCTTTTATGCTCTAATGGCTTATAGCTTTTGAGATATGAGGTCTCTAAGCTTGAACACTTTGTACTTGATCTTTTTGTCATAATACATTGTCACCTCATATTGGTAGGTGGCTACTAGTCGACTAATTATGTCTCGAACTTACTTTATGGTGTCATGGTCATCGAAGAGGCCAATTTGGTTGATCATTACATTGAAACCTTAGGTTTGAATATTGGGGAGTTTGAGTTTGATTAGTAAGACTACTTCGATACTAAAGGCTAAGCGAAAAGGGGTTTCTCTAGTTGCCATTTTATGGGTAGTCTAATAACCTTATAGGATAAGGAGGACATCATTTGTCCATATGCCTTTGGCTCGATTGACTCTCTTCTGGAGACTTTGGAGAATAGTTTGATTAGTTGCTTGGACTTAGTTGTTAGTTTAGAGATGGTTTACTGAGGTGTAGGGGAGGTTAATGTGATACTTCTGGTAGAAGGCATGGAACTTTGGGTTGTTGAATTGAGGCCTGTTGTCCAAGATGATTGCATATGGGATGCTAAGTCTAGTCAATAGAGTTTGTGATGAAGGTCTCTATGTTCTTCTCAGTTGTCTTTGCCATAATATTTTTGCTTTTACTTACTTGGTGAAGTAGTCTATGGCGACTATAATATACTATCTACCTCCTATGGCCTTAGGGAAGGGTCTAAGGATGTCAATGCCTATTACGTGAAGGGCTATAGACTAGTGAGGGGTTATAGGCTATTGCTTGGTAAATGGGTGATAGGCATATGCTTCTAGCATCGTTGTACCATCTACTTTGAGTTTTGAGTCATCGTTAGCCAATGTTATCCAATTCTTATGGGTAAGATATAAAGGGCTTAAGCTTTGACATGATTGTTGCATACTTCGACATGCAGCTCCTCTAAGAGTTTTTGGCCTTCCTCTAGCTAGAGGCATTAAAGTAGGGGAAAGTTAAGTCTTCGGTGATTTTCATCCAGTAGGGTGTAGTTGGTTGCCCTATACCATAATTTCCAAGCTTCCTTCGAATTTCCTTATATAGTATCATGCTTTAGGAACTGGATGATTGAGTCCATCTGGCACGGTTAGGGTTGATCGGGTATACCATTAGAGTTTGTTGTTGTGGTTGATCTGTGCTCATCTCCGGAAGGTATTCCATAAAAATCTTCTTATCGTAGTTTGTGGTCTTTTGGATGGTCGTAGGCATGTACCTAGATAAACTATCTACTTTAGAGTTCTCAAGTTGGGGGATTCTCGATATAGTTGATGAAGTGAACTCTACAGTTAGAGATTTGACCAATTCTAGGTACTTGATTATCCTTTCCCCCTTCACCTCATATTCACCCTTAACATATTGCACCATGAGCGTTGAGTTTGACATGATATGCAATTTCTTGGCTCTAACCTCCTTTACCAACTTTAATCTAACAATCAAGGTTTCAAACTTGGCCTTGTTCTTATTGGCATTAAAACCAAATTTGAGGGCATAGCATATTGCTACATCAAGGGGGGCCTTTGAGTATTAACCTTACACTACACCCTTCTCAGGTGGAAAGCTCATCAACATAGAGTATCTAAGTGGGCATTTGACTTTCTTCTTCTAAGGGCTCTTCTTTGATATACTTAACCATAAAGTCTATTAAGACTTGGGCTTTGTAAGCTTCTTAGGTTTTATAATGGATCCTATATGCAATGAATTCATGTGCATACTTCATCCTCCTCCTTAAAGTGTCTAGCTTCTAAAGTATGGAGGGTAGAGGTTAGTTAGTCAGGAAAATGACTTGGTATGCTTCAAAGTATAGTTAGAGCTGCCTGGTTGAGATGACTACTGTTAGAGAAAAATTTTCTATTATGGAATACTAGGGATATGTTCCCTATAGTATATGACTTACATAGTAAATCAACTTATGCTTCTTCTCCTTTGCTCCAACTAAAAGATTAAGGAAAGAACACGATTGCTCACCGCTAAGTATAAGAGCAAGTCTTTACCAAGTATTAGTGGTGGGAAAGCTAGGCACTCTTTCAACTTCTTGAATGCTTCCTTATACGCTGGAGTCCATTCAAACTTGTAGGGATTCTTTAAAATCTTGAAAAATTCGGTGGACCTATTAGAATTTCAACGCATAAAGTAGCTATGTACAACAATTATTCTCATTAACCTCTAAATTTCCTTTAAATTGGTTAGGGACTTCACGTCAGCTATGACCTTAGCAAGAGTTTACTTGCTTGGAAGTTGAGGATGAACTTCTTAGCGAGCTCATCAAAGTTGCAAATTAAACTCTCTTGCGGGTGATCAAACGATGTATGTGTTGCCTTCTAGAGAGTGCTTGGGAAGGCTTTACATCTCACTTTGTTGCTAAGGCTATGCAAGTCCATTAGAGTATGGAAGTGTATTAAGTGATCTTTTGGGTCAGTAGTGTCATTGTATGGATCGAATGTCGAGAGCTTCTTACTAACCGAGAGCACTTGCTTCTGGATCTTTTGGGACAATGGAGTTTTGTTGTTGATGCTTGAGGCTATAACCTCCTTTTCACTCTTGTAGGTGCTAGACATCATTTTAGTAACTATGTTTGCTAACCAATTGTAATTAACACCTTTAATCGGTTCATCTACCCAAGGAGTTTTTCCCTTCTCCTTAGGTTGTTTGCGATTAGGGTTCTTTGACCTCTGCTGTCAACAGAGCACATATCTGGTCATAATATGGATTAGGCTCTTCTCTTAACTAGAATAGTTCTTTTATTGGTGAGGAGCTTGATGATTAGATGTATAGCCTCGAGAATGAGAACTATTGGAGCCTTCACTGTCTTCTTGGGAAGCATAAGACCTCTAGCATTGGAATCTCCGTCTTCTAAGTAATTGAACCTTAAATAACTTATTCTATTCCTTGGTTAAGTCTTTTTGTTCAACCACTTGAGTTTTAAGGTCCCAAGTTTGTCGTTCAACGCCATCAACTTGTTCACTAACTTTGCCATCTAGGGGGGTTAGGGATTCTATGTAGGGTTGCCTTAATCACCTTTACCTATCACTATAATGACATTTTTATTATTGCCTTAGACTTCCCTGTCTCTAGCATCCTCTTCCTTGTTGGTGTTAGCCACTTGGTTCCTAGCAACCTCAGTTGCTTTGGTGGTTGCTGGCTCAACTAGTTCCTTTTGCTTAGATCTTGTGATTCTTGCCATCTTTACTCTTAAAATCTCTATTTAAGATGCAGAAAACTATCGATCTTGAATGGATAAAGATTGTTTGCCTTTGAAGGAGAGCCTAGATCTGTAAGATAGAATATGATTAGTAGGTGCTAGGGAATTTTCCAGCATAGCTATTCAATGCTTAAGTTGGTATCTATGGGATTAAATGAATAAGAGAGTAAGAGGGCTTGTATATGTGTGTGTAAAGTGTCTTATCTATAAGATTTGACCCCTATTTGTAGGTTTCAAAAGGAGAATTTGGATAGATTTGTATCTTGACCAATTAGGCAAGTGTTTCTTCTAAATAAATATGGTTGAAGATTCTTAGAGGTGACATGGCACAATAGTTATCCGTGGAGTCATAGTTCCATAGTATTGCTCAATATCTAAGATTTGAGCATCCTAGATGGATCCTTGAGATTCGAGGTCCCTATTGAATGGATGCCATAGGCCTAACCTAAGCATAGGGATCAAGATACTGACTCGACCTTCATAGAGTCTTAGGATGGTAAGGGTTAATCATACAATGGATGGTCTTCAAGGTTAGCATTTGGATTGCCATGGGTCAAGATAAGATGACCTATGGTCCATAGAGGTCGGGATGGCCTTAGAGCCTACATCTAAAATTGCCAATCAATATGACATATAAGTTTTTGGGTACCATATACTCACCATTTGATAGAATAAAATTAATAAATTAATAAACAAAATTTTGTTGCTTAAAAAAAAAGAAAAGAAAAGGTTGGCCCAACTAAAACCCTAACTATATGCTGTTTAGTCTTTTAAGGGTAGTTTCCTTCTTCTTTTCCTTCTCCATTATAACAACTTCACCTAGACTCGCCACCTTCTCCCATTTTCCATCTTCTTCTTCCCCATCACTTTGCTTTCGCTTCTTTTCTAACTCCAAACTCCCTTTTCTCTAGATAATATCTCTCTTTCTCTCCCTCTGTATTATATTTCTTTCGTACGGTAAGTGTTTCATTTTTTGTTCAGTATAGAGGCTATAGTCCTTAAGATCTTAAGCTTGTTATCATATGGAGCATTTTTGGGTAGATTTAGATTTTAATTATCAAATAGAGGAATATGTTCTTTTTATTTTTTCTTTGAAATAGTTTATATATGAATATGAGAGATACGAGAACATACATGTCTTAGAATAGGGAATCTCTTTGTTTATGTAAGAACATCATTTCTCTTTCCCTTTTGAAATTATTAATTTGTTATATGACTTCATGTATTCTATTTGTGTGACACCAATAGTTTGTTGAGAAAGTCTGGAAAGGATGTGTAAGGGGGTAATGTTGAGTCCTATTTTGATTTTTCTAAACTTAATCTATATTAAGCTTAGTTCGCTTAATATAGATTATTCAATATAAAATTAAGGAAACATTTTTCTTAAAAAAATGTTTTAAAAATTTGGAGTTGCCAACCAGTTAAACTGGTAAAATAATGAAGTTAGGGTTTTCAAGTGGAAAAATCTTAATTTGGCCATTATTTGCATATTTTTTAAAAAAAATTTAGAAGAATTAACTAGAAAAACTAAGTTCAAGAGCTAACCTATTAAGACTAAATCACCATAGAAAAATAAAAAATCAATTAATGTGCTTTATTTTTATATTTTTCTACAAATACTAAAATATATACAAAAGATAACTAAAATAAATTTTTTATTATGAATTTCAAGAAAAAGAAAAATTTTTTTTTATACAGTTGTCTCAAAGTTCCTTATATACCTATTAGTCGGGATCAAACCAACGTAGTTTTTTTTTATAAAATATTTAGTGGGTGAATTCTTTTTAGATTTAAAAATCGAGCTAGATATGCGTTTATTTAATCATTTATTTTAAAAAAAATATAAAAAAAATCTAATTTCACGAATCTTAAAAAAAAAATCCCTAACTAACTATATCTTTTTTAAAAACTCAGGTTAAGATTTTTTATTTATTTAAGAAAAATCACTACGTGTTAAAAGACATCTTTTCTAAATCTTATATGTAAAATTCACTAAGATACGAATCGGGTAGGTATCTTCATATGTATTTTTTCTAAATTCTAACTACAAAAATGCGTTAAGATATGTATTTTTTCTAAATCTCAACTATAAGATATGTTAAGATACGATCTAGATACATATCTTTATACGTCTTTTTTATAAATCTTTACTGCAAAATACTTCAAAATCCTAAATGCAAAATACATATCTCGATAAGTATCTTCTTTGAAGATATAAATCTTGTAGAGTAGATATGTTTATTTTTCAAAAAATGTAATTTTACTAAAAAAATATAATTGAGCTAAATTTATTAAAAATTGAGATTATCTAAAAAACAAAACAAGCAATATGAAAATAATAAAAAGAAACCTATACTTAAAAAAATAAATTAGTAAAAATAATTGAATTAACTAATAAAATAAAATAATAATAATTATTATTTTTACTTAAATGAATTGAGTTACACATGATCGGCGTCATATTGATTGTGGACTTTAATGTATGCATGGTTTGTTGGTGATCGTGGACTTTAACATGTGTGTATTTCTTTGTGTTAATGTATGCAGCAAGTGTGTAAACTATCGTGAATGTACAACGCGTGGTGGTTGTGTTGACATCAGGCTGATTCGTGTGTTGGTTGTGTTGTAGGTGCAGTCATGTGTGGAATGTCAACATGTGTGTGTGTGCTTCGGTGATGGACTTCAACGTACGTGTGTTAGGTGTTTATTGTGTTAGATGTGTGGAGATTAGCGCTGTACAGATTGTGTTTGTATCAGGGGTGTATGCTATGTTTGTGGGTTGATTGTAAAGGGGGTTGGCAGACAAGAGCCGTATTGCATGGATGGGATCAATGTGTTTAGTTAGGTGAGTGGTAGGCTATTGTGTTTGTTGGTGATGGTGTGGAGTGCTTAATGGGTATGTGGCTGTGATTGGTGAGGATCAATGTGTCGGTGAGGGGTTGGGGACTTGCTGTTTGGTCAGGGGGTCAACTTTGTAGACGTTAGGGGCAAGGGGTTAGCTTTGTGGAATTCAGGGTAGGGGTAGTGAGGATTGTGCAATGTATAGCATGGAATGTCGTAATTAGTATAAGTGTGTGGAATTGAGAGTAGCGGTGAATTGAGAGTCAAGTGAAGATTGAGGGACGGTGAAGTGTAGATTGAGGGACGGTGAAGTGTGATTGAATGGTATGGGGCTATCATGTTTGATCGAATGTGGGGGTTCTTAAAAAAAAAAAATCGTTCCCAAGTCTACTACCGAATTCTTATTTATAAACCTACAATTGAATCATTTGTATCATTTTAATTATAGATTTGATCAAAAGATATGAGAGATACGATGAAGATTTGATCTAATTTTTAGAAACTCTATTTGGGCTTTCTATTTACTGGACCTGATTCGATCCAATTTAATTTAGCCCAATAGTCCACTTAATAAATCCTAAGTCTATGCTAGCCCAATATCAATTAGATAAAAAATCGATTGTTTATCGAACAGGACTAAAATATTTTAATAAAGCCTAATTTTTTAACGACTTAGAATTTACTAAATTGATCACTTGCCATTATCTAATTTAATACTAAATGATCCAACTTGATTCAACTTAACTCAATATGACTTGACTCAACACTTCATTTTTATTTCTTTTTTTTTTTCAATTTTTGTTTTCTTTAATTTTTTAATTGTTTTTTCCTGGCTCAATAAAAATAATAAAACTAAAACAGCAAAAATGAGATGTCTATAGGTAGCTTTCTAATTTTCAACACACTTTAGTAGATAAAAAAGGATCAATTCATATCTTTGAGTGCTTAATAAAAATTGTCTTAAAATACATATGATTGTGAATTGCCTATTGCTGGTCTTGTATAATTATCAAGAGGGGGGAATGATTTGATATTTTTAAAATTTTACAAATTTTTCGATATAAGAAAAATAAAATTAGCTCTCTTAATAACTTATATTGGTGAACAGTGATATTTTAACAATTAATAAAGCAAATGAAAAGAGTAAGGAAGGAGAATATCGGGTTGAGGATTTATAGAGTTTCGGTTTTCTACCTACTACTCTTTTTCAGCTCTATTATTGGGGACCCGATTTACTTTACTGGTGCCGTTCCACTTGATCCACTATATCAAATCATAAGAACATTGTAAGCTTTCATCACTCATGGATCTCAAAACACTCTGTTCTGTCTATTTAGCCTCTTTATAATCTAGGCTAATTACAGATTTATAGAGTACAAATATACTTATCTCAACACTCAAACAACAAATAAAAGTTACAAATTTCAAGTGAGAACAAAAATTTAAATCTCAATTAATTTCGCTCCAAAGAGAAGTAACGATTGTTATATAGATTGCTTCGGTGCAACTTTTTGAAGAAGTATCCGGGAGACTTTTTGTGACTTTTCAAAAGGTTGAATTTGATTATGAATTTTGTGTAATGAAAACTTGTTTTTTAAGTGTATTTGAAGTTTTGAATCCTTTCTCTTTTTATACAGAAATCTTCAAATGGTTAATTTGTTGAAGATTATTTTCACTTTCGTGTTTATCCAATCATTATTTGTTAAAAATAATCCTTAGATATTTTGAGAAGATATCGGTATTTTGAAATTCAAAAATAACTCTGCTTATCTTATTTCGATCAAATACACTTCAATCTACAACCACAAAATAAGCTTTGATTTGAATTTGACGAAGAGATATGCTTTATCGGCAACTTCTAGATAAGCCTCATATTTAAAATTGAAATCCCACTAAATTTGAATCAACCTTATCCTTATCCATAATTGTGTATATCTTGATTTATCAAAAGTATATTTGCTAAAAAAATAATCCCCATGGGTCTTGATTCCATCTTAAGTGAAATGGGATTAAGTGTATTTTTCTAATATACCCAATTTAGTGGAGGTAGGCCTTGTTCAATTCAAATCTAATATAAATTAATTTTCCAAACCAACTTTTTGGATAACCTTTTGAAGAATATCAGTTTTCTTTTTTCTAAAGTCTCTAAACGACTTTCTGAAGTGCTATACTAAATCTTCTTATAAAAGCTTCCGAAATACTTTCTGAAGATTTTCAGATTAGTCATTTTTTTAGTCAATTCAAACCTTCTAAATAAGTTTCTGAATGCACTTTAATTTTGCGAATTTAAACTTTTTGAATGCCTGCATTCTTAATGATTTATTAGCTTTTATCCCTTTTTATTATCATCAAAATATATGAGACATATCTAACATTCTTTGCCTTTTTTATGACAACAAAAACACCATTATAAAAGTAGAAACAAAAATTAAACTGAATTGATATCCAACAACATTAAGAAATTACATAATCACATAATCATTATATCATGCAAAGTGTAGACCACAACTGTTTTTGGTTTTTCTCACCCCCCTCTTTGTTATCTTCATTAATTATCATATTGTGAGATCATTAATGAACTCCCCCTTAATGTTTATAAAAAAATAGAGTGTGTACAATGAAAATACTGCATTGATTTAAAAGAAAGATCATAACTAAGTCTAGAAATAACAGAAATAACAAAGAATAAGTCTATGAGAGGACTTTTAACAGAAAGCAAAAGATCCTAACAACGCTAAAACTAAGATACTAGATAGAGAGAATCACAAAGACAATAATTTCTTAGATCTCTTAGTTTTCTTCCTAGCACAAAGTTTACATCCGTTAGAATAAGTGGGAAGTGCCTTGCTAGTAGATGGATTGGTTTTAGAAGATGTCGCCATAGAGGAAGTTGGTGCTTTGTTAGATGTAGATATGGTTTGAGCTAAAGCTGGTGTAGAGGCTTTTATGTTGGAAGTAATAGAAAGAGTTTCTATGTTTCCTTTTGGAGGGATCTGTTCTTTAAGGTTCAAAACTAGAGTAGTAACTTGAGGTGTTTTGTTAGGTGATTGTAAGGAGATGATGAGAATTTTTTCGAAGCTGGAACAAGGATGGAATTAGTTTGATCAGTTGGTTGAGTAGAAACAATCGGGAGGTTAGGTTCAGTTGGTGTGAAGGGAGTATCTGAAATAGGAATAGTTGGTTTAGTGGGTGTGAAGTGAGGATCAGAGATAGGAATAGAGGGTTCAACTGGTTGAGTCTATTTAAGGGGTTTAGAAGGGAAATCAGAAGGATGAGCTTGGTCATTAGGATTTGATTCAATAACAGTTTCATTAACCTAAGCTTTGAATAAATCTTTCATCCCTGTAATCTGATCCCTGACTAACTTGCCAATAACTTCCTTAATTCCTTTAGAAAGTTGTTTAACAAAGGTCGAGCTTTCCCCTTATTTGAAGTGAATAGGTTGAATCTTTGTACTTTTTGAATCATTATCTGAGGGTGACCCAATTACTTCCCTGAATTCTATTCCACCTGATCTTCTAACCAATTTCCCTTTCCTTTTTGGTTCCTTCTTAGCAAGTTCCTTTCTTTGCTTCCTTTTCTTTTCATTGTCCTTCTCTTCAATTATAATTATCCTTCTTCTAAGATTTGAAGGATGAACAAAAATGCCTCTATTATGTGAATGCCAAAGCTTGTCACTTAGATAAATTCCCATCTACTTAAAAATTCTTTCTCCAAGTTTAATAGGATAAAAAGGACGACTTGCTTCTCTTGGAATTTTCAGTTTCTTGAAATTAAAAAGAGTCATCAAGAAATTTCCATATGGCTGAACATCTAAATGCTGCCATATGTGCTTTATCATAAGTTTCAAAACATTTACCTTTCTCTTCCCTAGCATTGCCAGAATAACTAGTACATCCTTTCTTGTTACAGATGTTGTACTGCCCCTTCTAAGTAATACAAATGAGTTTACAAATTTGTGTAAGACTCTAACTAATAGCTTAAATTCAGTATTGAAGATATCTTTTCCTATTCTTAACTCTACTCCATCATTAAATTTTGTGAATAAATTCTCTTTAGTCATCTGTACTACGCTCTCATCCTCATGTACTTCTTTAATGCCAAAGCATTTTAGAGTGTCCTTTGTGATTTCCATCTTTTGGCCTAGTACAACTGACTTCTACACTTCCTAATTCTTGTTATCAAGCTTCCTATAGAACTCATCTACCAATTCTCTATATATCATTCCTCTCATACCAACCAGACTATTTAAACTTAACCCATCTAAATAGTCTTTCCAGTAAAAATCGTTCTTATCAAAGAATTCTAGGTCTAAATAAAAGGAATCTTTGATGGAGATATTTTTACCTTTTATTATGTATTTGTTCTTAGGTTTGTCTTTTGATTTGAAGGAGGGAATTGGAGCCTTTACTTCTGAAGATTTTTGCACAATCTTTGAAGCTTTTGATGTCTTCTTAGCAAACTTAGACTTTTGTAGAGTTTTCTTTAGTTTGGGTACATGGGGTTGTTCAGAAGGATTTCTTTCAAACCTTTCTTCGAAAGGTTTGCCTAAGGGATCAGAACCTTTAGATTCAATAACTTCTTCGGATGAGCTGGATTCTTGAACATCTTGATTAGCCTTATGATTACCTTCCTGAATCTATTCAAAATGTACCTTAAAGCCATTCTTTTGATTCACATCTTGAGCAGCTTCTTTTGATGGTTCATTACGAAGTTTTAGGGTTAGGGTTTTTTCAGATGAATCTTGGTGTATTTTTGAGGGTATTATAGGTTAAGGGTTTGAAGGGATGGTGGTGTTTGTCTCTTGTTCATCAAGAATAATGGGATTTTTGGGATCATTTCAAATTTTAGATTTAATCCCCTTTGCAGCAATTCGAGTGGATTTTCCAGGTGCCATAGAAATTGAGTGAAAGAAAAACATGGGAGAAGAATGTGAAGAGCTTGATGAAATGAGAAGAAAATAAATAATCTGAGGCTTTTATAAAACATAAAGAATTAAACTGTCAAAGTTTATGGTCTTCAATCGAAAGAGAGTGGGCTAGATTCATAGACCCACTAAAGAGGATTTTGAGGACCCCCTAAAGCCATGTTAAGGCCTTACTTCTTTTCATGTCTAGTAAATAAAAAAACTTTACATGTGTTCAATTAATATATAAAAAAGAAAAATGATCCCTAATCTAACAAAAAAGGATCACATATACCAATTGCATTACGAATAAATTCAAACCTTAAGTTGTCCATAGGCCTAGTAAAAATGTTAGCAAATTGATATTCAGTTGGAACAAAATCAATACTCACATCATTATTCATTACATGATCATGGATGAAATGGTGCCTTATTTCTATATGTTTTGACCTTGAGTGATGAATATGATTTTTTGTCAGATTAATAGCACTAGTATTATCACATTTTATGGGTATATTTTTATAACTTATTCCATAGTCATCCAATTGTTATTTTAACTAAAGTATCTATACACAACAATTTCCAATAGATACTTATTCAGTTTTTGCAGTTGAAAGAGTAACATAATTTTGTTTCTTAGAGGACTCAGAAACTAACTTATGTCCCAAGAACTGATAAGTTCCTAAAGTATTCTTCCTATCTACTTTGCAACTTGCATAGTCAACATTTGAATAACTAATGATATCAAAGTTTTTACTCTTAGGATACCAAATTCGCAATTTTACAGTGCTTTTTATATATTTAAAGATCTTTTTAACTGCAGTTAAGTGTGTTTCAATTGGTGAACTCTAAAATCTAGCACTTACATAAGTACTGAACAAAACATTAGGGCCTGAAGCAGTTAGATATAATAAAGATCTAATTAAGCTTTGATAAAGTTTTTCATTTACCTTTTTGCCATTACCTGTGATGTCAAGCCTTATTGAGGCACTTATAGGTATTGAAGAATCCTTGGTATTCTTAAAACCAAATTTTTTCAATATTTGTCTGATGTACTTCTTTTAGTGAATAAATATTCTATTCTTTGATTGTTTGATTTGTAATCTCAAGAAGAAGTTTAATTCACCCATGAGTGACATCTCAAATTTTGCTTGCATCAATCTTGAAAATTCTTGGCATTATATTTCATTAGTTGAACCTAAAACAATGTGATCAACATAGATTTGTACAACTAGCATATGTTTTCTATGATGTTTCATGAAAAGTGTTGTATTTACTTTTGCTCTTTGAAAGTCATTTTTAATCAAGAATTGACCTAATCTATCATACCAAGTATGAGAAGACTGTTTAAGTCTATATAAAGCCTTTTTTAACTTATACATATGATCTGATTTGAAGGGATCTTCAAATCTAGGGGGTTGATCAACATATACTTCTTCTTTTATGAAGCCAATTAAGAAAGCGCTTTTTACATCCATCTGATATGGCTTAAAATTTTTCAAACAAGCAAAAGCAAGTAACAATCTTATATCTTCCAATCTATCAATAGGAGCATAGGTTTCATCATAGTCTATTCCTTTTTCTTGAGTGTAACCTTTAGCTACTAAACGTACTTTGTTTCTAATTATTTTTCCATGTTCATCTAGTTTGTTCTTAAATACCCATTTTAGTTCCAACGATTGACTTATTTTTAGGTGTTGGAACTAAACACTAAACCTGATTTCTTTGAAATTGACTGAGTTCTTCTTGCATGGTTGAGATCCAGTTACCATCATTTAAAGCTTCATCAGTTGAATGAGGTTCAATTTTAGGTATTAGAGAAAAATGATTTTCAAAGTTTTGTGAGCTTGATCTTGTTCTTATTCTAGATCTAACATTACCAATTATAAGCTCAGGAGGATGATCGGTTTTAAATTTTATAGATGATGGTGGAGTATGAAAATGTTCAAAACTTTTGAACTTACCTTTTGGATGTGTTTCAACAAACTTGGTATTAGTTTCTAAAGTGCCTTTTGATTTAAGTTTTGTTTTGGATATGTCAAACATCTTCGAATCTTTTAAAGTTCCTTCTAAAGGAGGTTCTGGCTTTCCTTCTTCTAAATCAAGATACATTGTAATCTTTTGGTTTGAAACAAATAGAGTTTCATCGTTCAATTCTTCATGTCTTGTTTCTTTAATAAATTTGATATTTATCGATTCTTCCACAACTTTTGTTTCTTTATTGTATATTCGGTATGCTTTTGAGTTCAGAGGGTAGCCTAGAAAGATGGCTTCATCTACTCTCTCTTTAAATTTTCTCAAGACTTTCCCTATTTTCTTAATGAAATACTTGCAACCAAATGTGTGAAAGTATGAAACAGTGAGTTTCCTTCCTTTGTAAATTTTATAAGGTGTTTTATTTGTCAAGGGTCTTATATATACTCGATTTATGATGTAATAGGTCATTAAAGCAGCTTCTACCAAAAAATAATTAGCCATATTACTTTCATTAAGTAGAGTTCTCAACATTTCTTGGATGGTTCTGTTTTTGCGTTCAATTACTCCATTTTGTTATGGAGTATAAGGTGTAGAGAAATTATGAGTGATGCTTTTTTCTTCATGAAACGAGATAAAATTTGAGTTTTCAAATTCCTTGCCATGATCAGTTTGTAGACTGATGATGGAGAGGCCTTCTTCATTTTCAACTCTTTTTGAAAAGATTTCAAAACTTTTAAAAGCATCACTTTTATGACGCAAAAATAAGATCTAAGTAAATCTAGAGAAATCATTTACTATGACAAGTCTATACTTATTTTTTTCGAGACTTAGAGTGTAAGCTAGACCAAATAAATCTAAATGCAATAATTCTAAGGGGCTTTGAGTAGAAATAGTCTTTTTACTCTTATGAGAAGATGAACTCGTTTTATTCTTAAGACAAGTAGCACAACGAATATTTTTATGAGCATGTAGTTTTGGTAAGCCTTGAATTAAGTTCTTTTTAAACAAGTCCTCTAGTTGTTGAAAGTTTACATGTCTTAGTCTTTTGTGCCAAAGTATAGCATTGTCATTTACTGAGATGAAATAGCTTTCAGATGATACTTTAGATGGTCTAATTAGATAAACATTATTCTTTTTGATACCTTCAAATAGCTTAAATCCATCTTTGTTAAAGCCAACACATTTATCATGTTCAAAAATTATTTTATATCCTTTATCACACAACCAACTTATGCTTAATAAGTTATGTTTCAATCCTTTAACTAACAATATGTTTTCAATTGAATGAGGTATCGAACCAATTGATCCTATAGTAATTATTTTACCTCTACTATTATCACTAAATTTTACATAACTATCTTCCTTCCATTCCAGATTTGTGAACAACGAAGCATCACCGGTCATATGTCTTGAACATTCACTGTCAAGATATTATGTTCCTTTTATCTTAGCTTTGTTATCTTGCACACATCAAAGCATAATTAAGTTTGTTTATGAACCCAATGAAGCTTAGGTCTATGAAGATTGAAGCTTGTTTTTTGAATTGAACCTTGATTATTGCTGAGCTTGTATTTTTTTGTAAAAACAACGTTTCTCTATATGACCTATTTTATTACATAGAAGACAAGCATAAGGTTTCTGTTTAGTATACCTATTACTTACCACTTTCTTTTGATTTGGATTCTTTCTAAAATATCCTCTGTTTAACCTTTTGTTATACCCTCTGGAGGAATACTTGTTATTATTTTGAGGAAACTTTCTATTGTACTTTTTGATAGGTTCAAATGCTTTGATGTTTTCTCTTTCTTTGATTATTTCTTGATTTTCATCTTTTGATTTAACAAAAACTATTTCTTTCTTTGTTTTAGATGTATCACTAAATTTAAAACCTAGTCCAGATTTTGAATTATTCATTTTTTGGCAAGAAATCAATATTTGTAATTTCTTGTCACTTTCATTAAACTTACGGAACATATTCTCGATAGATTTAGATAAATCCTCCACACGATTTTTCAAGTTTTTAATTTCTTCTTTAGAAGAAGATTTTCATTGACTAAGGCTTCACGAGCAATATGCAATCTTTCGAAATCATTTTTCAGGAAATCATTTTCATTTGTTAGTAATTTATTAGCTTGACTAAGTGCATGCTTTTCATTTTTTAACATTTTTACTTTAGTTTCAAGCTTAGATATTTTGTTACTCGACTTGGAAAGAGCTTTGAGGAGTTTGTTGATTTCAACAAATATATCATCAAGTACTTCTAAATCAGAATCAAAATCAATTTCAGAATTTATCTCAGAAAGTGCCATAAGACATAGATTTGTTTCCTCGCATTCTTTTGAGCCTTTTGACTCAATTTCTGAATCTTCTAAGTCACTCCAAGTGGCCATTAGAGATTTGTGTTTCTTCTTAAATTTCTCCTTTTTCTTGATCAACACGAGACATTTGTACTTGATATATCCATGCTTTTTGCATTCATAGCAGATAATCTCCTTTCTAAATTTTTTCTCCTCTTTTTCTTTGATTTCCTTTCTTGCATCAATAGATTGATTCTTATTAGTAGTAAATCTTTTAGTAAACGTTTTCTTACCTTTTTTCTTGAGCCATTGGTTAAGCTTCCTAGTTAGGAGTGTCACATCCTCATCTTCTTCTTTGAATGAATCTTCTTCTTCTGAATTAATATCTATTTCTTTGGCTTTGAAGGCTACTATCCTTTTTATTGTATCTTTTATAGTACTTTCTAATTTAAGAAAATTAGTTTCATATGCCATGAGCTTGTTGTGCAGTTGACTTAGAGTTAATGTTTTTAGATCACAAGCTTCTTCTATGGTAGTTTTCTTTACATTCTAAATTTTGGGAAGAATCCTTAGTATCTTGTGTACCATATTTGCATCACTAATTAATTTGCCAAGAGAAGATAGTTCATTAATCATAGCAGTAAATCTACTAAAAGAGTATTTGATTTCTTCATCAGGAAGGATTTGAAATGTTTTATATTATTGAACCAGCGAGTTGATTCTTATATCCTTGATTGTTTCTATGCCTTCATAGGTTTGCACCAAAGTGTCTCAAATGTCTTTAGTTACTGCACAAGAAGCAATTAGATAAAATTTTGATCATGCAATAGTACTCAATAAAAGATTCTTAGCCTTTGAATTGAGTTTGGCTTTGGTGATTTCATCATTTGTTGTGATAACGGTTGGAACTTTGAGATCTGCTGCAAAAATAATCTACCAAGCCTGATAGTTTGATACCTTCACATAAGTCTCCATCCTGAATTTATAATAGGGAAAGTTAGTTCCATAAAAAAATGGTGCCTTGCTAAGCTGAACAGTTGAACTACCACTTAGTTCACCTATGATCTTGACCTTTAGAGGATATTAGAGCGAGGCTCTAATAACAATTGTTGGTCTTATATAAGATATCAAGAGGAGGGGTGAATTAATATCTTCAAATTTTTATAACTTTTTTAATTTAAGAAAATAAAGTTACTCTTCTTAACAACTTATATTGGTGAACAGTGATATTTTAATAATTCACTACATAACAATTATTAAATCAAATTAAGAGAGTAAGGAAGGAGAATATCAGGCTGAGGATCTATAGAGCTTTGGCTTTCTACCAACTGCTCTCTTCCAACTCCACTACTAGAGACTCGATTTACTTTATTGGTGCCGTTCCACTTAATCCACTATATCAAATCACAAGAAAATTACAAGCTTTCGTTACTCATGGACGTCATAACACTCTACTCTGTCTATCTATCTTCTTTATAATCTAGGCTAATTAAAGATCTACATAGTACAAATATACTTATCTCAACACTCATACAACAAATAAAAGTTACAAATTTCAAGTGAGAACAAAAATTTAAATCTCAATTAATTTTGCTCCGAAGAGAAGTAACGATTGTTGTATAGATTGCTTCGTTAAAACTTTTTGAAGAAGTATCTGAGAGACTTTCTGTACCTTTTCAAAAGGTTGAATTTGATCATGAATTTTGTGTAATGAAAACTTGTTTCTAGAGTGTATCTAACATTTTGTTAAAGATTGTCTTCACTTTCATGTTTATCTAACCATTATTTGTTAAATTCTTAGTTATTTTGAGAAGATCTTGGTATTTTAAAATTAAAAAATAACTCTACTTATCTTGTTTCGATCAGATACACTTTAATCCACAACCACTAGATAAGCTTCATATTAGAATTTGACGAAGAGATATGCTTTATCGGCAACTTCTAAATAAGCCTCATATTTAAAATTGAAATCCCACAAAATTCGAATCAACCTTATCCTTATCTATATCCATAATTGTGTATATCTTGATTTATCAAAAATATATTTGCTAAAAAAAAATCCCCCATGGATCTTGATTCCATCTTAAATGAAATGAGATTAAGTGTATTTCCCTAATACACTTAATTTAATGAAGCTAGGCCCTGTTCAATTCGAATATGATATAAATTAATTTTTTAAGTTACTTTTCCAAACTAACTTTCTAAATAACCTTATGAAGAGCATCTGTTTTTTCTGAAGTTTTTGAAAGACTTTTTGAAGTACTATACTAAATCTTCTTATAAAAGCTTCTAAAACACTTTTTGAAGATTTTTAGATTAGTCTCCTTTTCAATTAATTCAAACCTTCTAAATAAGTTTCTGAATCCACCTTAATTTTGCGAATTTCAACTTTCTGAATGCCTGCATTCTTAATGATTCATTGGCTTTTATCCCTTTTTGTTATCATCAAAATATATGAGAGATATCTAACACCTATCTAATAGGGCTATTCAAATTATTGTTTGCAAGATTCTATGGATACGTTAGGTTCACCTAAATGTTACTTGATTTGATTAAAGGAGGATGATTTTCCAAGGATAAATTCGTTATATTTTGAAACAAAATCTCACATAATCCTAAGGCATATAGAAAGACAATACTAATACATGTAACTTACACAATAAAAGGACAATAGTATACACCTCAAGATTAATTCACAGTTTGACATGCTAAATTTAGTTAATCTAAAAACAGCTCATACCTATATGGACGCCACCTTCTTTTACCATGTCCATTTTTAACTTAATCACATGATGATTGCACTTTGTAGCATTTAATTGATCAGCATTGCATCCATCAATTTGACTATTTGGCTTATATGTAGTAATGTACTAAAATATTGCTAGATTTTGAAGTTCTAATGTTAAGCTCTTTCATTCTACATATTTTGTTTAGGATCATGATAACTTGATATTTGATTACTTAGAATTTATTATGTGACCTTAGTAAGATTTTCCTTGATTTTTAGTTCTAAAAAATTTATTGTTCATACTTTCTTATTGTCATGTGTTTTGATGTTTTTAAAGGAAAAATGGAAAATAAAGGGAAGACAAATAATACTCTAAGTTCATGCAAGGCACTTGCACTAATAAGCATTGATTCCACATCCTAAGTATGTTAGAAGAAAAACAAAAATTCACTTGTTTGGCAACATTTTACTAAGATTATTGTTATGCAAGATCAAAAGATGAAAACCGTTAAGATTAAGTGTAATCAATGTGGAGCTAAGTTATTATATAACCTTTTTTTTCCAAAAGTTATTATATAACATTGATAAGGGGACTTTTATGTTGAAGCATCTAAATGCATGTCCTAAGTATCTTAAGAATACAAATAAAGGCTAAAGGTCCTTACATCATTTAAAAAAAATAGGGGAGGATGCAATTGATAGTGATAATCTTTGCCTTAGAAATTCAATCAAGAATATTGTAGATGAGATGTATGCTTGCTCGAATGGTTATTATTGATAAACAACCATTTCGTTTTGTAGACGTAAAGGGTTTGGAGATTTTATATTTACAGTACAACCAAAGTTTAAGCATGTATCACATTTTACAATAGTTAAGGATTGTATAAGGGTTCATGTTCATGAGAAGTCCAAATTGATAGAGAGGTTTATGTTGATAGTCGAATTTTCTATCACTCGGCTACTTGGTTGCCTACATGATGAGAGACTCTATTCTTGGTCGTACTGAGTAACATCAACATGACGAGTAACTCGATTCTCAATTGATACTGAGTAACGTAGATTAGTATCTGATTTAAATTAAGTAAAGTGGCGTGAACAGTTATTATTAGACACGGTTATATTACATAACTGTTCACTTTCCCTACATTTCTAGAATGTATTTGATCAAGAGACCTCTACGTGTCTTGTTAATCATTTCGATAACTACTACTTCAAATACGATATTCGCTTATAAATACGAGAAAGAAACACTATAAAAGACATATGATGACTCTTAATTACTCACTTAACTTCTCTTACTTTCATTTACTAACTTAGGCATTAGAGTGGCCATATCGTACTAGCCCTAGTACCAAGAGGTTTTCCTTTCTTTGCAAGATAATTACAATCACCAAAATCCACCAACAACAGTTTAAATCTTTAAAATATAGAATCGCTTTCACAATTGACATTTGGATCTTTATACAAAACCTTATCTATTTATGATGCATTGCACATTTTCTTAATGAAATGTGGACATTGAATAAGAGGATCACTAATTTTGTTGTCATGACAAGTCATAAGGGTAAGGATATTGGTAAGATGGTAGAAAAGTGCATATATGAATGGAGGTTAGAAGATAAGATTTCTACTATTACCATTGATAATGATTCTTTAGATGAGACTGCTTTAAAGTACCTAAAGGAAAGGTATAAATGTGATGATTTGGTCATTTTTAATGGGGATTTCTTTGAAATGAGATGTGCTGTTCATATACGAAACTTGATTATGAAGGATGGGTTAACTAAAATTTAGGATTTTGCAAATCGAACTAGAAGTGCTACAAGATACATGAGAAGTTCACTTGCTAGAGCTCAACAATTTCAATCATTTATTGAGCGTAAAAGGATTATTTATAGGGTATCTATGTGTTTAGATATTTCCACTACATGGGACTCCACCTATCTTATGTTAGAAATAACCTTTAAGTTCAAGAAAACTTTTCAAAAATTAGAAGATGGGGGCCCATCATCTTTTATTGAGTTTGGTAATGATATCCCCTTATCTATTGATTGGGAAATGCTAGTGTCTTGACTATACTTTTTAGAAAATTTCATGGACAACAAAAAGGGTATTAAGATCATTGTATGCTACAACTAACTCCTAGTTTTATTAAGTTCTTAGCATTTTCATATCTTTAAATCAGTAGAAGAATGATCTGGATCCTTCTCTTCAGTTAATGTCAAGAAAAATGAGAAAAAAGTTCTTTAAATATTATGGAAGTGTTGATGGAACATATTTTATGGTTTTAGTTGTTGTTGTGTTGGATCCCATATTTAAATTAAACTTTGTGAAATATTTTTATAAAGACACTTATGATAATAATGATGAGAAAAATGAAGCAATGCTTAAGAACATGAAAAATATGATTGTTTGATTGATTGAGTGTTATGAAAATGCGCTTGAATACGCTTTGGATCAAAGTTCTCAAGCCTCATATGATATGGAAATAGAGGAGGATCAAGTTATTATTGATGATGGTATTTGTGTTTTAGATGATCCCCTTAAAAAAATCAAAGATGGTTTTGAAAAGTTCATGGAAACTAAGGAAAGTGATGTATATAAGTTTGAGTTAAATCAATATTTAAAGCAAGCACTTGAAAAGAATGATGACGATTTTGATATTTTGGCTTGGTGGAAAGCTAATAAATCAAAATTTAAAATTCTTTCTTGAATGGTGAGGGACATTTTTCCTATTCAAGTGTCTATTGTTACGTCAATTTACATTAGTACTTTTGGTCATGTTCTTGATCATCTCCATAGCTATTTGACACCAAGAGTTACTCATTACTTGACTTATGCATAAGATTAGTTGAGAAATAGTTTTAAGCCAATTTCAATAAAAGAATACTTAGAAAATGATGAAAGATATGAAATAGGTAAGCTTCTTATATTAATATTTGGCTTTTATATTTCTCTTACATAAATTATTCAAGTTCATTGCAATTCTTTTCTCTTTTATGTTTCATACTAATAACTTTTTTTTGAAATAAATGTTTCCTTTATTTTATAGACTCAAGTTCCATTGATGAAGATATTTTAGATATTGATTGAATGGAAAGACAAGTCGCATTTTGAAGATTGAAGACGTGGATAGCATATGATATTTTCATTTTGAATCCATTTAGAAGATTATATTTTGGAAAGACTTATACTTCTTTATTATGTATTTCTTTTTCTTTTGTTAGCATAATTAAGACCTCATTACTTATGCGTTCCACTTATTCTTGGCATTCAATCTTGAAATCTATTAGCTAAGTGGTTTATGTTTAATACTTCTACATTTTAAATGCTTCCTCCGTTGACTATAGTAGACTTTAGTCAATCTTCTTGGATTCAATTGTAGTGATATGTAAAGGTATGCAAGTGAGTTTTTGCCTATGGGCTGGCTTATTTAACTTGCTTTTTAAATGTTAAGGTTTTTTTGGCCTATTTAGAAAATGGGCCAAATGAGCTTGACATATTAACACATTTAAGTCTTTGGCTTATGGGTTAGCTTGTTTAATTTGCTTTTTAAATGGGTTTGGGTTAAGGTTTTTTGGCCTGTTTTAATGAGTTCGACTTGTTTAACTTGCGGGCTAAAGTAGGTTAGGTCGGATTAACTTATTTAACTCACTTGCACATCTCTAGTGATATGGTTTCCCTATGCTTATTGTTAGTGCAACACTTGTTTCTTTACCATTACTTATCCTTTAAAGGGGAAATTGATATGAGTGTTAAAGAAGGAAGGAAAACTCGTTCCCTTTGAGATAGCTATCTAATTGTTGTAGAAGGCTAAGGGGAAAAGGAAAAAAGGCAAAAGTACATTGTTTCTCATAGATGGTAGAAATGGTGATAATGCGGAAACTATTAAGAAAATCTAAGGTAGAACTACTAAAAAGGGTTAGCTTTGTATTTAAAGTTAGCATGTTGACATTTATATGGAAAAAAAAAAAACAAGGTATAGGTTTCACAATTTACTTTATACCCGTGTAATTTATAGGACAAAGGGTGGTTCAAGGATGCCACAACGTAAGGTATGGATAGAAAAGTTTGAGAATTGATATCTATAGGATAGGGAACAAGTAGAGCTCCATACTTCTCACCTAATACCTACTCACCCTTATAGTATCTATGATGGAAGTACTTTCCATAAGAGATTTCATTCCTCAAAAGGCTTTAGGATACTCTT
Organism: Lumnitzera littorea; assembly: GCA_024138015.1. Lineage (NCBI taxonomy): Eukaryota > Viridiplantae > Streptophyta > Magnoliopsida > Myrtales > Combretaceae > Lumnitzera > Lumnitzera littorea. Next base: position 38,725,755 of record JAMXBB010000004.1, on the reverse strand, counting down.
TAGACATTAGAAAAGATTTCCTCTTCTCGAGAATGAACAATTGGAAGAAAAAGAAATGCTTATTTTTTCTAATATACATAGAATATTCTACATCTATTATTAATTAGCATTATATAATTAAACAAGTGACCCTTTGTATGTAGGATTGAACAAAAGAATATAGTTAAAAGTGATTTTTGTATTTATTTAGATAGGATTCAATCATCATGGTTCAATTATCCATCTCCTCATTCATGAATTATAGTGTAGAAAATGCGGTTTTATCATTTTTTAATTTTTTCATTTTTGTGCTAATAAATATTTGACTCATGACATTCTTGCTAAGTATAATTCGGAAGGCTCTATTTTTATTGGCCCCCTTTTAAACCGAGTAACTTTGGCCTTTAATATATCCGATAGGTGCCTATCTTTGTGTATTTGAAAATAATCAAATGATTCAAAAAATAAATTATTATGCTCTTTTATTTTAAAAATTATGTTGCTCGTAGTAAAAATCTCTTGAATAAACCTCATGTACATAAGGTAGATGTCGAGCTTGATTTTTCGATTTCTTTCATTTAAAATTAATTTCCCATTTCCTAATTAATACTAAACCCTAACTTATTTAATATTAATCCTCGACTAAAGAAATTAGGAAATTTCGATTTTTTTATTAAAAATTATTTTTGGAGTCACCACTCGATCAAAGTCGAGAAAAGAAAAAGAAACCGTAATTAATTGAGTGGATTGATTACGATTTGGCTAATGGTCTTTGATTTCAAATTTAAATGAAGAACCAAAGGGTTCCAAGTTTGGGGGCTAACCTATTAAACTCTTAACAGGTACCACTATTTATTTACCGAAATTAGGATTATTCTTCTAAAAAATAATAAATAAATAAAATCAAAAGAAAAAAAAAACCTAAGTTTCTATATATTTTATCGTCGCCCCGAAGGTGCCTACGTATCTGCTAATCGGGATCAGACGATTGTAGTTCTTTCCAAAAAATTTAGTGTGTTGATTTATTTTAATTTTTTGAAAATCGACCAAGTTTACATTATTATCAATTCAGTTTTTCAAAACTCGAAAAAGGGTCCTAATTCACTAAGTCCTTTTATTCTATTTTATGAAAATTCTCTAAAAGCCCTATTTTTCTAAAACTGGATTTTATTATTTTTTTATTTCTAAAAATAAATTTCTAAGTGAGAAAATTCGAAAAATATACCTAATCTTAAAAATTCCTAGACTAATATACATATATATATTCTATTATTTTTAAACAATTATCTATCTATATAGATTAGTAATATTACGTAACTTACTTAATATATAAAAAAGACTAATACTAATGAGTCACCTAAACTAATATAGTCATATACACATATACTGCATCAAATAACTAAGGAACTAGTAATATAATGACAATGATAATAAATAAATAAAAGAATGAAATAACATAAGAAAACTAAGATTTGGAAAAACTAAATCTGACTTGTTCTTGCACGACAACGACATAGACGGAGCAGCGACGATGTCGGACTGTGGAATGTACCAATCGACGTTAGAGCTTGCTGTTATGGATTCGTGCGAAGTCATAGTGGTGGAGTAGCGGTTGCTGTGGGAATTCGGGTCAGCCATGGACTTGTATGGCTGCTGTGAATGTACTGTTGCCTGCTGTCTTCAATGTGATCAATCGGCGTGGACCGTTGTGCGGCTAAATGGAATTGCAGATCATCGATGGCGAGTGCGCGTGTGAGTTGCTGTAATGAAGACGGCGTGCGTGATCGGGATAGAGAATGGCGTGGCCTAAGGATGAGTCATTGTTGCTATGTTCGGTTGCTGTTGTCGTGCGTTGGCGTCACTGATTTGCGGGCATCGGAGCTGTGGTCGTGGTTGAGTAGCTGTCAGTGCAGTAGCTATCGTATTAGAATTCTGGATGTGTTGGGGCTGGAGTTGCGGTCGCAGTTGCGCCTGTGTATGAGCATGTACGGTTGATCATAGTTGAATTGGTTCGCTGCTGTATAGTTTCGACTTTGGGTGACTGCGGTTTGTCTTCAATTCAAGATGAAGAGTTGGGGCTGGAGTTGCGGTTGCAGTGCGTGTGTGAGTGCTTCGTGTCTTCTCGTTTGTGGATTGAAGCGCGACAGTGAATTTCTCTAGCTATTCTGTTGTTGAGTTTTTAGATTGCGGCATGAATTCTGGTCGGAATTGACTGGGAATTTGGTTCAATAGGGATCGGATTCAACTAATTCAAATCTGATTTAACTAATATTCATATGATTTGATTAGATATGAATCCGATTTTAAATCTCGCTTTCGCAAAGATAGAAAAATAAAGACATAGGTGCCTGCTAAGACTCGAACCCATGACCTCAAACTAAATCCACTCAAATACTCCACTACTTATCCGTTAGGCCACTGGCCTATGCCTTGACATTCATTACAATTAAATTATATTTAAACTATCTGAATGCCTAAACTAAAATTTTTAACTAAACTAAAGCTAAAACTAACACTAAAACTAATTATTCCTAATATAAATTATTTCCTAAAAATCTACAAAATTTTTATGATTTCTCCTTTTCTTATTTTTTTTAGTATTTTCATTATTTGTCAATCTTTATTATTATATTTTATTTTTTATTTTTTATCTTTTTGAATTAAGATCCTTTTTGTAATAAAAATTAGGTGTCCACAGTAGATTTATATTTATATTTGATTTAAACTTAAAAGAGTTCGTTGAGCCAACATATTCTAAACCTTTATAGCTCATTCACTTCATTAAATGGAATGAGGGAGGAATGTAATTTGAATTTTTAAAAAATGTAATAAGGGTGCAATACCTATTACTTTGTTTAATTAGATTAATAAATAACTTAAGAATAGACACGTAAAATAACTTTAATGATTAAAGTATCTTTGATTCATTTTATTTCTTAAGTAATTCTAAAGTAACGGGTGGTGGTAGTGAAAATCGATTGTAGGGGTAGAAGCGATGGTAATGGTTGATAGCGGTTGCGAGAGGTGGTGATGGTGGTAGTCGATGGTAGTAGCAGTGGTAGTAGTGGTGATGATGGTTGATGGTCGATGGTCGTGGCAGTAGTGGCGACTGTGATAGTGATGGTGGTGGCAGCAAGGTAATAGTGGTGGCAGTAGTGTAATGGTAATGGTGTTGGTGGCGATGACGGTGGCGGTGATGGTGATTGTAGGTGGTAGTAGTTGGTGGTTAGTAGTAATAGTAATGGTAGTAATGGTGATGGTGGTTACAGTGACAGCAGTAGCGGTGGTGGTAGTGGCGATAGTCGGTAGTGGCGATAGTCGGTAGTGGCAATGGCAATTATGGTGATGATCATCGTTAAATTGATACGAGGTTATTTTTAGAAAAAATGTGAAATTTTGTGAGGAATTGTGATTCTTTGGTTGCATCAAGGAATCCCTATTACTTGATTTCACGTAATAGGAGTAATAGGGATTCTTAAGGAATTTTGATTCGCAGACAAAAAACCAAGTGGACACTATAATAAGGAATAAGGGGGGAATTAAATTTCAATTCCCTTCAAGTGAACGAGGCATTAAGTTGATAATAACTTATTCAAGTATTTCAAACTCAAATCGGTCCTAGATTTCTCGTCCAACTAAACCCAAATGAATATAGTGTGGAACTTGAATTGTTTGCATATAATCTTAGATTCATTAGCTTCTAATCTATATACATATATTATTAAACAAGGTTTTGGAAAGCTACTAATCGAGAAATACAATGAGTTACAAAGATGCCAAGAAACAAAAAAAAAAAAAAAAAGAGTTACAAAGATAAATAGGACCAATAGTGATATTTTTTTTTTTTTAAAAACAATCACTCTGTCATTAAACCAACATTATAAACAAATTATCCATATTTTACTTACATGCCATTAACAAAGTAAAAAGAAACCAAATACAAAATTTATTATAGTGATAGTATGAGTGTTCAAGTTATATAATCATTCTCAATTAATATTAAATAGTTTGTACCCAGATAATGGGTACTGTATCCCTTTAATTACTAATCAATATTAAATCGTTTAGACTTGCATCATGGGTATTGTATTCCTTTATTAGAGCTGAGGTGAACAGGTATAAGGTAGGTAAGGTATAAGATTCTATCTATACCCTATCTTATAAGTACATGTTTTTAAACTTTGCTCTTTATATCTTACCTTGTAATATTCTAGAACCACTCTATACTTTATAAATTATATAGGGTATAGAGTATTTTGTAGAACCCATAAATATATTTTTCTTATAAATTTCAATGTGGCTAGTTACTATTTATTTTTTATCCTTCCAATTTCTTTCATTTATTTATTTTTAATCATTTTCTTCAATATCAATTTTAGTAAAATCTTGGTCTTGACTTTAAATATTAAATAGATAATTATAAATTGGACTCATTTATGGGCTAACTTATTTTAATAATAAGAATATTCCTAAATTACAAGTTATAATCTCTCAATTCATAGTTAGCATCCATAATGATGCTCCATGGATCACAATTATTAAATCCTAATATATCAACTAAATCTTTTTCAAACTTAGTGCAAACCCTAATTTTGGATAAGAAAAAAAGGTATAAATACTAATCTCAAATAAATCTTGACACGAACAACGTTATATAAATTTATTACGAAATATTTTTTAAATCTAATACAAATAAATTATTACATTAAAAAAATGAGTTAATAATGTACCTTATTTAGATGGCTTCATGTAAAGTCTTTTCCTTTTTTTTTTTTAACTTTAGTAAAGTTGGACATAGTAAATAAGGAAGATATAGTGAAAAGAAAACGCAATAATAAAAAAAAAAAAGACTAAGGAGGAAGAAATTGAAATGAGGACATTAGGTTTAGTTTAGGTTTTCTCATGGGCTGTGTTTTGTTATTTTTTTTAATTTCATCTAAATGAAATAGTATTTTTTTTATTTATTAATTTATTTAATTATTATTATATATTAGGTATAAGGTACTCAGAACCCTGTATCCTATATATTTCGCAATACAGGTTTTAAGGTGGGTATAGGATACTTTAACTTTATACTCATATCTTACCCTATAGGTATAGATTATAAGAAATTATTATCTGTAACTTATCCTATGATCTTAAATATTTATTCATAATTTACTCAATCAAGTAAAGTCTAAGTGAGTATCATATATGATAGGGTTACTCGCATACCTTAACCCTCTACTATCAATAGATAACCACATAACCATATTTCCTTAATTGCAATGAAAACTCATGCATTCCTAGAATTTTCTAGCTGAATAAGTTGAATGGATTGTTTGCACATAACTCAGAATCTTTAAGGCAATGACGTCAACTTTAGCTACGAAATGACGAAAAGAGGGTGAAATTATATCTCTTTTGCTCCGTGGAACTTGATAATTATTTTATTTTCAAATGACGACATACCTCAGCTAATCAAATTTATTGGAACTACCCAAAAAAATTTCTCTTCAGGAAACCGTTTGATCGAAGGAGGGCCAGATATAAATAAACACAAATCAGTGGGTAAATCTAGAGAAAAACTGCTTCATCTTATATAGGTTCTATTAATGCGTGTCGATGTGAAAAAGGAAACTTTTCATTTTTTTTAACACTAGTGACGGATTTTACAAGAAAGAAATGAACAGAAAGCTATAAGATTTAATTTTTTAAACCATTAATAAATATTCATAGGATCCCTGTTAGCATTTTCCATTATATATGTAAAGGTACTCAAAGCATACACACTCCTTGATCAACAAATATAACAGTGACAGTAGACCTCGATTATGAAAAAGAAGGAAAAAAGGAAACTCATGGCTACATTTGGAGAAACTATTCGATTTTGCCGATGTGGTTCTTCTGTCAATATTGTTCGGGGTGATCCGAACGTGGATTGCTTATGTAATATCTTATGTACAAAATGATCCTTTTGGTTTAACCATAAGCCTTGCTATCTTAAATATCTAGGCAACAACATCAGCAAAAGTTATAATTATTATGTCAAAGCTAGCAGAGTCTCTTCAATAGCTTATGGACATGGAGCTTGCAACCTAGCCATACCAAGCGTAAACTGCGATAGTTGTATGTCCATGGTTGGAAAGATGATTGTTGATTCTTGTCTGAGAAAATCGGTGCTCTTCTATAGCTTCAGCAGTCTAGTCTTAGATATGAAAATTACTCCTTTAGCGAAGAATAGTCTACTGAATTGGATTATACGTACACCTCTCTCTGCAGACATGGTTATGGGCACCCATCCAATCCAACCGAGCTTAGGGTTGATGAGTCCAAAGTCTTAAAATCAAGGCTGTAAAATAGTCCACTCTCAAACTTGCTAATATTAGCTTTTCTTTTTCTTTTTCTTTTTATCTTTATTTTTATTTTGGGACAGTCAGCTCTCGAAGCCTTCAAAGTGGGGTCTCTCTCGAATTACCATAAATAGGAGGATAGCCAAACAACTTTTCATAAGGAGACTTCCCCTTTAAACTTTCCATTCGCATTTTGTTTATCAAAGATGTTGTCATGAGCATATACTCCTCCGAAAGCTCCTTAGGTAAATGAGTATGAATTCTTAGTGTTGTTGGTATGTGCAACGAATATCTATGTTTCTTTTCTACCCAACCATTTTGTTGGGAGTGAAATACTTATCTACAAACATTTAAAAAAAAAAATTACAAGATTACAAATTACACAAAAAAAAAAAAAAATCACAAAAAATGTCATATTTTAAAAATGCAATAACGTTATTAATACATGTCTTGCATTTGTAAAATGCGATATAGTGAAAGCATCATATCACTATATTACATTTAAAACATGCAAGAAAGTTTTCATCATGTTATCATATTTCAAAAATGCAATATAGGATAGTTAATACTAGGCTTACTTGAATAGTGTTGGGAATGAAGTCGCAAACCTTTATTGCATTTACAAATTGCAATATAGTTTTTGTAAACTATATCGTATTTCAAAAATACAATATAAGGTAGTTACTAGGTTTATCTAAACAATGCTTGGAATGAAGTCACTGCCCTTTATCACATTACCCTTTATCACATTTACAAATTGTGATACAGGCTTGGTCCTATATCGCATTTAAAAAAATGCAATATAAATCATCTAATGAACAACTATATCACATTTGCTAATTATGATATAGGCTTGGTCCTATATTGTATTCGTTAAATGTGATTTATTTTGGAACAATATCACCTTTGTTAAATGTGATTTATTTTTCTTTGCTAAAGCTATATTGCATTTGATAATTGCAATGTAGGTACTATATTGCATTTGTTAAATGTGACATACTTTTAATGAAACGCTACACATTTGTTTATCGCATTTAGCAAGTGTAAAATAAATGTGAATTTGCCTTTAAACAAAACTTCTCCCTCCTTCAATTTGAGCATAACACCCTCTCTTTCTCCTTGACCAAACGAAATCCTTTCTAATCACTAAATCAAACAAAAATCAACCTTATCAAATTGGCATTTTAATTCAAAATTTAACTATCCCTTATATGCATTGAACTTCTAGTGAGTATTACTTGCTTATTTGTTTGAATTTCTTTTCTAATTTTGAAAAATTTTCTCAAGCTCACATGTTATTTGATGAAATGCCACAAACAAATTCCTTCACAATGTAAGCACTTGTGATTACGAAGGTTGAAGCACTCTTGATTCTAATTGCATAGTATTATATTCCAAATCACACTTTTATTGCTGATTGCATAGGTTGAAGCACTTGGGGAGTAATTTCAACTAATTGTTATTGTTTCAATTTGTTTTAATTGAAGCACTTCTATTGTAGTAATTACAACTCTCTAACCAAACTTTTTTACACAAATGAAATACGCACAAATTAAACTTATTTTTTTCCTTCTTTTGGTTGCTATAATTTTGATTTCGATGTGAGATTGAGTAACAAGTTTAGGAGCTATTCTTGTGCTCTTGGGTATAAGAGAATTGATCCTAATAATTTTCCACCAGAAGAGCATAATATCGGTAGTCAAGTTCTTCACAAGCTACTAGAAGTCGTATCATGAAACAAAGTCACATGATTGAACAAAGCCCCCCTCCCTTCCCCCCCTTTACCCTAACTTAAAAAGAAAAGGGTCACATGTGTAAGATATGTCTTCTTTCTTCTCTCTACTTAGACTGGTATCATGGAATAAAGGTGTTAAGTTGATTTCACCTACCAACTACATTACTACTTTACTATTGTTAAAAATTCATGGCAAACTTCATGCCTAGGAGTCCTTATTGGGTGTTATATCCTCTTACTATTGCTTTTTAAGCCAACGAGGATTGGAATCTTATTCATCTTCCTTTGGTAAGGGTATTTTGTTATCTAAGATTAGTATCTTTTAAACTTTGATAATTGGTTTACTGATTTCATAGGTTGATATTGAAAGCGAGGTGTAGTAATTTCATCCTATGTAAGAGAGCCTGCTAGTGATAGTCTTGCCAACTACATTACTACCATTGGAAAGAGAGAAACTTAAGATGAATTTGAAAATTTTAAATAGATTATCAGTCCTTAATTATAGATTTATCCTCTAAGTTGTTTTTGTTGTTTACACAATAGTTGACACAACAATGGGGTTTTAAATGGTTATAACATACCATAAGAGTTTTAATAGTTTCTCCATTTGGTTTGCAATTACACATTACAACAAGTGTTCCTACGATCCCTTTTACTTGTTTAGAATTTATCATGGTTGTAAATTCCTTGACTAAGAAAGGTTAATTGTTATGATTTGCAACCATCTCATTAAAGATTAATTTGTTAGAATAATCCCCCAATTTTCTTTTTAGATCTTGAACCCAATAAAACACCACTTAGTTGGAGCACTCGGATAAAGATCGTTGTTGGTGTAGCTTGTGGCCTTGAATACCTACACTATAAATCAAATCCTCTTGTCATCTACCATGACTTAATTCAACGTACCTTCTTGATAGGTATTTGATGTTTGACCATTCCGATACAATGTTAAATAGAAAATAATGTTGTATGATCTAGCTACTTCTTATTATTTAAATGCACTTGGGAATGAGGTCATGTTATCAATTACTATGTTGTTTTTGTAGTCTTTGATAAAGAAAAACAAAGAAGACTAGAAGGATCCTATTGTTGTTGAATTTTGATAAATAAAGATCTTAAAGGTATAGTATGCATTTTGTATGTATAGTACCTACATATACTTGCTATTCTAATTGGAATAAATAAAGCACGTGTTTAAAGAAAAAATTGTTGGTTTGAGCATTGTTGAATTCAAAGACAAATTGTTGGTTTAATTGTCCTTTGACAACATATACAAGATAAAAAAGGAAACAAATTCTAGGTAGCTCCAACAATGTAGAGGCTAACAAAGGTAGTGAACATAAAAATGATATAACCTCTAATTGCTTATGATAATTAGGCATGTATTATATGTTGTGGGAGGGTGTTATACTCTAAAAATGGTAAAAGCTACAAACACCTTTGCTTTATTTTGCTTTATACTATGATTGTTGTCTTTCATGTTAAAAGTCATAAGCCCACTGTTTCAGTTTTTGCAAATGGCAAGATTTTGACAAGTCTAAAAGGACCATATTATGATAGAGGCCTGGTTAGGAACATGAAAGTAGAAGTGGAAGTTGATTACTCAAGGCTCTTAACTAAGACATTTGAGCTACTGCAAGTAGATTCAAATACAAGAAATATACAAATGTATCATAGACAAACATTTGTATATGGAAATAGATCAAAAGAATTCTTATTGAAAGACATTAGTAATTACAAAGATGTCGAGGCCCTTATAGATATGGCTAAGGCATTTGCAATGACATACCTTCAACACCTCTAAATTAAAGTCAAAGATTAAGGTGCCATAATTCAAGAGCAACTAATGATGGTTCAAACGAATACACCTTATCCACCATAAGTATAAGGGACAATGATCGTTTTAGAAAACATTGAAGCAACTGATGATTTCTACATGCAAAATGAAGATAATTTACCTATCAGTGATGATCTTGATAAGTAGATAGAGGAGGCACTTGAAGATAGTGATACAGAAGATGAATTAATACATGAAGCGGATTTAAATAATGATCAAGAGATGGATATTGAGATGGAAATATCTAAAGAAGAAGATGAATCTCCAAATTCACAACAAAATGCCCAAACATAGACAATAGTGCCTAATGGTCCAACGAAACAATGAATTGGTGGATTATCATTCTAAGATCACATTGCATTCCTTAGTAGGATAGATGTGGGTGATGGATATATATCGTATGAGGAGGATTTCCTTTACAATGAAGACTTATGATTAGGAAATGAGCTGAAGAAAGGGATAGGATTCAAGAACAAGTCAAACTTGATTTATGTACTGAAAATGTGGTACATAAAAATCACTACAATTTCCTAGTGATTGAATTGGATAAGAAGGTATGGAACATTGTCTGTGAAGAGAGGAATGCATGCTATTGTAGATGGGGAATTTGTGTGATCCAAAAGCAATAGGATACAAAATTTGTAATTATAACTATTGAAGGCCTACACACTTATATTAGGAGGACATTCAAAAATGATCATCTATAGCTCGAACAAATGTTCATGGGCCAGTGTTTTTTGAGCCAAATTAGGAATGATCCAGATGTTAAGATCACTACACTCAGATAGCAAATAGAAGACACGTGGTTATGTGATTTCAAAGAGAAAATTCTAAGGGGGGCAAAAAGAATAGCTACTAAGAAAGTGAATGGAGATTGAGATGAATCATATAATGAACTATCGAAATTGATGAATGCAATCTAGATAACTAATTTAAGAACACATGTTGCATGGAAATTCGTATCGATTGAGAAGGAAACTGATGTGGTATTTGATAGATATTTTTGGGCATTTGGGCCAAGTATAGAAGCATTCAAACACTGCAAGTTGGTGATCAATATAGATGGTACATTTTTATATGGGAAATATCTACATAGCTTATTGATCACATGTAGTATGGATGGTGCAAATCACATACTTCCCTTAGCATATGCACTAGTTGATAAGGAATCGTATAAAAGCTGGAAATGGTTTATGAAGAAGTTGAGGCAGTACCTCCATGGATCACTTGATGATGATCTCACCTTATGTGTTATATCAAATTGATAAAAGGGTATAGAAAAAGCAATGAAAGATGAGAAGATTGGATGGGTGGCAACTCGTGCAACATAGAGAGTGTTTATAAGACATATTACCAATAGCTTTAACATGAAATGTAAAAACCACTATCTGAAGAAGCTAATAACTACAATAGCTTTCTATGCATAAGAAAGAAAATTTGAATTCTACATAGAGGAGATAAGAAAAAGGAATGTAGTTGCTCTAAACTATTTTTTAGTCATTCCCAGTGAGCTATGGACATGATCTCATGATGGAGGAGTCATGTATGGTCAAATGACAACAAATCTCAATGAGAGCCATAATGTAGTATTAGGAGTTGCAAAGTCATTGCCCATATCAGCACTGGTTCTAAAGATCTTTTACAACTGTGTGGGATACTTCCAACAAAGGCACAGTAAGACAATTATAGCTATACGTAAGGAAAATCTTACCTTAAATGGATTCGCAAAAAGATAGAAAGATGGAGAGGGGTAGCTACTTACCACTAAGTAAAAATATTTAACATGAGAATGGGAATATTTGAGGTACAAATAGGAGCATACATGAGTAAATATGGAAGGAAAGGTGGCCACTACTATAGAGTTGACATAAATAACAATCGATGTAGTTGTAACAAGTGGCAAACGTATAAGATACCCTACTCATTTGCATTAGCAACCAAGACTGACTTAAGAATAAATCTTACACATAGGATTGAGAGATGGTATCACTAGGAAAATCAAGTGGCCTGTTACCAAATTGCTTTATAACCTCTAAGAGATAGGCATAAATGGATAGATCTAGAAGGAATATAAAAAATACACCCATTGTATGACAAAGCTAGAAAAGAAGGAAGAATGAGATGGATCTAAAAGAGAAACCAACCAAAAACTATTGTAGAAGGTGTAGAAAACAAAGTTACAATATAAGAATATGCCTAGAACAAGGTTAATACAGCTTATAACATGTTTGTTGCATTATTATATATGATGTTTGTCAAGCCTAATTTTTTTTTGTTTCTTATTTTAATTTCATTTTCCATTTTTCGACTAATATTAAACCTTCACCTATTTAATATTAATTCCCGATTAGAGAAATTGGAAAATTCCAATTATGTTTTCTAATTTTAAAAAAACTTTTGGAGTTACCACCTGACTAGAGTTGGGAAAAAGAGAAATCATAATCAATTGGGTGGATTGATTATGATTTAGCTACCGATCTTTAATTTCAATTTGATAAAAACTTTAGAGTTTTGAATTCGGGAGCTAATCTATTAAACTATAATGGGTACTACTATCATTTTTTTAAAATTAGGCATAATCTTCAAAATTACCCTTTTTAATATTTTTAAGAAAGATAAAAACAAAAGAAAATAGAATAAAAAAAATAAAAAACCTAGGTTTTTATAAATTTTAACGTCGCCTTGGAGGTGCCTACGTACCCACTAGTTGGGATTAGATATTTGTAGTTCTTTTGTAGAAAAACTTTGGTGGGTTGTTTTATTTTAATTTCTAAAAATTGTCAACTTTATATTCTTAATTCACTTATTATTATTTTTTTTTCAAGGGAAATTCTAAAAGGGCCCTAACTCTTGAGTAAAAAAAAAAAAAAAAAATTCTAAAATGTCCTCATTTCTAAAAAACAAGTTTATTATATTTTTATTTTTGAAAAAAAACAACAATTTTCCCAAAGACCTAATACCAAAAAAAAAAAAAATCTCTTAAACTAAGACACATTTTTTTTAACAACTACTAACAAAATCAATAAATAAACAAAAAAAAGAGAAAATAATAATAATAACAATAATAACTGAAACTAAAAGAAAAAGATTGAACCATGATAAGGGTTCGGTTGAACCTGAATTGGATTAAGACTAGTATGGATTGTAGCAATATGTGCGTAGAAGAGGATGATGTTGGAGCGAGGAAGGAACACTTAGTCAGGTGACTTGGGCTTAACAGTGTATAGCCGTTCGGTGAGGACAGCACTGGGCCATCATGGATTTGAGGGCATCGAGCGGTGCTGTATTACAGCGTAGGACATGGCACAAGGGTAATATAGGGGCTATTGTTGCGTGTTACTAGAGTCAGTTGGATGGTTTATGTGATAAGGCAATCATGGAGCATTGTTAGTGTTGGCTGAGTGTATTATAGTATTCGTAGGGGCTCGACTTATGTGCTTGGGCATGCTCGTGGCCTGTAGTGACTGGTGAAGTGCAAGGCATGGACGTAAGCTATATGTGAGAGTACTTTGGTGTAATGCTGGTTAGTGGACAACATTGCAATTAAACGTGTAGGCGAATGTTGTGATAGGTCATATGGATTATCGAACGTGTATTGTGATTAGTCGGCGTAGAGTTGTTATGGCATGCTTCAGTGTTGTATGTAGTAGTGTTGAGTGTGTGTTAGTAGATTGGGCTGTTTACATGATCTGCAGTGTGTTGATCGTGGGTTGCTATTGCGAGGCTGTCTGTTGTTTGTAGATTGATACCGTACACTAAGAACTTGAAAGTCGTGGTTATTATTAGTCTGTTGCTTGGTTATTGCTGCAGTAAGGATGGTTCTCGGTTATACCTTATTTCTCTTCCTCGGCTTTAATTGGCTATTGTAGAGCTCGGGCTAATGGTATAGAAATAAGCATTGTCGGTTGTAAGTTGGAAATTCATGTTTTGGAGCTGCTCAGGACTCAAGGAAAGCTCTTTGATACTGATTGTTGTACTTTAGTACATGCTTAAATTGCTCTTGTGGCCTAGAACTTATAGAGTACCCTTACAAGCTACTGTCCATGTTACCTGAATTGGCTGTAGGTGGTGTAGGTTCGTTGAAGAAGAGGCCATTGTGAAAATTCAAATCTAAGCTCGCATCGTGCAATGCTTATTTATATGAAACAGAAACTAACATTTTATATCGATCCAAATCTAATTTGATAAAAGTCAAAATCAAATTTGAATCCCATAAATCTTTATCACATTGAATTTAAATATAATTCTATTAGATTCAAAAGATTTGATAAGATTTTTAATTAGATTTGAATCCCATATGCTCAACCGATTTTTATGAATGGAAGAAAATATAAAAGGCACATGTGTACCTGATGAGATTCAAACCCCCAGGCTAAATTCAATACCATGTTTAAGTGCTTATTTGTTAGGCTGTTGGCCTGTGTTTTCACATTTAATACAATTAAATTGTATTTAAGCTATGTGATCCTCTAAAATAAAGCTACTTAAAATGAGTTAGAGCAAATCCATTGACCCTAAAAAATCTATTTTCCTAAAAAAACATTTAAAATGTTTTCTTTTTTTTAACAATTTTCCATTTTTTGTGTTTTTATCATTTTTTCAATTTTTTATATTTTTGAATTAGGACCTTTTAAAATCAGAAACTAAAACTATAAGAGGGAGCAAAAATGGAGTGTCTACAGCTGCCCCTCTTGTGGTGAAGTTTAAGCAAAATTTTGCTGTAAAGACAAAAGAGACACTATTTTTGCCTTGGGGATGACTCTATCCTAAGAAGCGCTACAACTAACTAGCTATCTTAGGACTGGTCTGTTGGGGATTTGGTGATAAAAAATTTGAAAAGGTTAGTAGTGAGGGTATCACCCTTGTGGGCTAGTAGGAACCTTAAGAGTACTGAAAGGAGGGTAGCATCCTATGAGTTGGCTATCATAAATGAATGGGTAAAGTACTCCTTTAGCTAGCTAAGACCCTCAATAAGAACTTGGTCGTACTCCATTGAGCTGATTAACCTAAGTGAATGAGTGAAGTGCTCTTTAAGCTGACTAAGACCCTAAATAAATATTAAGGACTTGGTCATGCCCCTATAAGTTGATGAATTAAGATGAGACGAGTAAAGCACTCCTTGAGCTAGCTAAGACCCTAAAGAGATATTAAAGACTTGGTTGTGCCTTTATAAGCTGACTAACCAAGATGAAATGGGCGAAGCACTCCTTGAGCTAGCTAAGACCTTAAAGAGATATTGAAAACTTAGTTGTGCTCCTATGAGCTAACTAACCAAGATTAAACGGGTAAAGCGCTCCTTGAGTTGGCTAAGATCCTAAAGAGATACTAAAGACTTAGTCATGCCCCTATGAGTTGACTAACTAAGATGAGACAGGTAAAGCGCTTCTTGAGCTGGCTAAGATCATAAAGAGATATTGAAGATTTGATCATGTCCTTATGAGCTGACTAACCAAGATGAGATGGGCAAAGCACTCCTTGAGTTGGCTAAGACCCTAAAAAAATATCGAGAACTTGTTCATGCCCCTATGAGCTGACTAACTAAGATTAAACGGGTGAAGTGCTCCTTGAGTTAGGTAAGACCTTAAAGAGATATTGAGGACTTGGTTATGCCTTTATGAGCTGACTGATTAAGATGAAATGGGTGAAGTGCTCCTTGAGTTGGCTAAGACCCTAAAGAGATATTGGGGACTTTGTCATGTCCTTATGAGTTGACTAACCAACATGAGAAGAGCAAAACACTCATTGAGTTGGTGAAGACCTTAAAGAAACATTGAGGACTTGGTCGTGCCCTTATGAGTTAACTAACCAAGATGAAATGGACAAAGTGCTCCTTGAGTTGGCTAAGACCCTGAATGAAAACCTGGTCATGCTCTTTTGAGTTGACTAACCTAGGCAATCAGACAAAGCGTTCATTGAGCTAGCTAAAACCTTAAAAGATATGGATAGGGATAACGCTCTATGAGTTGGCTAGATCCTTAAAAGAGAATATAAATCGGGGCAGCACTCTATGAGTTGGTAAGAACCTTTAGAAACTATGAGATGAGACTGTACTCTAAGAGTTGGCTAAATCCCTAAACCAGAATATAAATTGGAGCAGTACTCTATGAGCTGGTTGAAACCTTAAAAGTGAATATACATAGGGATAATGCTTTATGAGCTGGCTGGATCCCTAAGAAAATAGCTAAAGGGTAAGCATCCAACGGGCTCACTAAAACTGAGGGACATGACCAATTCAAAAACACTCTTGACTTGAGAAATTTACAAAGAAGGACATTAGTGAAAATCGTTGACGACATGAATGGAAGATTTGGCTACTACAGCCAACATGGATTTGAAAATGAATGGAAAAAACTTGTAACAATCATTTACTTTCTCTCCCTCTTTTCCTTTCTTCTTCTGTCTCTCTTCTTCTTCTTCTTCTTCTTTTTTTTTTTCTTAGAAGTTTGCTAATGGATACAAATTCTTATATAAGAAACAAGTTCTATAACCATCCCCATCCTTAGTATCCATGTGGGGCATCTCATATCCATCTTAGTTTCTGATGTTGATATTGAGCTTCCTAGATAAGCCCTATGATTTTAAACATTTATTTCCTAAGGAAAACGTAACTCATGATTAGTTTAGTTGAAGAGGACTTCCTCATACACTTTTGGTCTAGATTTTGCTCTTAACTACCATTCCAAAAATTACAATCCAATTTGTAAGTGATATACTTTGATCAATCTGTTAGGTCTTTTTGGGTTTAATATTGTGAATTAGGCTTATGGTCAAACGGTTTCAAAAGGGATTAATGAGAGGGTCTATTTTGAAAGAAATACTTTTATCCAACCCAAGTGTATAAGTCAAGAACCCTTATGAAAAAACTAGATGTGTTCTTGCCCCAGTTTTGAAAATAATTTTTATTTTAGATAAATTATTCTTCCAGATTAGAAGAGCTTTGAGTAAGGAGGTATTGTGGGTAGGGACGTCTTGTGTGATTCAAGATAGATAGGAAAGTTTTATGTTTTGTGATTTGGAGTGTGATTATGAAATGGATATGGCATTTTGTATTGGGAATGTGATTCTAAAATGAATATGGAGTTTTGTGTTCATGGTTGGGAATGTGATTTAGGACCTTGTGTATTTAGAGCAACTTAAGCTTCTAGGCCTTCTTTGGTTAGTGCTTTTCTGAAGCCCGATGTGTAAGCCTTTCTTCCTTTTTCTTTCTTCTAGTTTTTCTTTTCTCTCTCTTTTTTTTTTTCTCTTTCCTTTCTTATTTTTTCTTTTTTTTTTTTCACTTTACCCCATTATTTCTTGATTTTCTCTCCCAAAAGTAATTATTTCTTTTGTCGAATCAAGGCCCTAAATCCATGGGTGTCAAGTGTATGGGCTTAGGTGAGGTATGCATGATCTTGAGGTATTTCGAAAAGTATTAGCTTCTCTTCTGAGGAACAATTTATTGAAAATAAAAGTTATCTTGGAATAGTTGTTACTAAGGTAAACACAAACCAGTTTTTAACCATTTCTCCTAATCAATGACCCTATCCTCTGAATTGCCCCACTATAGGGTGGTTCATGATAGGGTTTACATTTGAAGGGACTCTAAATTGGTTTAATGGGGTTAACAAAGAAAAATTGTGTTTGGGATTTGAAAATGAATGCTCAACTTCATTTTGATCTGTATATCAAATTCAAAATGGATTTCCTTTAAGGAATAAGTATAAAATTCCCTTACTATTATGTCACTTAACTCTCAAAGTATTTAAGGGTTAGTGTATAGGGTATAGCGTGCCTCTTTTCATTATAAATTTTTTAAAAGTGAGTTACTAATTCCCTAAGTAAGAGCCCATATTAGTTTGCCATAAGGTAGAGATTGACCTTGCCCTCCTAATTTCTTGAAACATGCCCCCCTAATTGTGAAACAAAACTTTCACTTGATTTGAGTTAAAAAATGGAATTTCAAAGACTAAATGCACCGTACCTTTTATGTTCTTACTTAAATTTCCGTAAACTTATAGGTCTTACTGCCCCTCATCTCCTATGTGTGATTTTAGGTTTAGTTCTTTAAAGTGGAATGGACTAGTATTGATGTCTTTTAAGGTGGAAAGAACTATGAATTGCCCTTTTTTTTTTTACTAGGGATCAAGCTTAAGATGGTGTTTCATGGCTTCATATTTTGACTTGGTTCATGGTTTGACTTGATGGCTTAAGGGTTTTGAGTTGGTTTAATTATCTTAATGGGCTAAGGGTTTGTGTTTGGTTGGTTACCTTAACAGGCCATGTGGTTTATGCTCGGCTTGAGTCCTATAAGGATTTGTAATCGTTATCAACTTTCTTTTTTCTTCTTTTCTTTTTGAAAGAGAGAGAAAACGTTAGGGCTTTTATGTTACAGAGACTAAGTGATCAAATTACAAATGAGGAATCACTTTCTTAAGATTCTATATATAGGCATATAGAATTTATTTACCTATAGAACAACACTACTGAGGGTTAGTTTATAAAAGAGGAATTCTAAAGAATGAAGAATAAAAGGCTAAATAGAGAAAATATCTAAATCCTATTTATTTAAAATGAGAAAGGCTATTTATGAAGTGCTAATCTATTCAAAAGAATGAATATTCCTAACTGTAGAATATTTGGCAAAATGATAACTACCTAAAATTATTTTACAAGTTTGATTCTTTTTTTGTTTTGTTTTGTTTTGTTTTTTTTTTTACTCTACGAGGGTTGAGCTCAACTGATGTGGGCCCAAGCAAAAAGCGACGAATTTAGGCCCTATAGATGCATTAAGGCCCGCACTGAAGTAATGTTCATAGGGATCTTCTATAGGGATAGATTGGGTCTAATCTTGTTCTTAATAAATTCTTGCTTATCTAGCTAAAAAGTTGGAACCATATTTAGAGTAATTTTTTAGGCCAATGAGGTTAGTGGACATGTATTTCTTCGAAAGCCCCTTGACTTGATCTAGCCATATCTAGCTAAAGAAAAATTAAAATTATAATCATAGCCTATCCTAAACTTTACATGAAATTATTATAGGATATTTACGATATTTATAGGGAAATATTACAATGAGACTATTTAGGAAAATACAAGGGAAATATAACTTTGCAATTGCCCTTATCCATCTAGGTCTACTACATTATGGGTTCTTACAATTTTTTTGAAAAAGGTTTTCATGTATGCAAATGATAGGTTCTAATGGTCCACAAGTTCTGTGATCATTACGTTTTTTAAAGTAACGGTTCTATGATCACATTTGAACTCGAGTGGGGTAGACTAATTAGCTCTAGAAGGTGGTTGCCTTACAACATCCGAAACTTACACAATGCGCCACCCCTTCTAAGTTCCTAAGATGGCTTGGTTTTAATTGTATCTACAAGGCATTTATGATGAGAAAAAATTAAAAAGAAAAAATAAGAAACCCCAAAATGACCCCCTTAGATGAGCTACAACAAACATGTTAATATAAAAAAAAAAATACAAATCGACTCAAGTATTTTTTTTTATTTTTTGAAAAATAATCCTAATTTTGACAAATTATAGTAGCTAACCCTCTTGGTAAAGTCGTCTTTAGTTGAGTTGCCAAACTACTGAGCCTGATTTTTTTAGTTTCTTATTTTAATTTCATTTTCCATTTTTTGACTAATACAAAACCTTAACCAATTTAATATTAATCCTCGATTAGAGAAATTAGGAAATTCATTTTTTTTTTTAATTTTAAAAAAACTTTTGGAGTTGTAATTTGATCAGAGTTAGGAAAAAGAGAAATTGTAATCAATTGGGTGGAGTGACTATGATTTAGCTATCGATCTTTGATTTTAATTTGATAAAAACTAGAGAGTTCCAAATTTAGAGCTAACTTATTAAATCCTAAAGGGTACTATTATCACTTTTCTGAAATTAAGCTTATTCTTCAAAATTTCCCTTTCTAATATTTTTAAGAAAAATAAAAAAAGGATAATAGAATAAAAAATAAAAAAAGCCTAAGTTTTTACAAATTTTAATATTGCCTTAGAGGTACATATGTACCTACTAGTTAGGATTGGATGTCAATAGTTCTTTCTTAGAAAACCTTTGGTAGGTTGGTTTATTTTAATTTTTGAAAATCATCAACTTTATGTTTTTCATTCACTTATTATTATTTTTTTTTCAAAGGAAATTCTAAAAGGGCCCTAACTCTCAAGTAAAAAAAAAAAAAAAAAAGAAAAATAATTCTAAAACGTCTTTGTTCCTAAAAATAAGTTTATTATATTTTTATTTTTTTAGAAAACAACAATTTTCCTAAAGACCTAATACAAAAAAAAAAAAAAAAAAAATCCTAAACTAAGATACATTTTTTTTAACAACTACTAATTAAATCAATAAATAAACAAAAACAAAGAAAATAATAATAATAACAATAATAACTAAAACTAATAGAAAAAGATTGAACTGTGATAGGGGTTGGGTTGAACCTGGATCGGATGGATATTGGCATGGATTGTAGCAGTACGCATGTCGAAGAGGATGATGTTGGAGTGAGGAAGGAACAGTTAGTTAGGTGACTTGGGCTTGAAGATGTATAGCCGTTCAGTAGGGACAGTAGTAGGTTTTCATGGATTCAGGGGCATCGGTGGTGCTGTATTGCAGCGTGGGACATGGCACAAGGGTAGTACGGGGGCTATTGTCATATGTTGCTGTAGTTAGTTGGATGGTTTGTGCGATCAAGGAATTGTGGACCATTGTTGGTGTTGGCTGTGTACTGTAGCATCAATTGGGGTTGGACTTATGTACTTAGGTGTGCTCATGGCCTGCAGTGACCGATGAAGTGTATAAGAAGTGCAGGGCATGGATGTGAGCTATGTGTGTGGGTGCTTTGGTGTGATGTTGGTTAGTGGATAGCATTGCAATCAAATGTGCAGGCATGTGTTGTGGTTGGTCATGTAGACTATCGAATGTTTATTGTGATTAGTTGGTGTGGAGTTGTTGTGGTGTACTTTAGTATTGTGTACAATAGTGTCGAGTGTTTGTTAATGGATTGGGTTGTTCGCGTGATCTACAATGTGCTAATCACAGGTCGTTGTTGTGAGGCCGTCTATTATTTGTAGGTTGCTACTATGCACTAGGAACTTGAAAGCCGTAGTTGTTGCTGATCTATTGCTTGGATGCTGCTACAATAAGGATGGTTCTCGGCTGCTCCTTAGTTTCTCTTCCTTAGCTTTAATTAGTTGTTGTAGAGTTCGAGTTGAAGGTGTAGAAATCAGTATTGTTGGTTGTAAGTTGGAAATTCGTGTTTTGGAGCTACTTAGGACTCAAGGAAAGCTCTTTGATATTGATTGTTGTACTTTAGTAGATGCTCAGATTGCTCTTGTAGTCCAGAACTTGTAGAGAGCTTACAACTTACTATCCTTATTACTTGAATTGGCTGTACGTAGTATGGGTTCGTTGAAGAAGAGGCCATTGTGTAAATTCAAATCTAAGCTTACACTATACAATGTCTATTTATAAGACTTAGAAATAAATCTTTTATATTGATCCAAATCTAATTTGATAAAAATCAAAATCAGATTTTAATCCCGTAAATCTTCATCACATCAGATTTAAATATAATTATATTAAATTCAAAAGATTTGATGAGATTTATAATTAGATTTGAATTTCGTACTCTCAACCAATTTTTGTGAATGGAAGAAAAAATATAACGTACATGTGTAGTTGATGAGATTTGAACAGATGACGTTAAGCCAAATCCAATACCATGTTTAAGTGCTTATCCATTAGGTTGTTGGCTTATGTCTTGATATTGAGTATAATTAAATTATACTTAAACTACATGATCCTTTAAAATAAAGCTACTTGAAATGAGCTAGATCAAATCCATTGACCCTATTAACTCTATTTTCCTAAAAAGAAAATATTTAAAATGTTTTCTTTTTCTAAGAATTTTCCATTTTTTGTGGTTTTATCATTTTTTCAATTTTTTATATTTTTGAATTAGGACCCTTTAAAATCAAAATAAAAAACTAAAACTACGTGAGGAAGCAAAAATGAGGTGTCTACAATGTTCTATTTTATAATTAATTTGCATTTACCCTTTTTCTTTGTGTAAATGGATTTGGGATAGTAGATAGATTGGTGTTGAAACAGTAGGACACGTACAAATTCCAAGCTATGTGGAGAGGGGAGGTACAAATTCCAAGCTATGTGGCAGTATTGATTAAAGTGTGAGCGTATAAGAGATTTTCTCATTTGGCGCTATAGAGGACACATGGACGTATAGCTCGCCCTAGCTCACTAGCATACTAGTAGATGACATGTTTGATATCAGATACACTCCAACTCATGTATTATTTTAGTATCGATAGGCTTTGGATTGTTAAACTCTCGAACAATTATGAATCAATTATCAGTTGTACTATTCAAGTTATTTTCCTACAACTTCTATTGTGAAATAAATTTATCTTTTGTAGGTTTGCTGGATGCCTTATACCCCAGAGATGTTAGATATACTACCTTAGATATGTCAGAAGGGGAGAGATATATTACTAGCTTATGTCCCCATGATCTGCTTTCACATCATGGAGATGCATTAGCTAGATAGAGTGATGAGACAGTTTAGCAAAGTACAGTGGAACTCAGAAAACTACAATACAGATCCAAACAACATACGTAGGATGGACTATGAGGAAAGTTAGAAGAAGTAAGATAGGAGGCAGAGATTGGTTCAGATTGTACATGATGATACCCTACCTAGTATAGTCTCTGCTGATTACTTTGATTGGTAGTCTACGGAGATGTATCAATTGATTAGGAGCACTTTTAGTCGCATTGGTAAGTTTTCTACTATGAATAATGAAATGTAATTAAAATTCAATGTTATAGTAGTAAAAAACTAACATAATTACATTAAAAAAATGCAGTCTAATACATTTATGTGAATAGAGAGTAGCATGGATATATAGGACATCCACGCCTTAGCCGTTGAAGGCAAACACACATTGGATGGATATGGAGGTATCAAGCTTGGTGAATTAACTTAACAGGAGTAGTAGCCCGAAGACCAGCTGACCAAACAAAGAGGATGAGGACATAGTGGAGGATGAGGATGAGGATAAGGTAGTGCTTGAGATCAGTAGTTGTAGTCATAAGACAAATGTTCAGGTCCTATAACAGATGTGGATCTATAGGCTTTGACTAATGTTGTTGTAGATCCACTTGTTAATGATGCTCTTATTGCTGATCCTCTTATAAACAATCCTTTAGCAGTAAATTTACCTATTACTGACAATCCGATTGTTGATTCTTTAGTTGATCTATTGGTAGTAAATCCACTAAGACCGGCTCCAACGGATCATATTGTAAATAACACATCATCATTTGTATTGCTAACACCAGAGATGATCGTATCATTATCATCCATTGTCACTCCGCTTACTCTTATTAGATCGACAATTCTAGCACCATTAGATATAGGAGAGGTAGTCATATAAGTAATTATTAATTAATAAATTTTATACTTATAATAAAAAATTCTAATTTGTATAATATTTTGATCACCAATTCAATTTATTTATATATTGCGAATCGAGCCCTAGGAAATTTCAAAAGAATTACAAGAATCGATAAATACATCGCAAGCTAAAGAAAGTAGAAAAAAATATAAGAGGAAACGTAAATAGATATAGGATAGTTAGTTTTGTATATGATTATACTAAAAAACAATTGTAATTTTTACTGATTTTTACTAATGGTATGTATATGTTTTTGCTTTATATCGCATATAATGTCTAATAAATAACAAGAATAATGAATACAATAATAGGAGTAAAAAATATAAAATTAAAAATGATATGTTTATTGTAAATATAAAAAATCTAATATCATTCTAGTTATGAAATAAGTTTCAAACAAATTTTTTGATGAATGATTTATAAATAAAGTTAGAAAAAAATCTTGGTAAGGTACCATTACAAAAAAGTAAGTGCTAATATAATAAAGTCATATCATGAAAATATGATACTAGTATGATAATACAAGATGTGACACTATATCTATAAAATTATGTTGTATATTTAAGGTGCGACACTTATATATATAGCTATGTCATATTTTACAAATGTGACAATATAGGTAGTTTAGTAATTTTTTGGTACAATTTGTATTTTAATAATTTTTTTAATTTTGTTTATAAACGAGTAATTTAGTCAGGCTATGAGTCTTAAATCATATTGAGGGAAATGGATCTTCTAAAGTTACTATTTCTTAAAGTTCCGTAAAATTATAATAAATGATTATTATTATCTAATATTTTGAAAAAAGATGACCTCACAATATCACAGGATAATTAAAAAATCTAGACAATGACGACCGTTAATTTTGTGACTTTAGAGAGTTTTAGAAAATGGTAAATAGGGGATCCAAATCCCACATTGAGACCTTCCCAACGTCTCTATTATTATTATCATCTTCCCTTCCTGACCGTTGAAGATTTCATTTTATGTATATTGAAGTTCCATTAGACACTGAGACGGATGTGAAAGGGAAGAAAAAATAGAGCCATTCTATTATTATTGTTATTATTATATAAGAGAGTTGAAAAGTAAGCAAAATAATTATTGTTATTATTATATATACGGTGATCATTTCCCACTCCAATCGGACTAGGCAATAGCTGGCATTGCCTTAACAGCCTACCAACTATCAAGGGAGACGGAAATAAAAATAAAAACATGAGAAACACGATCGTTTTTCCAAGAAAGGACGCAAATACTAATGTGCCATTCACTTCGAATGGCAATGTTATTCCTTCCTTTATTATTATTTTATAACCTGTAATTGCAATTCTTCTATTTTTCAAAAAATCAGAATAGCAATTCTTAATCAGAACTTATGAATTGCAATTTTGAGTTGATAATTTTTATTTTTCCAAAGAAAAAAAAAAACCCTTGTATAAACTAAAAACTAACACGTTTTACGCAAATAATTCATCAAACTGCCCAATGCACAACGTCGATCACGTTGAACATGGACCCTTACCTGGCTTTGTCCCCCTCTTACCTCTGTCGCACGCAATCAAAATCTTCGTCAGAGATCTCATATCTGGTTCTCATCAACTCCACTAGGGGTACCTTCCAACATGAGCTTCGTTGTCATTACAGAAGCTGGAATCTTCATCAGATCTCATTGCCTTCCAAGGCTCGTCGTGATCTCACACCTCGACCTCGTCAAATCCATTTGGAGTCGCTCTCAGATTCACTCGATCGCGCATCCAATCAGCTGTAGTGACGATGATTTTGAGGACACACGTGAGGACCATATGTATTTTGGTGCTCATTATAGGATAGATAATTTGGAATCCTAATACGATATAATATGATTTAAATGGATTAATGTATAAAAAAAAAAATCAACATGAGATATATACGAGTCATATATGTTTAAATATGATTAAATTTCTATCTTGATTCGAATTAAACTTTCAAACTCAAACATGAGATATGCTATATGTTTATCCATATTTGTATTTTATTGCATAAATAGTTTCTTTTCAAGACAATATCTCAATTAAAGGTATCAAATTTACTCCTTTTACATAAATGATCTTCTTACTATGTGGTGTTTTAAATGAGCAAAAAATTACGAACTCATATGCAAATTTCAATAAATAGTGTAATAAATTTGGAAATTCACATTAGCAATGATACTAATATTCATTTAAGTCATGATTCTACTTAATTTAGTGATATTATGTAACTTAAATTTGGTGATATTATATATCCTTCTTACTGTGTCGTAATTTAAATAGATAAAAATTTACGAAGTAATGTATAGATTTTTTATCGATTCCCTTGAAAATTGTTAAACATTGTGATAAATTTGAAAATTAATATTGGTAGTATTAACAGGGATATTTTCCTAAGACATCTAAAACTTGAATCAACCTAGAATGATATACATCCAACCTATTGATTTACATTAAGCACCTCCTAGGCTACATTTCCGACCTCCTTATCCAGTGCAACCCAGTTCTTAAGAGTCGATTAACTCAGGAGGTTACCATGTTGAATACCCATTTTTATGACTAGGAATAGGTTGGGACAAATAGGTTGGGGTAGCCTCTACTAGCTTATTTAAATGACATAAAGCTCATTAAGACCTAATTAGACCTAAGGAGTTCAAATTTAAACAAGGGTGCAAACAATTAGGATTGCTTACAAGAATAACTACCCATTAGCTGCCAAAATGCTACCCATGTCCCTTAAAATCGAGAAGTGGTCCGAAATTCAAAAGGTGTGCAAGTATGTATTTTGGAGACAACGATTATTGAGTAAGGAATAGCCCTCAGCTACAAATATAGCTCAACATATCACTATAAGCTTCTTCTAATCACTCATACTTTGGTTATTTCCGTTCACTTTGTCTTTCTTGATACAATTCTCTTACTTAGATATTAGAGTGGTTATGCTAGAGTTACCTTGATAGCACCATAGCTTAACTCTCTTTTGTTTTGTAGAGACTCCACTTGACAAGTGTCCAAAGATCTTACCAAACCAGTTTTCATTGTCAACAAATGGCATTGACTGTTTCTTGACATTCAATTGTAACTAAGACAAGAGTAAGAGATGACAATACTTCAGCGGGAGTAATGCCCCTTGTGTGGCTTGAGAAGAAAGATCCTCATAGTAAGAGACTTTAGAAGTGCATTAGGTAAAGGATAATTGTAAACGCTCTATTTTTGCTTCTCTTTATTTTTTTGAAATTTTTTCAGATAGGGTAAAGGGTCTTAAATTGAGAAAAAATACAAAAAATAAGAAATTTAAGAAAAGCCAAGAAAATAAGAAATTTAGAAAAATAGAGAAAAATAGAGGATTGAGGAAATTTAGAAAATAATAAATTTTTAGATAGAATGGAGTTTTTAATAAAAACTAAGGAGATGGTCATTAGGCTTGGCTTAGATTTAAAAATTGCCTAGGTTGACTTTATCCATATGAGTAATTTAATTGCACATATGAATAAGGCATAGGCCAACTACCTAATGGATAAGCACTTGGATTGGCATTTACATTAAGCTTGAGGTCTTGAGTTTGAATTTTAGTAAAGGCATGAAAAGCCTTTTATTTTTTTTTTTTCAAAAGACACAGTGCTACATCATCTATACTACACTGCCATGTGTCAGGATCTCACTGTGCTACATGTCTTGATACGTAGCATTTAGCAAGTAGACTGAGTTGACGTGGCAATCCACATGTTAAGCTACTTGGCATACATGTGTCATCTACTATGCAATATGTTATAGTGGGATACATGGCATGCTTTGAATGAATGATGCAATTGACGTGGCGCTACGTCAGCATCACATCAGCCCCTTTCTCTTCGTTTCCTTTCTCTTTCTCCATTTTTCTCTCTTTTTCCCCAACTTTCTCAGCTTGAAACCATCTTACTCCCCCCTACTTTGACTTAATTTTTAATGTACATTCCACACACAAGCACACTTTTTTTTTTTTTTATCTAGCCTTGTTCTACGCATAGCATACTTTGAATAAAACCCTAAAATACATCCAGATTCATACATTTGAGCATTCAAATTAGTGTTGTAATATTGAAAAAAAAAAACTAAAATTTTGGAATTATCATTCAATTTGATTTCAACCTTCCTTCTTTGTAAGTTGTTTTTAAGTATAAAAAGGGGCTCTAGGACTTCATTTTACATGGATAGGAGCATCGGAATCATCTCTCTCTCTCTTTCTCTCTCTCTCTCTATCTCTTCTCCAATCTCTCTCTCTCTCTTTGCAACCCATCTTCTTTCTCTCTCTTTGGTTTCTTCTCTTCAACCATCTTAGTTCAAAACCACCATCATGACTAACTCGCGGTGGTTAAAAGTCTAAGACCTGAGCTTTTCCTAACCCTTAGTAGTCACCATATGACACACCCTCAACTACTGCTAACGATTACTCTCGAAAACCACCAAAACAAATGCCCTATGCTGAATCACTTGGCTTACCCCCTATAAACCCCATAGGATAGCCACAAATCTCCCTTTTCTTGATCGTTTTGCCATAAAAATCCTTTAGAATCAAGCTTCATCGACTTTTGCATCTAAAGTCTACTGACCCGACCCAAATCCAGCGCTTAACCCAAGTCGACTTGACCAACTTACTCTAAGACCCGATCCGTACGCCTTTCCTTGGTCTGACCCTCTTCTAATCCCAATTGTTGTTGACTATTTTTTAATTATTTATTTATTTTCCAATTGTAAATAAAAAAAAAAAAGGAAAAGGGGGGAAGAGAAAAAAAAAAGCGAAAAGAAAAGAAAAAACTAAGTTTTATTTTACTTTTAAGTTGTAGTAAAAAATGGTAATAATAAAATAATAAAAATAAAAATGAAAATAATAAATTTAATTTATCACTTAGAAAAACACTTTTTCAAATAAGCAAAATAAATCAACTTATGTTCAAAATTAGGACACTTTAGAAATTTCCAAAAAAATAAAATTTCTAATTTAGGACCTTTTTTTAGAAATTTCTTTAAATAAATCAAATTGGGTTAAAAATGTAAATCCGGTATATTTTCAAAATTAAAACAGACCTATTACACTAAAATTTTACAAAACGAACTATGGAAGTCTGATCCTAAATAACGGATTGGTAGGCACCCGTACACATAGGGTAACTTAAAATATGGAAAAATTTTTTTTTCCATCTTTTGTAAATAATTGATTGCCTTATTATTTTTAGAATTAAATTAAGTTGCATGTAGATATATTTCATTATAAAGGTATATTTAAAAGTAAAATTAAATTTAGAAAGTTAAAAGTGGTACCCATTTAGGATTTAATAAGATAGCCTTCGAATTCAGATCTCTTGTTTTAGAAAGACCATTTTAAAAATTGGTTTTATTAATAGATTGATAGCTAAGTTATAACCAATATACCCAATTGGTATTGGTTATAACTTAACTTTCTTTCTCGACTCTGGTTGGGTGGTGACTCCAAATTATTATCAGAATAAAATAAAAAACCAGGTTTTCTTTAAACCTCAATCGAGAGTCAGTATTAAATGAGTAGGGTTTAACATTGATTTGTTTAAAGAAGACTAATTTATAAAAATCGGGAGAAAAAAACCAGGCTCGACAACTTGACGACTCTACTGGGGACATCAAGATGATTAGCTACGTAAAAACTTTATGAAATTAAAATTGCTTTTTAAAATACCCATGTTATTTAGTTATTTGTTTATCTGTTATTAACTTCATGTGTGTACTTTGTTTTGATTATCATATTTATTTTGTATAACACATGCATTGGGATATGAGGGGTCATTTGTTGCATCAAAGATGTAGGGTAGATGCGGTTAGACCTAGGCTGTCGTAGGACCTTAAGATAGAAGGGCCATTGTGCAAGCTTTAGGTGCTGTAGTATAACTACCACTCAGGATTGATTAGGCTACCTCCACTTAAACTTAATGTGATCGATGAAAGTGTTCTTTAACAAGTAAAGTCACAAAACTTAAGGACCTTTTTAGAACTTACCCCAATTGCATTCACGAACTCTTTTCTCAAAGTTGGCAAATTGACATAATGCAGTAAGACTGAGAAAAAAAAAAGAATAAAAAATTTAACTATGAAATTTCCCAATCTTTTCCTTGTAATTGTTTTCTTTTATTTACAATATTAATGTATTTGCCATGTAAATAGGATAGTGTTGATGTAATTTTTTTTTCATCCTTTTATAGAAACTAGTTAGGTCCTCTCTCGCATTGGCTCTTTTTAAAGAAATCCATAATTATGAGCCTCTAGAGCTTAAGGGGATAATAGAAAGATGGTTTTGATTTTTCAATCCTGACCAACAGAAATTCATTGAAGATAAGATTAAGCCCATCCTCTCATTGCTCAAAGTCCAGTCTAATATCACTATGGTATAAGCTTTAGTCTACTTCTAGGACCTTTAGAGCCAATCCTTTTGTTTTGTCCCATGTTGATTGAGCCTAATCGTAAAGGAATACTCCTATTTGTTAGGAGTTCCCTTAGTCGGAAACGGAAGATATGTTCTAGATATTACGGCTAGCCCTATAAAGATTTTCAATAAACTTCTAGGCTTCTGTGAGTTTAGAATATGTAAAATATGGGCAAATCCCCTTAAGAGAATCGTTAGGGTAGACGATCTTTTTACTTGGTTTATGGCCTCATCCAGCTACAACTAGAAACTCTTTTATGGTAACTTTGAAGATTAGTAGCAACACCAAATCAATGTCTACATCTTGGTACCATTTGGAACTATTTTATTTCCTAATGGGATATTTCACATACATCATAGAATTGTAGAGCTAGTGACCCAATTTTTAGAAGGGAAATCTTATGTCCTAACACTACTACTAGCATAGGCCAAATCACTCAGCTGTCTACAAGAAAAGAAGAATGGAGAATTAAAGACCAATATGGTCTCACTCGTGGTTTGGTTCATCAACCATACTTAGAGCCATAAACTTGATTTGCTTCATAAGCAAAGTGTCCAGAAGATGAATCCCATTAATATGTTTATTGCTGTCATTGAACTCCCTAAAGATATTGCTACTTATTATTAGGAGAGAGCTTTCTAGAAGTTCCACGTTGAAGATATCTCCCAAGTTGCTAGATGGATCAAAGCAACCAAGCTAAAGAAGAGAAAGAAGATTTAAGAGGAGTCAAGACAGCACAAGAAAAAGAAGATCTAGACTATAGGGATTATTTGTAATAAATTTTTGAATAATGTAATGGAAACTTCAAAGATACAAATAAAAATTTTTTTCTTGCCACATCATAGTCAGTTTGCTAGCTCCCCTCTCTGCGTCTGCATGCCCTCATATTGCATTTTTTATTTTTATTTTTGCCAATAAGTATTCATAACATCATAAGAGTCGTGTCCTTAAGTTTCTAAATATTTGATTTCTTTACAGGTCCTTTTCTCTATGCCTTCTACTCTAACTCTTTCTAATATTTTCTCCTATACATCCTTAAGATTATTTTTCTTGTAGGGTACCTACAATGATTAATTGTAAATATTTAGGCTCCTGATCCCTTATAAATGTTTTTCTAATCCTTTCTCACAACTTGTAAATAAGTCTTATCCTTATATTCCATTTTTTCCTTTTCTCTTTCTTAAAAAGAAGAGTATTCTTTCAAAAAAGAAGATAAAATCAAGAAGTTGCTAATAGGTGAGGATTCTTATCTAGAGTAATGGCCAATAGCGGAAATAATGACAAACTTGAGGCATCAACCCTGCAGAAGTAAGGTTTTGCTCATTAGAGCAAACAATATGGTAAATGACTAAACAGATGAGTTTTCTAGTTGAGAGCATCATCTTACTCAAAGCTACAATGTTATCAAATGAAGAGCACTTAGGAGCCCAATAGGGGAAATCTATTGAAGTACTTCTTCCTGAAGAGAAAATCTATCCAGCTTTCTAAGCAAAGACTTATTCTTTCCTAGTTGACCTAGAGCCGAGTCAAGAAAGTATCAAGGAGCTGGAAAGGAAGCTAACTTAGTAAATAACTGAAAAAATGGGAGCACTTGGGAATGATGATAGATTCGAGTAGGCTAAGATCACCAACTTTTTTGTGTACGATGTTAGAGCTTATATAGAAAAATTCAAAATACTAGAGTTTGAAAAGTATGATGGGATTGAATGCCCAAAGCTACACACCATATTATATGTCCGCAAGATGGGCAGATATGTTCAAAATCATTAACTCATGGTACAAACTTTTTGAAATAGTCAGATAGGGCCTACATTAACCTAGTATGCCCAGCTTGACCTCAGCTAAATCAATACTTAGGAGAAATTGGCTCGGGTATTTTATGAGCAATACAAGTTCAACATTGAGATAGCTCCTTCAATTTAGGATTTATGCACAATGATAAAAAAGAAAAATGAATCATTTAAGGAATACACCCCAAAATGGAGGGGCATGGCAACTAAAATCATTCATCCTCTCCTTGAAAAAGAATTAATATCTGTCTTTATTGATTCGTTGGAGGAACCATATTATAGACACTTATTGGGTAATATAACAGCTAGTTTTGTCGATGTTGTGCTTGCTAGGAGCTGAATTGAAGAAGCCATAAGGGTAGGGAAGTGGATTAGAAAAAGACTAACCCCACCAAATTCAGGGGCATATATAAATACTACAACATCAAGACTTGCATCAAGCAAAAAAGGTCCAAAAATACCCAGAAGAAAGTTCACTTAAATCCTTACCTCGTTATCTTAAGTCTTTGACCAACTAAGAAATGAGGACTTGTTGCAATAGAAAGCCCCAGTGCTAGGATACAAGCCAAGGAAATATGGCCTAAATGCACAATGTGAATATCATATGAGTCAACAAGGGCATTCAACTGATAATCGCTGGGAATTGAAAAATAGAGTTTAAGACCTAATTGATGCAAGGGCAATCTAATTGGACTCAATTGAAGGATAGGATTAGATTTGACGATGTTTGTAAAAGACAAGTGATTCAAATAAAGTGTTTTGTTTACATTTCTCCTATTTTAAGATATCTCATTAGTTAACAGGTTTAGAATGAAGAAAGGTAAGACAAATCCCAAATACTAACCTTGAGATACTTTGACAGTTAAGTGGCATCATTGTGAGACTATTAAACTCATTCCCTAAAGAAAATCCATCTTCCATTTAATGCACAAATCAAAATAAAGTTAGGCAATCTTTTCAATATCCTAAACATACAGTCCTTTGTCAACTTCATTGGACTTTTTATTGGGGTATTTTAAAAAATTAAACCCTATCAAGAGCTACCCTTACAATGGGGCAAAAAGGAGGTTAGGAGCATCTATCAGAAGAAAAGGTTAGAACTAATTTGTGCTTGCCTTAGTTATGTCAAGTTAAGAGTAATTGTTACCATTGATAACTAATTCCCTCTAAGATGAAGAAAGGCGTCCATTCTAAACACTAAACATAAACCATATATGCTTTGAATTGCAAGCCAAAAGAAAGAATAATCATTTTTTACCTTAAATGAAAAAGGAAAAAAGAGAAAAAAAATGAGAAAATTTGAAATGAAAAATGAAAATTGTGCTCGAGAAATAGATTAAGTCTAAAGCTCTAAAGCCTAAAATGACATGAGGCATAGAAACACATTTCTGAATTAAGACCCACATTTAAAAAAACACAATCAAAGCAATTAGGCTTGAAAGAAGTTAAGGCAAATACCAAAGTTTCCCCCCAAAAATTACAATCCCCAAAGAAATTACGATTGACACATGGCTCATGGTCGACCTACAATTCCACCTTTCCTTAAAGACTTAACAAATTGATTTAAAGTGTATTACTTACAAAGTGGACCATCATTTTTGGAATCAAAGTCAAGAGAGAGGAGTTTAAGTTGAAAGTGTAAGGAAGTCCTTTTAGACTAAACCTATCTTTAATGAGATATCCTCTTATAAAAAGAAATTTTGAAGAAGTCATGGAAAGTTATTTGCCCCTGAAGGAAAGAAAATGTTCTCTTAGATAAAGGTGACCTAAAAGATCAAGTTGTTATGTTGCTAAAAAGCATATACACTACCGGGAGAATCTAAACCTATTAGCAAGTTAAAAAATTGAAATAAATTCAATTCCCTCTCATTTTAGTCCTTTCTTTTGTCCGTATCCCCTTAGTGGTCCAGGTTTTCAACAAGACAAGAATCCTCATTTCTTTTGAAAGTTATCTTCTCTAGAGTCAACCCTAGTGGTAAGCTTCTGTCATTACCTCAGCAACAATTATTTTCAAATGAGTTCACTTCTTGTCATCTAAAGTTCAGAAATCTACTCTTGTGTAAAAATTGCTCCTAAGTTGGCCTTAGAGGCCAGAATCATCCTTTTTGACATGATTACCCTCATAGTTGATGTCACCCACCTCTCTTTCTATTAAAGGACTTTATCCTTAATGCTTACTCTATTTTTCACGATTGCTAATCAACAAATCTGTCTTTTTCAAGTTGTGAGAATTTTTTTTGCTTTGGTCTCCATGGATCATTTGCTCTTTAGAGCACTATCCATATAGTAAAGATGTTAATTGATTGCATGCTCTTGGAGCACTATCTCAACTTTGAAACCATCAAATAGCATGCTCTTGGAGTATTATCTTGACCTTGAAACCATCATATGGCATGCTTTTGGAGTGCTATCCTAACTTTGAAACTGTTAGATTGCATACTCTCGGAGCGCTATCTTAACTTTGAAATCATCAGATTGCATGCTTTTGGAGCGTTATCTTGACCTTGAAACTGTTAGATCATATGCTCTCGGAGCGCTATCCTGACTTTGAAACCATTAAATCGCATGCTTTCGGAGTGCTATCTTGACATTGAAACCGTTAGATCACATGCTTTTGGAGTGCTATCTTGACTTTGAAAGCATTAGATCCCATGCTCTCAAAGTGCTATCTTCACCTTGAAACCGTCAAATCTCATGCTCTCAGAGCACTATCTTAACTTTGAAATTATTAGATTGCATGCTTTCGGGGTGCTATCCTAGTTTAAAACTCTTTGGATTGTATGCTCTTGAAGCGCTATCCTGTCTTAAGCTATCCTATTCTAAAACTCTTAGATTGCATGCTCTTACAGTGCTATCCTGTTTCTTTTCACCAATTTGTTATAACAAGACCTTTAGGTGCTTTCTTTTACCAATTTCTCTCAAATGAGCCTATAGGGCACTTCTCTTCATCAAATTCTTTTAGTAAGCACAAAGGGCAATTCCTTTCATCATTGATTTCTTTTTATGAGCCTATAAAGGTGCTTCTTCTAAAGTCAATTTAGGGTTGCTAATCCCTAAGAGAAGCTCCCACTTAGGTTAATGAGCTTAGAAGGGTAGGACTAGGTTCTCTAGATTGATCCTAACTTAGGATTTTTAATCCTTGAGAGATGCTCCCACCTAGGTTAGTGAGCCTTGAAGGGCACGATTAGATTCTCCAGAATGATCCCAGCTTAAGGTTGCTAGTCCCTAAGAGACACTCTTACTTATGTTAGTGATCTTAGAAGGGCATGACTAGGTTCTCTAGATCAATCCCAACTTAAGGTTGCTAGTCTTATAGAGATCGAGCTTCAATTCATCCTTCTAAACTCACTTGGCTAGCTCTTAGAGCACCTTCTCTCCCCTTCACCAAATCCTTAGTGGACTAAACTTAGGATAGCTAACTAAGGTGCTCCTTAGGATAAATTCTATTGTTGGGGAAAAAATAGTGTCTCTTTTGTCTCTATGGCAGAGTTTTGCTTAAACTTTACTACAAACGGGGGTAGTTGTAGATACCCTATTTTTGTCCCCTTTTATTTTTTCAAAATTTTTTAAGATAGGATAAAGGGTCCTAAATTAGGAAAAAATAAAAAAAAATAGAAAATTGAAGAAAAGCCAAGCAAATAAGAAATTTAGAAAAATAGAAGGTTTAGGAAATTTAGAAAATAATAAATTTTTAGATAGAATGGATT
Source organism: Lumnitzera littorea (assembly GCA_024138015.1). NCBI lineage: Eukaryota > Viridiplantae > Streptophyta > Magnoliopsida > Myrtales > Combretaceae > Lumnitzera > Lumnitzera littorea. The sequence goes on along the minus strand of JAMXBB010000004.1, from coordinate 38,690,461 downwards.
TTTTATAAAAAATAAGGAGAAGGTCGTTAAGCTTGGCTTCAATTTGAATATAGCCCAAGCTGACCTTGTCTATATGTACAATTTAATTGCACATATGAATAAGGTACATGCTAATTGCCTAATGGAAAAGCACTTAGATTGGCAGTTACACTAAGCTTAAGGTCTTGGGTTCGAATCTTAAGAAAGGCATGAAAAGCCTTTCATTTTTTTTTCAGAAGATACATTACCACATCGTCTATACTACATTGTCGTGTGTTAGGATCTCATTGTTCTACGTATCTTAATACGTAGTATTCAATAAGTGGATTGAGTTGACGTGACATTATACGTGTCAAGCTATGTAGTGTACATATGTCATCCACCATGTTATGTTAGTTGCCACGTGTCACAGTAGGACACATAGCATGCTTTGAATGGACAACGCGACTTACATAACACTACATCAGCACTACGTTAGCCCCTTTCTCTTTCTCCCTCTTTCCCTCTTTTTCCCTAACTTTCTTGGCTTGAAACCAACTTACTCCCCCCACTTTGACTTGATTTTTAATGCATATTCCACACGTAAGCACATTTTTTTTTTGTCTAGTCTTATTCAACGCATGGCATACTTTGAATAAAGCCACAGAACACATCCAAATTATTTCATTTGAGCATTCAAATTAGTATTGTAAAATCGAAAAAAAAAAAAAAACTGAAATTTTGGAATTCTCATTCAATCCGATTTTAACCTTCCTTACTTGCTAAGTTGTTTTTAAGTATAAAAAGGGGCTTTAGGACTTCATTTTACATGGATAGGAGCATTAGAATCATCTCTCTCTCTCTCTCTCTCTCGATCTCTTCTCCAATCTCTCTCTCTCTTCATAACCCGTCTTCTTTCTCTTTCTCTTTGGTTTCTTCTCTTTAGCCACCTTCATTCAAAATGACCATTGTGACTAACTTCGTAGTGGTTAAAAGTCTAAGACCCAATCATTCCTTAACCTCTAGTAGCTACCATATGATGCACCCACAACCACCATCAACCATTACTCTTGGAAACTACCAAAATAACCGCCCCATGCCGAGGCACTTGGCCTACCCCCTACAAACCCAATAGGATAGCCACAAATCTCCCTTTTCCTAATTGTTTTGCCATCAAAATCCTTTGGAACCGAGCTTTATCGACTGTTACAACTAAAGTCCATCGACCTAACCCAAATCTAGTGCCCTACCTGTGTACCTTTCCCTAGTCCGACCCTCCTCCAATATGAATTGTTGTTAATTATTTCTTTTTCTTAATTATTTATTTATTTTCCAATTGTAAATAAAAAAAAGAAATGAAAAAAAGGGAAAAGAAAAAAAAAGGAGAGAAAAGAAAAGAAAAGCTAAGTTTTATTTTACTTTTAAGTTATAGTAAAAAATGGTAATAATAAAATACAATAATAATAAAAATAAGAAAGAAAATATTAAAGTTATTTTATCACTTAGAAAAAACACCTTTTTAAATAAGTAAAATAAATCAACTAATGTTCTAAATTAGGACACTTCAAAATTTTCCAAAAAAAAAATAAAATTCTTCATTTAGGACCTTTTTTTAGAAATTTCCTTAAATAAATCAAATTGGGTTAAAAACATAAATCTGTTGTATTTTCAAAATTAAAATAAATCCAACATACTAAAGTTTTACAAAATGAACTACGGAAGTTTGATTTCAAAAGTGAGTACGTAAGCACCTATACGCACAGGGTAACTAAAAATGTGGATATTTTCCTTTTTCCATCTTCTATAAATAATTGATCACCTTATCTTTTTTTTTTTTTTAGAATTAAATTAAGTTGCATGTAGATTGTTTTCATTATAAGGGTATATTTAAAGGTAAAATTAAATTTGGAAAGTAAAAAGTGGTACCTATTTAGGGATTAATAAGATAGCTCTTAGATTTATATCTCTCATTTTAGAAAAACCATTTTAAAAATTGGTTTTATCAATAGACTGATAGCTAAGTTATAACCAATCCACTCAATTGGTTATAATTTAATTCTCTTTTCTGAATTTGGTTAGGTGGCGACTCCAAAATATTATCAAAATTAAAAAAAAAAACCTGGTTTTCCTTAAACCCTAGTTAAGGGTCAATATTAAATGGGTATGGTTTAATATTAATCGATTTAAAGAAGCCTAATTTATAAAAACTGGAAGAAAAAAAACCAAGCTCAACAATAACGATTTGCCTAGACAAGTTTAAGTTTAGAATGATGAAGTCTTGTGTATTGCATAGTTAGAGGCTTTATGCACAAATTTACTAACGAGTTTGAAGAGGTTTGAGCTTACTATCAAGAATTAAGAAAGACAATGAATGTGATGGTACCTTTTCTTCCACTCCCTTTTTAGAGGTAATGGGAGAAGAGGTTAGCCCAGCTACGCATGATACTAAACTATGATGGTTGCATGGTAAAGCCTCTATGGTGAATGAAACTGCTCAACAAGCATGATGAGAAACCTATGCGGAGAAGGATTTCCAACAAACACCACCACAAATTCAGGCTGGTGGACATGGTCAACCATGTACAAAGGGGAAGATTGAGCATTTAGCTACTCACTTACCTTAGAAAGTCATTACAAATATAACTTTACTAGACCTAGGGGAGCACATTGGAAAGCTAGCAGTAGAAGGAAACTCAAAGAAGGAAGCATGTATTAGTGATAGGAAGTGAAGCCCCTTTGTACAAGAAATCATTGAAGAAGTTCTCCCTTTAAGTGTTTGATTACCAAAATTCAATACTTACAATGGGAAAAAAAGACCCAAACAATCATTCAAATGCTTTCCATACTTTGAAGGAGTTGTATGCACTTTCTAATGCTATCGCTTGTAAGGTGTTCAACTCTAATTTGAGGAAATTAGCAAGCAATTGGTTTAACTCATTGAAAGCAACATCTATTTACTTATTCGATCAATCGACTGAAAAATTTAAGCAATCTCCTTACCAAGTAAACCTCTTAGGAAAGATTCCTCACTTTTAACCTCAATTTAGTAGAAGTGAGGGAAGAGTATTAAGGATTACGTTCATAGATTCAATCAATTGATGATTGAAATTACTAATCATGACAAGAGCATTGCATGGCATCACATCTGTTGAGGTGTTAGAGAGTATTCAAACTTTTTCTTGTCTTGTGTTAAATGTCTAACTGATATCATTAGATGAGTTTACTATAAGGTTAAAAAAATTCATACATTAGGAAGACTAGATGCAAGCTCGTAGAGAGCTTGAAAGAGAAAAGTTTGAAAAACGGCCAAAAAAAGAGAGATGGTTGGTGAACGACTGCCTTAGGAAGAAATTCAACATAATATGGGATAGATTGAGTTGACCTTCAGGAGATTGGAAAAGGCCAATTTTGACCTTTCCTATACATACCCCATGAACCAACCTATGTCCTTGGCCTAATTGGAAAAGATGAGGAACAACCTTTCAAGGAAAAATTCCAACAAGTATTGTGATTTTCACAAAGGTTGTGGCTACAACACAAATGAGTACATCTTTTTGAAGAATTCACTAGAGGATGCTAACCACAGAGGATATTTGAGGAAATTCGTAGTGGATAAGAAAGCAAGGATTGAACAACCTATGCAAAGAAGAATGGTCAAGTAGTAACCTCAAGTTAATGAAGTCTAACCTCATAATTGAGAACTAATAGCTTAGGATAATATTGGAGGAGATAATCGAGCTCCTAAAGAAGTAATTAATGTGATTTTTGGTTCACTAAGAGGAGGAAGTACCCTAACCACTTTGAGTTTGGTTGAATCTCAAGGAGATGAGGTACTAAACATCAAAGGAAAGTGGCATAGGATTGATGACATGATAACTTTTTTAGATAAGGATATGTAGGGGATTCAATTTCCCTAAGTTGATGTCTTGGTTAGTATAACTAGAGTTACCAAATTCAAGGTCAAGAAGATCATGGTCGATACTGGAAGTTCAATTGACATTATTTTCAAGCATGCATTCAACCAAATGTGATAGAAGCTAACGATTTATATTATGCAACCTTAAAAGTATAACTTGTATGTGCTTAAGAATCAACCGATGAAACCTTAACCCTTTAGATCAATGATGATGAAAATGCTGTAGAAAAGGAGATTGATTTTGTTGTAGTTAATTGTGCCTTACCCTATAATGGGAACATGGGCTAACCTTTCATCAATATCTTTAAGATAGTCATGTCAATAGCTCCTTAGAAGGCAAAATTTTTAACCCTAATAGGAATAAGACTATGTCATGAAGACTAACAATAAGCTAGAGCTCTATACCTAAAAGCTTTGAAGAGGGAACATGGGTTAACCTTTCATCAATATCTTTAAGATGGTCATGCCAATAGTTGATTGAAAGGAAAAAATTTCGACCCTAATAAGATTAGGAATGTATCATGGGGACTAACAAGTAACCAAAGCTCTATATCTTAAGGCTTTGAAGAGGGGTCGGGTTTATCACATTGAGTAAGGCACGAGCAATCACTTGCAAGTACAAGGAGAGCTAGTAGAGGAATCTTTGACTATATAACTAAGTGATAACCATGAGCACACCACAAAGGTTGGAGCTAATATGCCCACTGATCTTTAAGAATGTATAGTATGTTTCCTTTATGCCAATAGGGATATTTTTTCTTGGTCCTCATCTGATATGCTTAGAATACCAGAAGAGGTAATCATCCACAAGTTGAACATTGACCCAATTGCTAAGGTAGTGCAGTAGATGTCGAGCCTAGTTTTTTCCTCCTAGTTTTTATAAATTAATCTTCCTTAAAACGATCAATATTAAACTTTAACTGTTTAATACTGACCCTCGACTAGAGTTTAAAGAAAACTAGTTCTTTTAACTTTGAAAACATTTTGGAGTTGTCACCCGACCGGAGTCGGGAAAAAGAGTTATGTTATAACCAATTAGGTGGATAGATTATAACTTAGTTACTAATCTTTTGATAAAACCGATTTTATAAACGGTTTTAAGAATCAGAAAATAGGTCCGGTGGTTAGGATTTTTAAACTCTTATGGGCACCATCGACTTTCTAATTTTAATCTTAATCTTAAAAATTAGTATTCAAAAGACTACTCTATAAAGTGAAACCTAATTATTGGTTAATGAGTTGAATTAAGTTATTTAAACTAAGAATGGAAAAAAACAAGTTTTTTCATTTTTTACCGTCGTCTCATAGGTGTTTACGTACTTGCTATTCAGCATTAGACATATGTAGTTTTTTTCGTAAAATTTTAGTGTGTTGGGTTTGTTTTAATTTTGAAAATACATCAGATTTATGTTTTTAACCCAATTTGATTTATCTAAGAAAATTTTTGAAAAAGGCCTTAAATTGGGAATTTTATTTTTGGAAAATCCTAAATAAGCCCTAATTTTGAAAAGAAAGTGGATTTATTTAATTTTAGAAAAAAAAAATTTTCTAAGTGGAAAAAATTGTTTTTTTTTTCTTTTATTTCATTAACCTATTTGTATCTTATTTTTATTTCACAATGGACTCGAGCTCTTCTCTTCTTCTCTTTTTCTTTTTTCTTTTAATTATTTTAAATACAAGAGTTATAAATTAAACAAAAAGTAAAATAAATAAAATAATTACTATATATATATATATATATAGTAGACCGAGTTGGCTTTGGGTTGGCTTGGTTCAGCTTGGGTTGACTTATGTTGGCTCAATCAGCTTAGGTTGGCTCGGGTCGACTTCGGTTGGCTCTAGTCGGCTTCAGTTGGCTTTGATTAGCTCGGATTGACTTGAAAAGTTGGATTAGAGTGTCAAATCTAGGGTTTTTGGGTGTAAGGAATCCGATGGTGATGGCTATTTTTGTTGAAAACCATTGTGGAGGATGCTATCATAGAGAGAGAGAGAGAGAGAGGAATCGTGCTTGTTGATAGCTAGTTTTCATTGATCTGACACTCGGCCTTTCGTTTGCCAAGAAGTCGCGTAACCAACTCTCTCGGCATTCGCACCACCTAGATGATGCACAGCATTTATGCCGAGTAAAAGAAGTGCCCCTAGTTTGAATTTAAGTCTGGCATGAATAGTTATCATAAGTGCAGTTATATTATATAATTGCTTGCTACTCTTACATATTAAGAAGCTTTCACGTATCTTAACAGTTCTCTCGAAAACTGCCTTGGATACTACAGCCATCTGTAAATACTAGAAAGAAACTTTGTAAAGGGTCTTGACACTTCTTATTCACATATTTACTTTACTAAGTTACCCTACTAACTTAGGCATCGGAGTGGCCACATTGGACTGGCCCCGGTCTCAAATATTTCACTTTATTTTGTAGGATTCTTCCTCATCCTAAAATTCACTAACAACATTTTGCGCCATCTGTTTTTCTCTAAATATGACCACATGGTTAAAACTAGAATGACTAAAAGTGCAGGTATTAGTACTTCCTCCCACCACCCTGAAGGGGGGAGTCAGCATGCTAATGAACAACGATTGGCTCAACTCAAGCAACTTTGTCTCGATTTAGCTAAAGAAAATTCCGAGTTAAATAAAAAACATGAATAAATCCTTGACCTTCTTAATAAAAGTTTTCACCTAAATCAGGACAAAGAGCATGGCAATCATGATGCCAACAATATCGACGATTCCATTTATTCACTTGAATTACCAAAAGAGCAAGCTAAGCTTCCAATAAGACCTTCAGTTCCAGCTTTCAAGAAGATTGATAAGGGTAAGCAACTACAGCACTTACATCATGCGGGACCCTCGCATGTTAGCACCCTTGTTGCAACGACTAAACAGTTCCAAAACAAGAAAAGTCCTTTCCTCCCAAAAATTTTGGAAGAAGTAATACCTCGGTATGTTAAGTTGCCCTAGTTCGAAAAATATGATGAGATGAAAGACCTTGAAGACCACTTGGAGTACTACCGTACACTGGCTAAGTTGCATGATTTAAGCGATACGGTGGCCTATCAAACCTTTTCCTCAACCTTGAGGAATGCAGTCAGCACATGATTTAAACACCTGAAACTAAATACCATTTCATGTTTTGATGAACTAACAGAGGTGTTCCTTTAACACTTTCTTGCTAGCAAACTTCCTGTTAAGGACTCTTCAATCCTTAACATCATCAAACAAAAGTCTGATGAGTCAATCAAGGAGTATTTGGCTAGATTTATAGCCGAGATGGTCGAAATCTCAGAACTAGATATGAGTGTGGCTCTCAACGTTGTAATTGACGGAGTTAAACCTCATGGAGACTTTTTCAAGTCTCTTACAAAGAACAAGCCAAAAACTTTCTCTAAGTTTAAGGCTAAAGTCACCTCATATATCCGATAAGAAGACAACATAAAGGCATGACAAGAGGTTGACCAGAGTAGAGGAGATGGAAAGAGTGACAAACGAAAAAATGCGAAAGATAGAGTTGGCATGGACAATGACAACAGTTCAGATGCCAAGAGAAAGAGACCAAGGATACCAACATTTACATCCCATACGCTTGTCAATTGTCCAATCTCCGACATTTTGATGGAAGTACATAGGGAGAGAAGTGTCTTCCAGTGGTCGGAAAGATTGTAAGGGATTCCCTTAAGAAGAAATTTGACTAAGTGTAGTGATTTCCATCGTGACAAGGGTCACAATACGGATGAGTGCATTCAACTCAAGAATGCAATTAAAGAAGCAATACAACGCAAGCACCTGAAAAAATTTTTAGCACATGATGCCGAAAGAATCGAAAGACTGTCTTAAAGGAGAAGAGAGGAAAAAGAGGATGACACTTGGCCAGAAATGGCCATGAGAGATGTAAGGGATGTTAATCCCACTAAAGTACCCAATGGAGTAATTAATACCATTATTGGCAGACCTAGTATAGGCCAATCGAGTTCTTCGAACTGGATTAATGCTAAGAATTATGTTTGCAATATTTATGGAAAAAAGGCTAGGATTGACAATACAATATCTTTTGGAGAAGAGGATTTTGAGGGTATCCAAATGCCATACCATAAAGCACTTGTCATCAATGTGAGAGTTGCCAACTTTGAAGTTATGAAGATTCTTGTTGACATGGGAAGTTCGGCCGATATCATTTTTCAGCATGCCTTCGATCAAATGAGGCCTAAGATCAAAGCATAACTGCAGTCTTATAAGTACGACCTCTATGCCTTCAATAATCAACCCATCTAAGTAGCTAGAGTTATCTCTTTGCCGATATAGATAAGGGATAATGAGCATGTTGCAGAAGGGATCAACAATTGGTATGGTCCTTGTATATTAGGGCCTTGAGACGAGAGGAAGTTTTTCAAGTTGAAACCTGTCTAGATGACAAGACAGTTGGCATGGAGAATGCCAAAAATGATACAGAGGAAATTCCTTTGGTAAATGTAAATGATCCCAAGAAGACAACAAGGATAGGAAAACCCATGTTAGAAGATGTCCGATAGAGTCTGATTGACTTCTTATAAGCCAATGTTGACCTGTTTGCATGGTTACCTTTAAACATGCTAGGCATTTTGAGAGGCGCTATGGTACATAAGCTCTAGATTGACTCGAATGTAAAAGTGGTCCAACAGAAAAAGAGACATTTTACACCAGAGAGACAAGCAGCAATAGAAGAAGAGGTCCAAAAATTATTGAAGGCAGGATTCATCCGAGAAGAGCCTTATCCAACTTGGCTAGCAAATTGTGTGTTAGTTAAGAAGTCTAATGGTAAGTGGCGAATGTGCATAGACTTCACGGATCTCAACAAGGCATGTCCTAAAGATTGTTTTCCATTGCTAAAAATCGATCAAATGGTAGACGTAACCATAGGGCATGCGTTGCTTTCTTTTATGGATATTTTCTTTGGTTACAATCAAATTAAGATGGATGAGACAGATGAAGTCCATACATCTTTCGTTACCAATTTCGGAGTGTACTGTTATATTGTGATGCCTTTTGGGCTGAAGAACGCTAGTGCTACATACTAGAGATTAGTAATGAAGATGTTTAAATCTCAGATCTATAGGAATATTGAAGTATATGTGGATGACATGATTGTGAAGAGCATGAAGGAAGATTAGCATCTCACTGATCTAGAGGAAACGTTTTCCACATTAAGGAGTTATAGCATGAAACTCAACTTATAAAAGTGCATCTTTGGTGCAACATAAGGGAAATTCCTCGGATAAATGGTCACACGATGCGGTATCAAGGCCAATCTGAGAAAGATTGAAGCCATAAGGAAATGAAACCACCTCGCATGGTCAAGGAGGTATAGGAACTCATCGAGCGAATTGCTGCCCTCAACAGATTTGTGTCGAGAAGTTCAAATAGGTGTGTAGAATTCTTCAAAATTTTGAAGAATCTAAAGGAATTCAACTGGATCGATGATTGTGAAAGAGCTTTCAATGAGCTCACGGAATTTCTTCCATCACCCCCAACACTCTTGACACCCATTCTAGGGGAAAATTTATACTTGTATCTATCAGTCAACTGCCAAGCACTTTCCTTTATACTTGTCCGAATTGAAGACAAGGAGTATTAACCTGTTCATTACGTTATGTAGGGGCCAGAGCTTTGGCATACAAAAATTGTAAAATTTGTATTAGCAGTAGTTCTCTTGGCAAGAAGATTGAAGCCGTATTTTGAAGCTCACCAGATTATTGTCCTTACTAATTAACCATTGTGGCAAGCATTGTAGTGGCTTGATTCCTTAGGGCAGATGATGAAATATGCCTTAGAGCATAGTGCCCATGGTGTACAATATAAACCCAAAACGGCACTAAAAGCCCAAGTGCTGATGGATCTTGTTACCGAGTTTATGAGAGAGGAAGACTGTATAGAGATCATCGAGAAACCCATCTGGTTTCTTTATGTCGATGTTTCTTTGACATGAGAAGGAAGCAGTGTAGGCTTAGAACTTCAAGGCCTACATAATGTCAAAGTCTATTACGCTTTGAAATTTAGATTCCTTGCCAGTAACAATGAAGCAGAGTATGAAGCTCTAATTGTCAGATTAAAATTGGTGAAAGAAATTGGTGCCGAGAAACTTAAAGTTTTCTTTGATTCCTAGCTGGTGGTAAATTAGGTCATCAGAAGTTACACAGTAAGAGAAGAAGAATTAGTAAGTATCTTTTTGCTCATAAAAGAATTCCTATCATTCTCCATTAACAAAATTCCTAGAAGCAAGAATATCGCTACCGATAAGCTATTGAAGTTGGCCAGTATGGCATTCTATGAGTTAAATGAGAAGCTTTTCGTGGAGTTTCTCCCGTAGAAAAGTTTATCCAATCTCTCATAGTGCTATGAGTTAGCTCCTTACCTAAGAGAAGAATCATGGATAGATTCCTTAGTAAATTATCTAAAAGATGGTATTATTCTTGATGACAAAAAGGAGGCATGAAGATTAGCTTACCAGGCTGCGAACTATACGTTGATTGATGGTCAGCTATATAAGCGTAGCTTATCTCAACCTTACCTTTGATGCCTTTCCTAGAGGGATGCCTAGAGGGTGTTATTTGAACTACATGGTGGCATATGCAGTAATCATGTAAAGTTGCAAACATTGTACATTCGAGCAATGTGACTCAGCTATTATTGGCCGACTATGAGAGAAGATGCAAAGGACGTTGTTCGACAGTATCCTTAATGCTAGAAGCACAAGTTGCCGAGCAATGCACCTGCTACTAAGCTATGCAGCCTAACCAACCCTTAGCCTTTTGCCTAGTAGGGGTTCGATATTCTCGGATGCTTTCTAAAGTCTACTACCTAACACCAATTCATCATTGTCATTGCTGACTACTTTACTAAATAGGCTGAGGCCAAGGCTGTAGCAAAGATTATCGAATAGAAAGTGGAAGCTTTTGTATTCAACTCAATCATATCAAGATTCGGAGTTCCTTACAAGATAGTTATAGATAATAACCTGCAGTTTGACAACAACAAGTTCTGGTCATTTTGTGAGAGGTATGGCATTTAGCTTAACTATATGTCTGTAGTGTACCCTCAGACGAATGGACAAGTTAAGGCTGTAAACAAGATTATACTACATAGCTTATAATAAAAAGTGGATCAATTTAGGGGGAAATGGGTTGATGAACTACCAAACATCTTATGGGGATACAGAACTGCAACAGGAGAGACACCATTTAAGTTAGCTTATGACATTGAAGTCATGTTGCCAATTAAGCTAGAATTGCTCAATCTATAGATGCATAATTTTGATGTTATGCTCAATCGAGTCGGATTGATAGCAAATCTAGACACTATTAAGGAAATTCGAGACATTGCAAGAGCTAGGATCTCTGCATACCACCATAGAACGACGAGATACTACAATCAGAAAGTGAAGCACAAGGTTTTCTAACCTAGAGATATGGTTTTCCGTAAGATGGAAGCAACTTAGGCACGAGCAAATCAAGGAAAGCTCGGTACGAATTGGGAGGATCCTATTAGGATCCGGGATGTCGTTGGCAAGGGGGCCTATCGACTAGAAAGGTTGGATGGATCCATCATCCCTCGAGCTTAGAACGCCGAGAATCTGAAATTTTATTTCAACTAATGCAGGATGATTTCTTCCACCTCCCATTGGTGGCAGCCAACATGTTTGTAAGATTGGTACTTGTTTATGATAATTATAAATTTGAAGTCTCATCATATTTTGGTTACGATTGCTGAACTAACGAGTTCTATATTACATAGCAAATGAACTGATTTAGGTTCTAGCCTAACGTAGTTAACGACCTATACAAATTATGCTTAAGGCTAAGTAATGCAGTTAGTCTACATCTCAAATGGTTAGCAAATAGTATAAAACAATGGGCGTATGAAGTAAAACATACTGAGACAGTTAGGCGTGTAAAATAAAACATGCCGAGAAACAAATGGCGTGTGAAATAAAACATGTCAAGGAAAAATGGCGTATAAAATAAAATATGCCGAGAAATAGTGGTATGTGAAATGAAACATGTTGAAAGAAAATTGGGAATGTGAAATAAAACATGCTGAGAGATAGTTTGGTGTGTAAAATAAAATATGTCGAAAAACAAATAGTATGAAAGATAAAACATACTGTTGAATGAGAACGTGAAGCAACATACATATACCATACAAACCGAGAAAGTGCAGTAAGTAAAATTAAATGTCACAAGAACTTGACATTGCCTCAATTATATTCCAATTAATAAATTACACTAGAATGCAACGTACCAATACAGTGAGTCCTATGGCCTATCTTTAGATTCAGCAGAAGTGAGTTTTAAATCACTAGCTGGGGCTTCCTTAGTAGCTAGATTCTTAGAGCGGGCAACTTCTTCAACATCAGCTTCATTATCACTGATCCATACTCTTGGCACCTGTCTTGTTGCTTTCATCTTTGTTAGCACTGCTAACTTTGTTGTCGATGTCATCAAAGTTGAGACACTAGAGATCATAATCAGGATGAAGCTTCAAGACCTCTTCTTTTGTCTCTTGAATTCCCTCCAACAACTTTTTGCGTAGAAGTTTCTTGTATTGCCGACTGGGAGTAACTATATCGAAAGCCTCTTCAATAGATGGTCCCCTCTTCATAGTCTCCTCTAACTCGGCAATACGGCTCTATAAGTTTAAGTTATTGGTCTGCAACTCCTTTATCTACATCCTGAGCTTATCTTCATCGTCGCTCATCGTGTAAATAGTTTAGCCTAAGCCCCAGCACTCTTCCTTTTTCTTCTGCAGCTCCTGTTTTAAGCTTTTGGACTCTTTACACTATTCTTCTATTTTAGCCTTTAGGCTAAAGATTTCATTAGCGGTGAGGTCATGTGCCAATTTCTTGGCAACAAGTTTCTCCATTTCAGCCACAATCTTCGCACTCTTGATAGCAACAGTCTATGCCTTTAATGCATTGTACGCATCCTTAACTTTTTGCAGCAAATTCATTTATTACAATCAAAAGTGGTTGGGTATTACACATAAAACTGAACATATTACCTTCTTTGCCTCTTTGTTGGCCTCGTCTAATGCTGTCAGAATGTGGCTACTCATTTGAAAAAGGAGATGCATTAGTTACCTAAACGAATTTGATAATCAAAAGCAATGGTCATGGATACTCACATAATACAATTTGGCTGTGATATGGGCCTTATTGCAACCATCGACCCTGTCAACATCGTTTTTGGTGATATCTTTGTCTTTCGGAATGATGATCCTTTCCATTAAATCTAAAGATTTCGTCCTGTCTCCCCAGGTTGTGCCAGTGTCCAAAATTTGGTGGCTCTAACAAGGGATGAAGTACTTACCGACCTCTTTGTTGGGGACGAATTTGACGCTATTGATGTTGAGAGATTTAGAACGCATAGCCTCCTTTGCCCTTTTGTCTAAGTCTTTGGACTTCTTGATAGGTGGTTGGTCGGTGAGTTCCTTCCCTGGTCTTTTGCCACCACTTAGAGTTGTTGCAATCGCTAGCAATGAGCCTTTTACGGCAATAACATTTTCATCCTCCTTGCTGGGATGTGTCTCTTGACGCTCGCCATCCTTCGGCTTGACAGAAGTTTGAATAATCACGATTGGAGGCTCCTTAGAACAAACAACCCTGGTCAGCTGTGTTTTCTCATTCTCCATAAGCCTTTTGGTAGGACGAGAGATCTTTTGCACAGCCATATGCTTCGTTGTAGCTTCTTTTGCTGGTTTCTTTGTGACAATAGGCCGAGTGGTAGTTGCTGAGGTGGTCGCCCTCTTATTAGCCTTGGATTTTTTTGCCTTAACCTAAGCTAGTAGCTTTGCTGGATTTACCTCTCCAGTACCTATACCTATGATACAAGTACACTAATTAATACAAACATGGAATATGAACTTACATTTTTTGTATTGAGCAAGGTTCAAAGTTCACTATTCTCCCACGAAGTTTCGAGAACGTCTTTCCTCGTAACTATACTCAGCATGGTGGAAACAGATTAGCGTACCATCTTTTTTAGAAAATATTAGTTCTCCATTTTTGTAAGGCCATACAATTCTCTTGGTATCCTAGAAGAATATTTTGTTTCTCTTTCTCTCTTGAATTTTATTTGCTGCTGCTGCATCATTCGGCATCAGATCTATGTCTTTTGTATGTATCAACTCAGTCCATTGGGTCTAAAAGTCCAAGTCCTTGTTAGATACTATTGACATGAACTTATTGTGCCACTTGTGATTGGATTCTAATCGATATATGAACTTACGCCTATGCTTTGCAGCAACAAAGTACCACCCATCAGACTGCCTCTGAATAATGAAGAAATATTGAAACAATTGAAGTGTAGCCCTGACTTCAACTTCTTCACAAACTATCTCAAAGGTCGCTAAAAGCCAATATGTGTTGGATGAGAACATACTTGGTACAGCTCTAAAATGGTTGAAAAAGCCCTTGACAAAAGCTGAAAAAGGGAAGTGCAACCCAAAATCCAAATATTTTAGGTATATATGGAACTTGCACTCCCTAGGGAAGCATACCCTCTCCTTAACTCTCGGCCTCCTCAAGTTCCATGTCTCGGGAAGATCTCACCAATATTGATTATATTTTGTGACGAGAACCCTGTTGACGGAACCGGTGGTTCCATTTAGAGAATCACAAAAATAGGCTATTGTGTTGAACAAATATCTAGTTGAGGACCTCCTTTCCTTATCTTCGAGATAATTATCTACAAAGAGCTTGTTAATCTAATCAAGTTGATCCCACCTTTTCTCCATGCTGTTAGCTGAACTACCCGAAGTTAGGGGGGAAAAGTGGGCTCAGTCTCCGTTGCCTCGAAATCAAAAAGCATAAGTTGATGAGCAACTTTGCAAACTATACCTGCATAGTTATGTGAAATGATATAACACAAATCAAAGAATTCGGGTTAAAGATAAGGAAACGTATGAAAGTTTAAGATGTAGCTAGGGAGGCTGATTCTGATTGTAAATATTACTTTATATAAGGACGATTTATCCTCGTAACTACAAATCTGCTTCTAACAGTAATGATGTGTTGATATAGTAATCCCGCAGATTGCTAATGCATGTCTTGTGACAAAAATCTGATGGCTTAAAACTCTATAATAGATATTAGGCCTGCTACAAAATAATGACTTAGGTGACAGATGTCATGCCTTTGATTTCTTAGTTTCTCGAATGAGCAGGAGTTTAGAAATTACGACCTTTCAATTGGGATGTGATCCCATATTACTCAGCATAAATTTAAAGAAGCTCTCCCCCCTCAGCTTAGAGTGCAATATATGTGTAACTCCCTATGTTGATTGCTTGAACACGGGAGTTGGAGAGTAAATGTTGATGGTCAGTTTTCATTCATTTGACACTTGGCCTTTCGTCTGTCAAGAAGCCGTGTAACTAACTCTCTTGGGATTCATACTGCCTAGATGATGCACAGCTTTTATGTCGAGTATAAGAAGTGCTCTTGATTTGAATTTAAGTTTTGCTTGAACAGTTATCATAAGCACGGTTATATTACACAATCGCCTGCTTCTCCTACATATGAGGAGAGATGTCAAGTCAAAAAGCTTCCACGTATCATAATAGTTATTTTGATAACTGCCTTGGACATTACAACCATCTATAAATACCAGAAAGAAACTCTGTAAGGGGTCTTGATACTTCTTATTCACATATTTACCCTACTAAGTTACCTTACTGACTTAGGCATTGGAGTGGCCCTGGTATCAAGTATTTCACTTTATTTTGCAGGATTCTTCCTCATCCCAAAATTCACTAACAATAGTGCTAGAGAGAGATAGCTCTGATTTTTTCTTATCTAAAGTATTTCGAGGCTTTGTTATGTGTTCTTATGTGTTTTACAACCCCTATTTATACTAAACGAAGCTTGAACGAGTTTGGAAAGCTCATTAATGGAGAAATTGGCCATGAATGGGGATGCTAGATTTTTAGTTTTATTTTTTTCATTTTTGGAGCCCATTTAATGTTGAATTTCGATTGAAGTTGGATGAAATTTAGGTCTCAATTCGTAATATGCTATGTCATCTACATGATTTCACCATTAATTTGATAAAATCGTGTTAAAACAACGATAAAAAATGGCCTTAAATTGACTTGCTCAAAGGAGAAAAAAAAATTGGAAATCAGGCTGAATTATAAAAGAAGAAAGAAATTAGTGCATAGTTACGTATGCCCTCTCCCCCTCTTTTCCAAAAGGAAAAGATGATTTGTGCTTAGTGAGATTTGAACTCGAAACCTCCATGTCAACTCTAATGCTAGACTCAAGTGCTTAATTGCACATATGAATTAGGTTGGCTTAAACTAGATTTAAATTTAAATCTAAGCCCAATGGCTCTCTCTTTATTTTTATTAAAAATTCTATTCTAAGAAATTTTATTATTTTTTATATCTCCTAAATTCTCTATTTTTCTTGTTTTTTTTTTTTGTAATTTTTCTAAATTTTATATTTTTTGTTATTATTTTTTTTTTCTTTTCTTAAAATTTCTATTTTTTCTATTTTTCTTATTTTTTCTAAATTTCTTTTTTTTTTTAGGTTCTCTTAATTTTTTATTTTTATTTTTTTGCATTTTTCCTAATCTAAGATCCTTTATCCTATTCTAAAAATTCTAAAAATAAAAGGGGGGCAAAAATATGGTGTCTATAATAGGAAAAGAGACACTTTGGCCTAGAAAGGCAATTAGCTATTGAGAAAGAAGTCCAAAAGCTATTGAAGGTAGATTTCATTAGACAAGAGTCGTACCCCACTTAGTTGGCCAACTATGTACTGGTAAAAAAGGTAAATGGAAAATGGAGGATGTGTATTGATTTTACTAACTTGAATAAGGTGTGCTTAAAGGATTGCTTTCCTTTACCATGCATTAACCAAATGGTCGATTTGACCTTGAGGCATGCTCTACTTAGCTTTATGGATGCTTTTTTTTTTTTTTTTTTTATACAAACAGATTAAAATGCACCCTTCCAATTAGGTATACACCTCTTTCATCACTAATTTTAGTACATATTTCTATAAGGTTATGTCATTTAGTCTAAAAAAATGTAGGGTTTGCATATCAGAGACTAGTCACAAAGATGTTTAAGCCTCAAATACATAGGAATATTGAGGTTTATGGGATGACATGATTATCAAGAGTAAGATTAATAACAAGTACCTTTCTAACCTATAAGAGATCATTGATACATTTAGATGCCACAACATGAAATTGAATCCTTAAAAATGTGTGTTCAAGGTGTCCTCAGGAAAGTTTTTAGGCTTCATGGTGATGTAAAGAGGAATTGAGGCTAACCTTGAGAAGATTCAAGCTATCTTAGATATGGTGTCATCGAAGTTTATTAAAGAGGTCTAAAGGTTGATAGGAAGGGTAGTAGCATTGAACCATTTTGTTCAAAGAGTGTTGAGAGGTGTGTGAAATATTTTCGTCTTCTAAGGAACTTATTTAAGTTCAAGTGGATTATAGAAAGTAAGTGGGCTTTCAATGCTCTAAAGGAATTTCTAACTAAGCCACCAATCTTATCAAAACCAGTTGAAGGTGAGACTTTATTTATATTTGTTTGTGAGTGATAGAGCTCTCTCATCAATGTTTGTACAAGCAAAAGGAAGACTACATTGACTTGTTTACTATGTTAGCCATGTCCTATAAGGACCTGAGCTACGCTCTACAAACATAGAGACGTTTGTCCTAACCATAGTTGTTCCAGCTAGAAAACTCCAACCTTATTTTGAGGCTCACTAGGGTATAGTCCTTATTGATCAACCAACCTTTAAAGCAGACTCTACAAAAACCTAACACTTTAGGGTAGATGGCCAATATGCCTTATAGTTTAGTACTTTAGGGATCTAGTACCGACTTAGGAAAGCCTATAAAGCTTAGATTTTAGCTAACTTTATCCTTGAATTTACCAAAAGTGAAGGATCTACTGTATAGAATGAAGAGCTGACCTGGACACTATATGTTGATGGATCATCAACATGTGAAGGAAGTGGTGCTGACTTGATATTAAAAGGCCCAATGGGAGCTCGAATTTCTTATGCTTTAATATTTAAGTTCTTAGCTAGCAACAACTAGTCAAAATATGAGGTACTCTTAGTGATATGAGGCAAGTGCACCTATCAATTTTAATATAGCGGATGTGAGTCCGAGTCGATCTCTCAAAGATTTCGAGTACTAATATTAACCTTTGCTCTATTATCTAACCAGAAAATTGTGTTGAGTTAAATGAATTAAAAATACTGAAATTAACCATCTAAACTAATTATGAGACTTAATTAAGCAAATTAGAAAGCAATAAAACTACGAACGACTTCAAGAAATTAATAATGTATTTAGGAATTATTTCCCCTAGTGTTTAACATGTGATCTTTTAAAATATATTCAATTTAGTTTCTATTATTCTTGATCGGAGAGATTTACAATTAAAGCTAGTATCTTTCTCAAGCATATTAACCCTAATCCTAAATTATTTACCGAAATCTCTTCACTTAGTAATATAACTTAGAATTGCATTAATGTATAATGAATTCCCACATATTAATTAATTTTCCGGAAGAAACATGTATCTTATCTCTAAGTATACATGTAATTCTCTCCAATTATGCTAAGATCTAATTACACATGCAATTTCCCAATCATCATGCATAATATCATATATTGATATCTAGAATTATCAATCAATAATTAAACAACATAATTGAATCAAGAAAAGATAGAAACTTTATTGAAAATTATAATTCAACCCAAAAGTCACATGAAACCCTAGGTTCCATAATCCTAAATACTCGAATTCTAAGCTATCATAATGAATCTAAAAAGGAGTTCCATAAAAAATATAAAATAAAACATAGGAAACCCCTTTGATTGATGAACAATCTCTCTAATCTTGAAGTTGATGTTGCTTTCGCCTTTTTCTTCTCTTTCTCCTCAAGTCTCTTCTCTTCTCTCATGTCTCATTCGTTTCTCTAATGTCTCTCTTCTTTTGAAACCCTAAGATGTCCTTTTATATATGTATTATAAGGATTCTGTTTTCGTCACCAGACACGGCCTGGGACATGGCCGTGTCCTCAGGTCGTGTAACTTTTTGCACCTAGGCAAATTTTTCTGTATAACTTCAAAACTTCATAACTTCTTCGTTTGAACTCTGAATTGAGTGAAACTTGTTTCCTTTTCTTTATTTTCGATCCTAGAACGCGTTCAAACCTTGAAATCAAAATTTTACTCAATTAAGTATCAATTTCTTTAAAGAAAACCAAAAATGTAAGGGAAATACTATAAAATCACTATATGAAATATGTTTAAAATAAGAGTTATCACTTAGTAAGGATGAAGTTGGCTAAAAAGGTTAAAGCTAAGTGTTTGGATATCTACTCAAATTCTCCATTGATTGTTAATTAGGTTAATGGCGATAGTATGGCAAAACATAAGAGAATGGTTAGATATTTACAATTAGTTAAGAAGCTTAGAATTGAGATATTTATGATTGGTCAAGAAGCTCACAATTGGTTTCAAATCATATCAGTTGGTAAAAATTCCAAGGACGTAGAATTATGCTATGGATAATTTGTCCAAATTAGCTTCCACAAGTTTGTTGAATTGGGAGGAAAGGGTTTTCATAGAATATTTACTAGAGAAGAGTATGGATAAGCTACCTGCAAAGTATTTAGAAGTAAAAGAGAAAGAGATGCAACCTTATTGGATAGATCCCATTCTCAACTATTTAAAGAATGGTATCTTGCTTCACGATAGCAAAGAGGCTCGGAGATTCATCTATAAGGCTACTAATTTTACTATAATTGATGGAAGGTTGTGCAAGAGAGGGTTGAGTATGCTTATCTAAGTTGCTTATGACCATCTGATGTAGAGTAAGTCCTTTTTGACCTACATGCCAGGGTTTGTGGCAATCACATTAAGGTCGGAGCTCTATATGTGAGAGCTTTGCGGCTTAGATGTTGGTGGCCTATGATGAAAAAAGACTCTTCATATGGCTCAAACTTGTGATTGTTGTCAAAAGATTGCTCCAATTGAAAGCATTGAGTGCATATTTGATTCCACTTACTAGCCCTTAGCCATTTGCCCAATGGGGGTTAGGTATTGTAAGCTTAATCCTATAGATAACCAAACAGATGCAGTATATCATTGTTGTAGTAGATTACTTCACAAAATAGGTTGAGGCAAAAGAAGTAACAAGTATCACAAAATGGAGCATTGAAGTTTTTGTAGTCAATAATATTTTGACTAAGTTTGGGATACCATATGCTATCATTACAGATAATGAGTCACGGTTTGACAACGGCAAGTTTAGAGAATTTTGTGAAACTTAGTAGATCAAGTTATGCCATACTTTAGTCATGCACCCTTAAAGCAATGGACAAGTTGAAGTCGTGAACAAGGTCATTTTTCATAGTTTGAAGAAGAGGGTAAACTAAGCAAGTAGTAAGGGGGTAGACATTCTACCAAATGTTTTGTGGGATTATAGGACTACATCAAGAACTTCAACTGGCTACACTCCCTACCAATTGGCCTTTGGGTCTAGAGAAGTATTATTGATTGAGCTTCAAGTGAAAAGCATGACAGTCTGAGCTTATGACCCTAAATATAATGATGTTGGCCTTTAAGCGAATTTAGATACCATTCACAAAACTAAGGCATTGGCTAAAGTTCATCTTGTTGCCTACCAACAACAAGCAGTTTGGTATTATGACAAACATGTAAGGTACAAGTGTTTCCAACATGGTAATCTAGTTTACAAGAAGATAGAGGCCTTAGGAGCTAAGGAAAGTCAAGGAAAGTTGACTCTAGCTTAAGAAGACCCTATGAGGGTGAAGGAGGTTGTAAGGAATGGATGAGCTTATAGATTAGAAAGACTTGATGGAAAACCCATTCCTTGGGCATGGAATGCAAACAATCTTAGGCTTTACTTTGAGTGATTAATCTTCTACAAGAGATATGGTAATTTCTGGTTCCAAGTTTTTTATCTCAAGTTTGAAATTTGTGTACTATGAATGACGTTTGTTTTATGATTATGTCGTTGAATTGTTAGTATCAATTTTCCTATCTTCGTGTTCATTCTACCTTATTTTAGTACTAATGTTGTGAATTATCAGTCTTAATTGATTAACCTATATGTCTATGTTTCATAATTTGCTTTCATGGATCTACCTAATGAAGTGTTTGTTTAAGTAATGTTTTAACTTTATTTTATTCCCTACTTTATACTGGCATTCTTTATGATGATGTCAAAGTAATTTAAAAGATACCTAACCTATGTACAATTAAAAAGTTAAAGTGCCTCCATACTTTACTTACAAAGGGTGACAGCAAGTCATATAAAGCGCTACCCATAAGTCATATATTCGATAAATGATAGGAAATGGATATTTTTAAATCTCTAAGTCTAGAGAAGAACTTAGACAATGAGATACAAAGCCTTAAACTTTTTTAAGAGTGACATGCATAATTGCTATAAGAACTAAGAAAGGACAAGAAGTTATTTGAAAAGCTTTAAGTCATCAATTGATGACAAGCAAAACATCTAAGTCTTATAAATAGTTAATGATCCATTGTAAATTGAAACACTCTAAGTCTAATAAATAGACGATGAGCTACTTGAAAGCACGAAGCTATTAATTAGCAACAAGCACAATGTTGTAAGTCCATCTATAAACAAGGATGGAAAGCTAAACAAAAGCCTTAGATTACTCAACAATGAATTGATAAGGCCCCTAAAAGTCATGAAGCAAATACAAATGATATATTGGCAAACGCCTTAAGCTAGTTAATAAGTAACAATGGGCTAAAAAAAAAGAGCAAGAGTCAAATTTTCATAACATAGCTAAAAATGCAAAGGATAAATAGGTCTATACAATGACTTTAGCAAAAGAGCAAAAATTGGTCCTTACAACAAGTTAAGGTTGGCATTTTGACTTAGAGATAATTAAAAAAAAAAAGGGTAAATAGAGCATCAAGAGAAAGAACTCATTAGTTCTTCACAATTGAATTATCAAGGAGTGGAGCTTGGTTATCAAAAGCTTGATTGGGTTCAGTAAGGGGATTAGAAGGAGGGTTTGGAGCAAGAACTTCGAGAACTTCAAGAACATCAAAAGCCTCCTAGACATCCATAGGAGCAACCGCAGGGGTATTGGTGCCTTCAACAATTTGGTCCTTTACCTCAGTTTTAGCAACATTCCCTTCATTTGCAAAGACCTCCTCCTCTTGACCTCACTTAGTGAAGTCTAAGCAACTTAAATCATAGTTGAGCTGATCGATTAAGATCTCATCTTGAGTTAAATTTAACCCATCCAACTCCTCCTTTGCCATAAGATTAATGTACTTTTGGCTATCTTGGATGTCCTCAAAAGCCTTCTCATAAGCTTTCTCATAACTTGAACCTTGATCCTTTTTGAGATTTGTGATCTTTGTCTTTGGCTCATCATACAAGCTTTGGAGATGGGCTACTTCCTCAGTGTATTTACTTTTAAGTCTCTTCACCTCATTTTGTGCCCCCTATAGGTCAAAGACAAGCTGGCAGCTTTTGTTCAACTCTTTAGTTAGAGCAATGTCTTTCTCCTCTCTTATCTTAGCCTCTTTATAAGACTTCTCCTTCAAGTTATTAACCTCTTCCTCCAACTTTGATTTCTCCTCCCCCCATTTTCAACAAAGCTTTAAGTGCTCAACTTCAAGACTAGTAATTTAGTGTTTGACATCTTCAACAATTTGAAGAGGAAGTGTAAAACATTATAAGAAAATGCAGATTAATGAGAAATAAAAGTCAATAAGCTAAGTCTTATTGCTTTCTTCTCTTCTACTAGGGTTTCGACAATCATTAATGGATGCTAGAGCTCTATAAAACGAAAGCAGTGTCCAAAGAGGAGATAAAAACATTATTTGAAATATTAAGCTATGAACCCTTATATCATAAACCTTTAAGGAAGTTAGTTATAGCAAACTATTGGAATTAGAATTTTTGATAAATTTAATAGTATTGGTAAGGGAACGAAAGTCCTTAGGAAGATAGATACCCTTCACTAGTTTTAAGGTGACCTTCCTATTTCTAAGGGCATAGTTAGTAGTATTTACATTCTAGAAAGAAAAGAACTAAAGGACCTCTTTAGTCTCCTTCCTGGAAGGATTCATTGTTCCTAACTAGACAACAGGAACTTCTTTGGGCTTCTTAACATCCTTCGAGCCTCCTTCAAGTTTATCATCTTTCTTTCGACCTTCATCAAGAGCTTTTCTCTTGGTTAGATCCCTATCTAAGGGTGGATAGTTATGTGCATTAGGTTGCTTCCTCAGCATAGTAGCTTATGTAACATTCCCTTACACTATAACCTTTATTTGCTATGTCTCCTTAATAGTCTTAGTGGTAGTGGTAGACTTCATGGATGATTTTACTAGAACCTTCTTAACATCCTCTTTTTTCCCGACATTATTGGCTTTTAGTTAAGTAAAGAGATCTTTTGAACTATGATCTTTCAATGACATATCTGTAAAGAAAGATTCAAGAATTAGGCCATAGAAATATCAAAATGCAAATAAAATGACTTACATAAGCCATGCTGAGCATAAGTAAGGATAACCACTCAAGTCTTGAAGTAGATGTGAAGATCCCTCCTCTTGCAACCCACTTAGTACGGCAAAATCACAAACAGCTTATACCTTACTCAATAATAATATCTTCGTTAGTGCCCTCGATATCTTTGCCTTGAGTAGCACTAGTACGCTTAAGAGTTCTCATTTCATCTTTAGGAAAGATAGAAGCACTATAGGAATATTTATTTATAATGGTGTCGGCATCCTAGAGAAGCTAATTGTTGTTTTAAGCTTGCATGATGCTATCATAAGCCTTTTGATCATTGGGAAATAATTTCTAGATATCTATTTGTTTGATAGGGTGACTTTAAATTGTGGGAAAATTTAGGTTAGTCTCAAAACCAACTATAACCCACTTTTGTTTCTAGTCATAAATGGAGGATTCCAACCTTATCAAAATATTTCTACGAGGTCAGGCACATATGTAAAACCATCCATCACCCTTCTTGATAGTGAAAAAATAACGAAATAAGGTCATAGTGGCTTTAACTTGTAAGTTCTCACAAATGCACCTAAAAACAACCGTTAGTTTATAAGAGTTTAAAGTCAACATGGAGGAACAAATACAATGATAAGTAAAATAAGATCTCTAAAAAAAGGGAAGAAGGAAACCTCAAATCAACCTCAAAGAACTTCTTAAAGATGGAAAATTTGTGATCACCTAATGAAGTAATACATTCATGCGGTTGATGCCTAAATTCAATTTGTGATCACTTAGCAAAGTGATACTCTCATTTTCTATCATTGTGTTGACAAACCCATTAAGGCTCATATCGTATTCAATACCTGAGTATAGTGGAATGGCCTAGGTGTTACCCTCGTTATCTAATAGGTATTCATCAAAGGGAAGTTTCTTAATTCTCTATGTCCTAAGTACATAAACCTTAACCAATCTTGTAACTCCTGACACATCCCAAGGATAGTTGCTATCTATGTTTGTCGTATTAGTAGGTTCTTCTTGAGGAGGTAAACTACCTACCTTATGCGTACTAGTCAATTTTTGGCTCTACTATTGGTCACAATTTGAATCATTTAGCTGAATAGAAGACATGATCAACTTGATAGCTTAATTGAAAGAGAGGATCAATTAAAGTGTGGATGATGCAAAAGACAGAAATTGCTGAAATGAAGAGGGCAAAAAAAGAACATTCTAATGTGAAGTAATTGAATATGAAGAATGTGAGAAAGGAGAAAAGGGGAAAAGAAGGAATTAAGAGAATAAAAAGGAGACAAGGAGTTAGAATGTAAACTTTAAGATCTATGTGAAGTGCAGTTACGAATCATTTTTGGCCATTCGATTATACTAGCCTTACAAAAATCAGACGATAGTAATTGACTTACGATACTGAAGGCGATCATGGGTTTGACACTATTGCACATTCTTCGATGACTAAAATGTGAAGTGTTACGGAATGGACATGAAACTTCCCCAACAAGCTAAATGAAAGATAGATCAAATTTAAGAGAAAATACTAGGACCTCATGGATAAGGTTGGAAAAGTTAGCTCAAATATGTGAAAGATCAAATGTCTTAAAAATTCATTTGTGGTAGGTTTGAAGATTCAAATTGGAAGATAATTCTGGTGATGTACTTTTCCTCTCCTTGATGAGCCCATCAAGAAGAGTTGGGAGGCAAATGTTGATAGGGATTTTTCCCTAAGACATCTAAGACCTAAATCGACTTAGAATGTTATATGTCTAACCTTCTAATTTACATTAAGTACCTCCCATGCCACATTTCCAACCTCTTCACTTACTGTAACCTAGTTCGTAAGAGTTTATTAACTCAGGGAGGTTAGTGAGCTGAATACCCATTCATATGCCTGAGAGCAAGTTGAGATAAACAGGTTGGGTTAGCCTTTACTAGCTCGATTAAATGGCATGGAGCTTATTAAGACCTGGTCAAACATCAAGATTTCAAAATTGAACAAGGGTATGACTAGTTAGGATTGCTTACAAAAATTACCACCCATTAGGCATCAAAATGCTACCTATATCCCTTAAAATTAGGGAGTGGTCCAAAATTCAAAAGGCCTATACGTATGTATTTTGGAGGCAATAGTTATTAAGTAAGGGATAGCCCTCAGCTATAAATATAGTTTGATATACCACTATAAGCTTTTGGCTAATCATTCTTTGCTTACTTCCTTTCATTTTGTCTTTCTTCATGTAGTTCTCTTACTTAAGCATCGAAGTAATTATGCTAGAGTTGCCTTAGCATCCCCATAGCCTAACTTTCTTTTGTTTTGCAAAGACCCTACTTGACAAGTGTCTAAAGATATTACTAAACCAGATTTCACAATCAATAGGTAGTATTACTATTATACATTCAATTCATTGTTGCACTTAATTTAGTAATATTACATAATTTAAATTTTCGAATTTTCAATATTTAGTAAGATTTTTTTTTACTATAACCTTTATTTATATTGTAGTATTATATTATGTATGAAGATATTTTATCATTTCTCTTTATAAAATTTAAATATTACTATTTCTTTTTTTTTCCCTTTGTATATGTAAATATTTATAGACTTACTTATTACCTTTTAATTGATAAATGGGTATAATCTGAACATGAGACTTTTCAAGTTATGAGTTTAGATTTACATATACGATTAATAAATGCATTGTATCATAGGTAGAGGTTTTCTAGACCTAAACTTGTTTAAACATGAAAACGAGACATGACATAATAACACAAATCGCTAGCCTTAGTTACATGTGTTAAAAATGACCATATGGCTATGTGATAAGTGTAAATTACTTTACACTTTCAAAGCATATTTAGGCATAGAATTTGTCATAAATATGATTTAATTTTGTAGATTGGGTACTTAATTAAAAATAATAATGATTTTGGGTAAATCACGAGCAAAAAGAGGAAATATACACTAGAATAACAACTTTTAAGTTAGTTATGGTCGTAAAAGAGAGGAAATCATTGTAGAAGCATCAATCACGAGTGTGATAGCGAAACAATAAAGAATATACGTTGGTCATGCCCTCAATCACCACCGTGATAAAGGGAAGTTTTGTCAATTCCCCTGTCCATTACGATCGTGATTGAATAGCAGAAGGACGATCACGGCCATGGTCATAGGCATGATGAGATTTCATAATGCGACAAGGAGTTCACGACCTCAATAACGGCCGTGATTGGTGAAGAATAATTCTTTTTGAGACTATCATGCCTCGGGTCACGGATGTAATAGGAAGGGGCACAACTATTCTTTTCAACCTTTTCATGCAAACCGATATATGAGAAACATTAAGTAGTGCCGTAAGGGGCTAAATTCGAGTCTTTTTACAAGGAGAATATAAAGCTACCACAACTAGTGAAGAAAAGAAGGAAGATGTTTTTTTTTTTTTTTTTTTTGGAGAGATCAAATTTTAGGTGAATAGACATCAAGCGGATCAAACACCATCTGTAGAGGCATACATCTATTCACCCTTTTTGTACTAAGTTCTCTATTATATAGTTCTAAGTGTTATACCGTATACTATTCTCGGAATTACTCTAGAGAGACGATGGGAGTTCTTTGTTCATGTATTCATCATACTTCTTCATTGGAATAAAAGGGTTTTTCTTTTTTTTTCTTTTTACTTTTCACTTATTCCATGATTCATTTATGTATAATTATGTTTCATATTAGTTTGTATTATTATTTCATCACATGTGAGTAATCTGTTCGGACTTACTGCATCATTAGCATGATCATGTGTTTAAAAAAGTAATTTTCTAACATTTGTTAATTTCGATGAATTACACTTAATGAATCTAAGTATGGTGTAGTGCACGACATCGACTTAGAACAGATTTCAATAGAATATGTCGAGAGACTATTCTATTGAATAGATCTAATTCATTAGAACAACTTACTCCAAATAATAAAGATATTATTAGGAAAGTTGTTGCATCTATAAGGGAATTGATACATGAACACGACGATAATGCAATCCTAGTTGGTTGTTAATTAGGAAGAGATTCCAATAGACATAATTAGGATTAGACATAAGTAGTTCTGAGAAGAATACTTATACACTATAATTTCCTGTAGTTAACAAGTGTTAGGATGAAAGGTATTTTGGTAAGATGATGCTAATTGATGAAGTAAGTCTGCATGTTAAGTGTATTTTCACAATTGTTCTCATAATCATTGTTTCAATCATTTTAATTTGTGGATTAATGTAGTTTAGTTAACAATTAGAGTCTTAATAATCAATCACTTAGTAAATTCGACTGCTAGACAACAGGAAAATTATTAAGTAGTAGTGTTTGAGCCATTTTTCCCAGTGGAGACAACCTTATACTCATCTGTGCTATAAAACGATAAGTACACTTGCTTATTGAACTGAGTTAGCGATAGGATATAGGTTTATAAATTGTAAAACTCAGAAGCTCTATTTAGAGGCAATCAAGTTTTTGGTGCCATTGCCAGGGAAAATTGGCATCATCATTAGGAACATTAGGATTCCTGTTCTTCTAGCCTTTATCTTCTTTTTATAATTGTTAGTAGCTTAGTTGAAATACTTGTGCTCATATTTGATTATTTGTTGAATTGCAGTTTATGACTTGAAGTAGCATAACTAAACTAGCTGCCTTCGATCCTAAACCTAAGAGAATACTTAGAAGTAACTTAAGGAAAGTTTGAGAATATTTTGAGATGCAAATTTCAACCAATAAGGAAGTAAGAGCACGAAAACCGTTGAGATCTAAGATGAATAACCCAGATCAAAACACCGAGCTACCAGTAGGAAATCAATTCTTAAATCTAGAAGATGGTATCCAAGGTGATTTACCATTAAATTTGGACCCGCATCTTGATGTGAATTAGAATGTAGTACGAGCAAGAATTGAACCAAGAGCAAATCTACTTGTGGCTCTTAGGACAATGTTAGATTATTGTAGGCCTAAACTGGATGGGGCTAGTACTAGTATAGCTCAACCTAGAGTTCAAGCCAATAAGTTTGAAATCAAGCCGAGTATTATTCAAATGATCCAGTAATGTGTTTAGTTTGATGGGTTCAGTGACAAAGACCCCAATAACCATTTGTAGCCATTCTTGGAGACATGTGACACATTCAAGATAGGTGGAGTTTCTGAGGATGCTATCATAGTTAAGCTATTTCCATTTGCACTAAGGTCTAATGCAAAGCAATGGCTCAACTTTATGCCACAGAATTTCATTAATACTTAGCAAGAAATAGCCGAACTATTTATGAGAAAATACTTTCCACCTTCAAGGACAGCTAAGCTAAGGGCATATATTTCTTCTTTTAGTCAAATGGATTCAAAGACTCTATATGAAGCATGGGAGAGGTAGAAGGAGTTATTAAGAAAGTGTCCTCATCATGGTCTTCAAGATTGGCATCAAGTTCAAACATTTTATAATGGACTGAACTACACCACTAAGCAACTCATTGATGTAGTCACTGGAGGAAGCTCGAACTACAAGTCACTTGAGAAATGCATTCAACTGCTTGAAGACATGGCCAATAATCATTATCAATGGTCATCTACAAGAGGAAGAGAAAGAAAGTTAGTAGGAAAACATGAATTAGATGCCACTTCCACTTTAGCACATTAGGTGGAAGTGTTGACAAGTAAAATTAATAGTCTCTTAATGGGTCAAAACAAAGCTTTTAATAGTTATAGGTTCAAAGTTGACTAGCCCATCCGAGATTGATCAAGTGGAGGAAGTTGACTATCTAGGTAATTCGATCAGACCTAACAATGATCCCTTCAGCAACACCTATAATTCGAGTTGGAGAAATCATCCAAATTTTCGATGGGGTAACAACACCGATTAAGGTCCTAACATACCTCCTTCGGGATTTCAGAGATAAGTGCTACCTCCTCCAGGTAAACCAATGTCCATGAAAAAAATGTTGACTCAATACATCAAGACCTCTGAGAGCCACCACCAAGCCACAGAAGTAGCCTTAAGAAATCAAGGAACCTTAATACATTACCTAGAAAATCATTTAGGGTAGATTTCCAAGATGTTATCCAAAAGAGCTCTTGGATAACTACTGAACAATACAGAGACAAACCCTAAAGAGTACGTTAAGGCTATGACTCTTAGAAGTGGTAAAGAGTTACAAACTTTTGAGAGGCTCCAAGATAGTAAAAGAAAAGTTGAGGCCACAAATGGGGATCAGCCAGTGAATAATGAATCACCAGAAGAGAAAGTCCTACTAATAAAACCAAAAGAATATAAGCCACAATTGCCATACCCTTCTAGATTAAGGAAATATAAGGATGATGAGAATTATAAGAAGTTTTTGGAACTCTTCAAGTAGTTGTACATCAACCTTTCTTTGGTGGAAGCTTTGGGCCAAATGCCTAAGTATGTAAAATTTTTGAAGCAGTAACTTTCCAACAAGAGGAAATTGGAGGAGCTTTCTACTATTATATTAGGTGGAGAATGCTCTGCAGTTCTTATGAACAAGTTACCTAGGAAACTTAAGGATCTTGGTAGCTTCATTATCCCTTGTTTGATAGGAGAACTTCTAGCAGAAAAGGCATTGGCAAATCTTAGAGCCAGCATCAATTTGATGCCCTATAGTTTATTCAAGAGATTGAATTTGGGGGAGCCTAAAAGTACTTGAATGAGCATTCAGTTGGTAAACAGACCCATACGATTCCCAAGAGGAGTTGTGGAAGATGTTTTGGTTAAAGTGCATGACTTTATTTTCCCTATAGATTTTGTAGTCTGGATATGGATGAGGATATTGAGGTCCTACTCATATTGGGAAGACCATTCTTGGCAACTACGGGTGCTGTGATTGATGTTAAGGATAGAAAGCTGGTCCTATAGGTTGGAAACGAGGAAATGGTGATCAAAATGCCTGACGTCTTCCGAAAATCAATGAGCAGTGATGATCAATGCTTTGCAATTGATTCATTTAACTTTACCATTTCTGAGTTTTTACAAGATATCTTAAGTAAGGATCCTTTGGAGACATGCTTGACGGAAGGAAATGAGGTAGATGAAATGGAAGAAGTGAAAGAGATGATCACTCAGTTGGATGTATGCAGTATGCAAGTGAAGAATTTTAGGATTGAAGAGATTAACAGGAGTTTGATTACTCGTATAAAGCCTTCAGTTGAGAAGACCCTTGACTTAGAAATGAAACAATTGCCCACTTATTTAGAATATGCTTTTCTATCTGAAGATTCTAAATTGCTGGCTATCATATCATCCAGGTTAGATTCTTACCAAAAAGAGAAACTTTTATTAGTTCTTAAAGAACATAAGAAGGCAATTGCTTGGGAGATATTAGACATCCAAGGAATTAGTCCCTCTTTCTATATACACAAAATTTTGATGGAAGATGGATGTAAATCGGTAGTGCAACCTCAAAGGAGGCTGAATCCTAACATAAAGAAAGTTGTTACGAAAGAAGTAGTGAACATATAGATGCTGGACTCATCTACCTAATATCAGATAGTCCATAGGTGAGTCCGATTCAGGTAGTTCCAAAGAAGGGTGGCATGACAGTAGTAGTAAACGAGAAGAATGAGTTGATACCGATGCGTACCATAACTGGTTGGAGAATGTGTATTGATTACAGGAAACTCAATGATGCTACAAGGAAAGACCATTTCCTACTGCCTTTCATTGATCAAATGCTGGAGAGATTAGCGGGTCATGAATATTATTGTTTCCTAGATGGGATGTCTGGTTATTTTTAGATTCAATTAGCTTCGGAAGATCAAGAGAAGATGACCTTTACTTGCCCTTAAGGTGCTTTTGCATACTGTAGAATGCCATTTGGACTGTATAACACACCTGCCACTTTTCAGCATTGTATGATGGCTATTTTTGGAGAGTTAGTTGAAGATGTGATGGAAGTTTTCATGGATGGTTTTTTTTGTGTTTGGTAATACATTTGATGGATGCCTTGAAAATATAAAAAGGGTTCGACGGAGGTGTGAAGAGACGAACCTAGTTCTCAACTGGGAAAAGTGCCATTTTATGGTACAATAAGGTATTGTGTTAAGATACAATATATCAAACTAAGGCATTGAGGTAAACAAGGCGAAGATAGAAGTGATATCAAAGTTACCACCTCCATCATTTGTGAAGGCTGTGAGGAGTTTCTTGGGACATGTTGGATTTTATCGGCGATTCATCAAGTAATTTGCTAAGATAGTGAGGCCATTGATGAAGCTCCTTAAGAAGGGTGTATTGTTTGATTTTAACACCAATTGTTTAGAGGCTTTTAATGTTTTGAAGGAAAAATTTATCAATGCCCCTATCATGGTAGTTCTTGATTAGACCATGCCATTTGAATTAATGTGTGATGCAAGTGATTCAATAATAGGAGCGTTATTGGGGTAGAGAAAAGACCAACACTTTCGACTAATACATTATGCCAACAAGACGCTCACTTCAGCTCAAGCGAATTACACCATGATTGAGAAAGAATTGTTAGCAATTGTTTTTGCTTTTGACAAATTGTGACCTTATTTAATTATCTCAAAAGTGATTGTTTACACCGATCACTGAGCTTTAAGATACCTTTTCTCTAAATCTAATGCAAAACCGCAGTTGATCTGTTGGGTATCACTACTATAAGAATTTGATTTAGAAATAAGGGATAAGAAGGGGGCCGAAAATTTGGCTGCTAACCATTTGTCTAGGTTAGATAATCCACATCTAGAAGAATTGGATGAGGGTGACATTGATGATAAATTTCTTAAAGAAAGATTGTTTTCCCTTTGCACAGTGGCAACCAATAACATTCCATGGTTTGTTGATATAGCAAATTATTTAGTCGGGAAGGTTTTACAGCAAGATTTATATCACCACAAGAAAAAGAAGTTTTTCTTGGAGTTAAAACATTACTTTTGGGAAGATCCTTTTCTTTTTTAGATGTGTGCTAATTAGATTATCCGACATTGCATATCACATGAAGAAGGATAGAAAATTTTGTTCCATTGCCATAGTAGACCAATAGGGGTTTACTATAGTGCAAATAGAATAGGTTAGAAAGTGTTAGAGGTTGGTTTTTACTGGCCAAGTATATTTCGGGATGCTCATGGTTATGTGCCAACTTACGATTGGTGCTAGAGATTTAGAAATGTTTCAAAGAAGGATGAAATGCCATAGAATTATATATTGGAATGTGAAGTCTTTGATGTTTAGGAAATAAACTTCATGGGACTGTTCTCGAGCTCGTATGGTAATAAGTATATTCTTGTTGCAGTCGATTATGTATCAAAGTAGGTTAAAGCTCAAGCTTTACCAACAAATGATGCTAGGGTGGTAGTGAAATTTTTGAGAAAGTTATTTTTTAGATTTGGAGCACCCTGAACATTGATTAGTGATAAAGGAACTCACTTTTGCAACAATCAGATTGAGTGAGTCCTTAATAGATATGGTGTACACCATAGGATGGCCACTCCTTACCATCCACAGATAACTAGCCAAGTGGAGGTATCTAATAGGGACTTGAAAAGGGTTTTGGAGAAGACTGTAGCACATAACAGAAAAGATTAAGTAGATAAGCTAGATGATGCTTTATAGGCATATCGAACTAAGTATAAGACTCCATTAGGTACTACTCCTTATCAATTAGTAAATGGTAAGGCTTACCATTTATTGGTGGAGATTGAGCATAAGGCTTATTGGGCTTTGAAGACAGTAAATATGGATTATGAAGCAATTGGTAAACATCGGCGTTTCCAACTTAATGAGTTAGACGAGTGGTGTTGGATAGCTTATCTAAATAATTGAATGTATAAGGAGTGAGCTAAACATCTTCATGATTCCAGAATTAAGCAACCCAAGCAATTCAAGGAGGGTGATCTGGTGTTGTTGTAAATTTCTAGGCTTAAGTTATTTCTTAGAAAACTTAAGTCTAAGTGGTTAGGTTTATTTTTCGTGAAAAAAGTATTTCCATATGGAACTGTTGAGGTTGAACATCCAGAAAAGAGGACATTCAAGGTTAATAGATAGCAGTTGAAGATATACCATGGAGAAGTAAATTGGAAGAAAGGAAGGGAGGAGTTAAGACTTCTCTAAGTCAAGGAGTAAAGCTGCATATTCTGGAAACGTCGAGCTTGAGACATTAAACAAGCCTGTTTTTAGTTATTTATTTATTTTATTAGACTTTTAGTTTCATTTTGTTTATTTCAAGTACTTTGAGAATTGTAGAGTTTTGATTTTAATTTGTGGTTGTTATTGTTAGTGGTTTTTGGATTGTTTTAAGTGTTTTGTTTATAGTTTCATGTGCAAGGAAAGAGGTCATAGAATGATAGTCATGGAAAATTAAAGAGAAGAGAATAATTCAATAAGTGTGGTAACGTGGATGGAATTTGGAAGCCCACTATGCATCTCGGCCTTGATAAGGTAAGTATTTGAACTTTTCAAGTAAAACATCTATCACGGGATCAATTATAGTCATGATAAATTAATAGGGCTAATCCACCTATCAATCACGGCGGTGATCAACCCCCTATAAGAGTTCACACTTTAATCACAGTCATGATCAATTCCCTAAGAGTTTTTCATAACATCATGGCCGTATTCTAATCAAATATTTGTGAAATGTAAGGCCACAGTATCAGTCATGGGTGTCATCATGCCCTTAACTAATAAAGGGGAAAGGCTGTGATGGTTTAAAATTTTTAGGCACCAAGCTTATCATGGGAATCATTACGCTTGTGATAAAGCTTAAAAAGGGGATCATAGCTTAAGTCACGGTTGTGATCATGTTCCTATCACTCCATTATATAAGAAATTTCCCTCTCTCCTCATTTTTCACATTTTAAACTTCTACCCAATGATAAAACACTCTTTACGCCTGTCCCTTACGAAAAACCACATGATTTCGGCACTTACTCAATCACTTTCAACACACTAACACATTTCTAAGGTATGATTTCCCTCTTTTTCCTTTTGTTTTTCTTTACGTATATAGTGATTCGTTTCATGTGAAGTTAGGGTTCATCTATCTATGTTTGCTATGATTTGTGTTAATGTTGCTATAGTAGTTTTAGGTTGTTTTTATCATCTTTAGACTTTAAATTTGCATGCATTTGTAGTATAAGTTGATTATTCCTAATGAAAACCTAATTCTTTTAGATAAGGGTAAAATCAAGGATTATTGGAAATTGAGCCTAAAGTGATAAATTTGTCTTGTTCTCGTGCTTATGTTTTGTAAAACTACATTGCTAGTTGTTATTTTATACTTATATGTAGTAACATTAATTGTGCTTAGTCGAGGGAAGATATTCGTCCTTAGTTGATGTTATGACTCTGAGTTGAGTCATGTTGAATTTGTTATAGTGAGTGTGTGGAAGTTAAATAGGGTTGATCAGGATTAGTCCATAGATGCGTTATGTTCGTAAGCAGCAAGAAGTCGAACTAGGTTTGCTTGAATTGAAGTGTGCTTGAAGTTTGAACTAACAATGGATATTTGTAGGTGGCACCGAAACATTCAACTACTTCTCAACATGAACGACTAAGAGCCGATAGTCCTCCTTCTCTTCCTCCCTTACGTCTGCAAGTTCCAGTCGGTTAGTTGCTTCACCAGCCAATATGATTGATGAGCAAGTAAACAGATTCAAGGAGTTCGCCGCAAAGAAGATAATTAAAAGGTATTGTGTGGTGGATTGGGACATGCTGGGGGAGTATGGCTTAAAGGTAGCCATGCAATGGTTATTAAGGAATGGACCATGGTTGAAGTTGTTTTCAATGCAAGAAAAGACATATCAGCAAACAACCCTGGCCTTTCTCTCATCCTTCAAGATTAAGTTCAAATATATTGGCTCTAAGATGGACAATGAGGTGGAGTTCTTTGCATTTGGAAGGACTTATACCTTTGACGTGCTGACATTCATATGGGCAATAGGGTTATACACCTAAGTTGAGCTTCAAGATGAGGAGTATGTTGATTTACCTGTGAGCTTGCCTTATAGAACTTCAATAACTGAATTTTGGAGAGAAATCTTCAGGGTAAGTAAATCAAAAGCTTCTACCTTAAAGAAGACCAGTGCTCGAGTTTTCCATTATATTTTGGTCAGGATGATCTATGGGAAGCACTAAAGCCTTGGAGCAGTGGGGGAGCATGATTTATTACCTCTATATAGTGTGTTGAAGGGGTTTCTAGTGAATGTGGGCATCTTTACAGCATATGGACTTCGCTAGTAGACTTTTGATAAGAGCAAAGGTATATTCGTAAGGGGGTTGATCACTAAGATTCTACGAAATCAAAGGTTGTGGCCTACAAGTACTAGGCCGAGCAACTCTTATGTTAATCCTGAACCACTTCCGAGAACTCCTTTTAATCATTGGGGTATTGCAAGAGTCTTGGATCCTGATTTGGATATCGAGGACCCTGGAGCTCCTGAGTTTGCACCTTCAACTTCTAGCTTCTCAATTAGCAATCTAAAGAGATTAGAAACTAAGGTAGCTGAGATTAAAGAAACTCAAAAGGGGATCATCGAGCTCTTAAAGAATATAGCTACCAAAGTGGGAGTGGCTATACTTTCCTATTTCTCTCGTCCTCAAACTCAGGAGGATGCTAGTCTCAGTCAAACTCCGATTTACCTACCAAAGCCGGCTTCCTAAGAAGAAGAAGAACGAGGAGATGAAGAGTCTAAAGAGGAAGACTCTGGTGATGAGGAGGACAACTCCGACAAAGCCGATAGTGATGATGAAGAAGGCGCTGAAGAAGCTCAGCAAGCACTAGTTGGATAAGATGCTGAGGATGGAAGTGAAGAGGAGTCTTCTAAGGAGGATGAAGACAGGTTGGATAAGGAGACAGCAACTGATGACGATTGACTTGTTTCTTATTTGTTTATTTTCGTATTATTTTCTTTTGTTTTCTTTTGATGTTCATTATTAATTAGGATCGTTAGTTAGTTGAGAGCTTACTTTTACTGATGTATATTGCAATGGAGACTCTCGTATCACGAGCTTGTCATCTTTTGTGTTCTTTTGTTGTTTTGTCTTGATGGTCAAGTGTACGTTGTTGTTTAAGTTGTCAATTGTGTGGAAGCTATACTCTCTGATTGTTTAGGAGTCAATGAATTACTCGAACTTCATGTTTTAGGGAAGGCTAATTCTTATTGTCTTTTTTTTTTTTCGTTTTTATCTTTCTAGTTATTTTAATTATATGCTTATTTTATGTTTACTTCCTTCCGACATTAAGGACAATGTCTCTCATTAAGTATAGGGAAGGGTGAGTAAATTATATTTATCAAAAACATTCCACTTAGTTTGTTTGTTTTAAAGTATAACTTGATTTAATGGATTGTGGATTTGACAAAATAGCAAACAATTTGGCAGGTTAATTTTGTGCCTCACTTAATTCTTTTGAACTTAGTTTACATGATCAAGATTATGGGATAAAATATTAGTGAATCACACTTGCTTACTATTTAATGAATGAGTTTAAGGGTTGGAAGTAAATTGTAGTCTTTGTTTCAAAGATAATTGGTTATACTTCTAAATTTTCTAAGTAGTATATTTACTTTTCGAGTACTTTTGCAAGATCATTTAATCTTGAATGAAAAGGGCAAATGAAGTAGTTCACTTATTGATACTTTTTGAGAATCTCTTCAAATTAGAATAAATTGAAGTGTAAGGACTGAATTAGTAAAGGCGGGCTTTGGTCCTTCAGAAGAGCGAAGTTTAACCCCGTTACTAATTTTTGCCTTTATAACTTTGTAATAAGAATTTATAAGGATAAAGTTAGTAAGGGCAGGCTTCAGGCGGTCAGAAGAGCGAAGTTTGACTTAGCTGTTGATCTTTAGTATTCTTATATAAAAAAAAAAAAAAAAAAACAAATGCAATGTGTAAATCATATTGGAGAGATTCAATAAAAAAAAGTAGAAATACAAGGGAAAGATGGATGCAATATACTTTTCTTCTAGATTAGTGTCCTTAAGAAGTGATTGAAGGTTTCCTATACATTTAAGGAAGTCAATGAAGTATAACCAATTATCATTGATCTATTTGACTTTGTGATTGACTTTGGACCTTTGAAAACCTTTGTTAAATAGTAAGGGTTAAGTGTGTTTTACTTTGATTAGTCTTACAATATTGTTTTTGTATTCAAAGAACACAATGGGGTATCTACAAAGTTAAGCCACTATAGATGTTTTGTCAATTGTGCAATTAATTGGTTTGAGTGTTTGCTTGAGAACAAGCAAAGCTTAAGTGTGGGGAAGCTAATAAGTGTAAATTACTTTACACTTTCAAAGCAAGTTTAGTTATAGAATTGATCATAAATGTGATTTAATTTTGTAGATTGGGTACTTAATTGAATAAAATAATGATTTCAAGTAAATCACAAGCAAAGGGAGGAAATATACACTAGAATAACAACTTTCAAGTTAGTCACTGCCATAAAGGAGAGGAAATGATTGTAGAAGCATCAATTACTGGCATGATAGCGAAGCAATGAAGAACACACCTTGGTCATGCCCTCAATCACGGCCATGATCAAGCGAAGTTTTGTCAATCCCCTTATCCATCATGGCTATGATTGAATAGTAGAAGGACGATTATGGCCACGGTCATGGGCGTGATGAGATTTCATAATGCAATAAGGAGTTCATGGCCTCAATAACGGATATGACTGGTGAAGAATAATTCTTTTTGAAACTATCACGCTCAGAGTCACGGGCATGATAGGAAGGGGCATAACTATTTTTTTTAACCTTTTCACGTGAATCGGTACATAAGAAACGTCATGTGGTGCTGTAAAGTAGTAAATTCAAGTCTTTTGACAAGAAGAATATAAAAAGCTATTACAATTGGTGAAGAAAAGGAGGAAGATGTTTTTTCTTTTTTTTAAGAGATCAAATTTTAGGAGAATAGAAATCAAGTGGATCAAACACCATCTATAGAGGCACACATCCATTTACCCTTTTTGTACCAAGTTCTCTATTGTATAGTTCTAAGTATTGTACCGTATACTATTCTCAGAATTACTAGAGAGAGACGATGGGAGTTCTTTGTTCATGTATTCATCATACTTCTTCATTGGAATAAAAGGGGGTTTTCTTTTTTTTTACTTTTCACTTCTTCCACGATTCATTTCTGTATAATTATGTTTCATATTAGTTTGTATTATTGTTTCACCACGTATGAGTAATCTATTAGGACTTGCTGCATCATTAGCATGATCATGTGTTTAAAAAAGTAATTTTCTAACATTTGTTAATTTCAATGAATTGCATTTAATGAATCTAAGTATGGTGTAGTGTATGATATCGACTTAGAATAGATTTCAATAGAATATGTTGAGAGACTATTCTATTGAATAGATCTAGTTCATTGGAACAACTTACTCCTGATAATAGAGATATTATTAGGAAAGTTGTTGCATCTGTAGGGGAGTTGATACATGAACATGACAATAATGCAATCCTAGTTGGTTGTTAATTAGGAAGAGATTCCAATAGACATAATTAGGATTAGACATAAGTAGTTTTGAGAAGAATACTTATACACTGTAATTTCCTATAGTTAACAAGTGTTAGGATGAAAGGTATTTTGGTAAGATGATGCTAATTGATGAAGTAAGTCTGCATGTTAAGTGTATTTTCACAATTGTTCTCATAATCATTGTTTCAATCATTTTAATTTGTTGATTAATGTAGTTTAGTTAACAATTAGAGTCTTAATACAACTTAGTAAATTCGACTACTAGACAATAGGAAAATTATTAAGTAGTAATGTTTGAGCCATTTTTCTCAGTAGAGAAGACCCTATACTCATTCGTGCTATAAAATGATAGGTATACTTGCTTATCGAATCGAGTTAAGGATATGATATAGGTTTATAAATTGTAAAACTCAAAAGCTGTGTTTAGAGGCGATCACTATGACAAAATTGTAGAAGGCCACACTAGTGGTTATTTCCAAGGATAATACTCAAACACAACCACATGCTATTATTGTTTTTCAAATTATTAGAAGAAAAGGAATTTTCTCATCCTTTAGCGATTGCAACCATCAATTTTGCTGTTAAGCAAACATTGAGCAACAATCATAAAGTACTCAAGTTTCCTTCATCATTAATAGTTTATTTATAAGATGGTATATGGACACATAGTTCGACAATTGAGCTTTTTAGGCTACATGATGGCACATCTAGGGACTAAACAAAAAATTTTAAGAAGAAAATGAAAACTATGCACTTCCCACAATCTCCTTGTACACCTTTCCTATAAAACTCCAAAGTTAAGATGTCTGGATAAAGTTGTATAACTTTAAGAAAACATGAAACCTTCTTCTCCTTCACCTTCACAGCCTACTCCTAACCTAGAAACTGAAGTTGAGCTAGATAGTATCTTTGAGGCTCAAGACTTTAACTTAGCTAAGAAACCTACTATAACAAGTATAGACTCTAAATCTGCAAAGAACTCAAATAGAAATGGGGGGAAATCTTCCTATAGAGACAAAGTGCTCCATAATATGCTAGATGCCTATGCAAACTATTTCAGTTCATTAGATTAAGAGGAAAATGCACTGCAGGAAGATGAGGAGCATTATGCAAAGGGTGTACATTTGATGATATGTTAGAAGAGCAATATGAAAAATAGGTACATTCACAATCAATCTATACAAGAATTAAAGAGATTGTTCTGCTAAACAATGAAATTAAATGTATTACTTCACAATGGAAAAAAGCCTTAATTATTAAGCTCTTTGGACTATCTTTAGGATATATTGTTCTTTATGAGAAATTGAAAGCACTTATGGAAACTAGTACATTGCTTCAAAATGATAGCTTTAGGCAATGGTTTATATACAATTATTTTTCAAGCCAAAGAAAATTTAAATAAAGTTATAAAAGAGGGGCTATGGTTTATATTTGGCAAATTC
Source organism: Lumnitzera littorea (assembly GCA_024138015.1). Taxonomy (NCBI): domain Eukaryota; kingdom Viridiplantae; phylum Streptophyta; class Magnoliopsida; order Myrtales; family Combretaceae; genus Lumnitzera; species Lumnitzera littorea. The sequence goes on along the minus strand of JAMXBB010000004.1, from coordinate 38,650,125 downwards.
CTAACAATTAGGAGATGGGAACTTGACTTTAATGCATCAGAGGCAAGTTTTGATTCAATAGTAATTGGATGTGCATGAGTGAGCTATCCTTGGAATGTTATGATTCACGGGTTCTCAAATTCATAGGATAAAGTATTAGCCCTATATTAAGATTAGATACTTTTACAACTTATGCTAAAAGGGGATGTTTTGCAAGGCTATGCATACTGGTGAATTTTGAATGAACCTTTAATCCATACTTTAGTGATTAGGTATAAAAAATATTCCTTGTAATGTGAAAGATTGATAGCTTTATGTTTTCCTTGTGGGTACATTAAATACTTAGTAATTAATTGTCCATAGAAATGGGAAGTTAATTCCCTAACTGTAGACACCTTATTTTTGTTACCCTTTTAATTTAGGTTTCTTTCTTTTAAGCTAGATTTATAGAAAAAACAAAAATATATATATATAAAAAAGGAAAAATATAATGTATCATAAGTGTCCAATTAAGCTAATCGGTCATTTGGGGTCGAATTATAAAATAGTTGAAAATGTACATGCAATTTAGTAAATTTAAAGTCTTTAAATTTTTTTTAGGCTTCATTGGAAAAATATTTTTAAAAATTAATCTAGTAAAATATTTGAGTTCATATAAAATGTATTTTTTGTCCAATTTAAAGAAATATTTTAACTAGACTAATTAAGTTGAGACTCCTAATTTATTTAAAAGTGATGTCATAATATATTTGGCATGCATATTTTGAGCTATACAAGAAGGCTGGGGTCATTTTAAAATAGTTTGGGTTGAATTAGGCTTGAGTTTGAAAGTAAAAAATAGAGTTGGGCCTAGACAAAAAAGAATAAGGATAATCTAAATGCATAAGTATTTAAGGAAAAACTAACTGCTCAATTGGTAGGCACATGGGAAAGGGGGTTAGAGGTCGTGAGTTTAAGTTGAGGCACTAGCAAGCTCGTAATTTTTTTTCCTCCAACTAGTTCATATGTAGTACAAGTAACTTCCTCCTTCAATAGGTTAAACCCAATTCTAGTAGGGAGAAATCACTCGATAAGTTTAAATCTTGTTCAAATTTCATCAAATCTTCTTTAATTTTTATCGAATTTGAAAGAACCCTAAGGAAATCATTGGCAAAACGTCCAAATCTTGTAAAGTTGCTAAAATAAAGATTTGATTAATTTGAATATGGATTTAAATCTTGAAAAATATGATGTGTCTTGATCTAATACAAGTAGCTAGATTTGATTCAAAATCCTATAAAGCTAGTTTTAAGAATCAACTAACAACAAGCATCTAAGAACCTAATCTTAACCAACATGGTATAATCTTCATCCCCAGCGACATAAAAATCGGCCACAGTAACCAACAACTCTTTGGTCACCCATCTTCTCTTGTATACCTAGTTATGTGACCATACACCTACAATGACCCAACATCCACCACTCACAACACAACCAACAACCTAATTGTCTCTCTTTCATTGCATGCTACAACACCAACCCAATGTGACAAACAACCTTGACGTAGACTCTCTCTCAACCATACCATACACTCACAGTGACCTACTCCTTCAAGTAGGTACCTATGTCTACAACCTACTTGATGAAGCGAACCTTATCCCTCTCTTTCGATGCTTACCGCATAACACTACATCAACCTTTCCTCTCATATGCTACCCAATGGAACTACCCAAGTGATCAATTACCCTTAGTCCAACCACAATAAAACATCCGGTTGTCCTTTTCTCGTACTACACAATTACATGACCCCAACTTACTGACCTCACATTTATGCCTTATACACAACCATGCACGGCCTAGAGAACTCTAAACCAACCACCACTACAACTCGCAAAACCCACACTGACATCAACCATTACCTAACTCCTCAAAACCACTACTTTACCCAAAGGTAATAGTGATGCCTAGGAGTTGAGTTGATCACTAGGGCTTGTTGTAGGAAGTAATAACCAAGTGGGCCCTTCAAAGTATTGAAGAAAGAAGGAAAGGATACGTCGATAAACATAGTATCTTTCATGAAGCTACTCGTACAATATGATACACTAACAAACACTACATGACTTAGTACTTCGCCTGATATGACACACAAGCATGGTTGTTAAAATCACAAGTAAAAATATGATTCTATAAGTTTATAATATTATAACATTTTTCTTAGTTAACATGGATGTAAAATCATTTATGTTTACACTTTTAGTAAAATTATAAACTTTCATATACGATTCTCCAAGTATACGATTCACTGGTTTTATATGATTCTATACAATTCTACTGATATGATTCTATGCGTTGAAATGAAGAGTAGAATCATGATTTTAATAATCATGTACACATGCTAATACTAAGGTCCACTTAGCACTAATCTCGAGATACTCAATAAGATTAAATAAGAGTGTGAGAAAAGGGGATGTACTTGAAGAAGAATATCTCATAAGAATAAGAATATTCATTAACTTTTAAGGTGTAAGATGATTATGGCTACAGTAAAAAGGATTATTTATAATAAGTCTTTTAAGGCAATAATATAATAATAGAAAATTACATAAATGACAATATAAGAAAGATATGCATAGTATATACAAAAAGGGTAAATAAGACAAAGGACATAAGGGAATATAGTACAAATATCAGAAAAATAAGAGATAGGTGGTAGCTGGTCATTTGGTTCATATTCTAGGATTTTGGGGCACTATGGCTGAATTGAACTGTTGTTAGGGTTGCTTTTACTAAGCTACGCTGAAGTTACTAAGCTAATTTTAGTGAAGCTATAGCTTAGTGGGATGGAAAAGGGGGCATATAGGGACATTGGACTTATCATTCGGTAGGTCAATGATTGGGAAAAAGTCCAAGCAAAGCATTGTATGTGTGTGTGTTGTGGTTTAGCACTTAGAAGGTTGGCACTCGACAGGCCAGCAACTATACTAAAGTTCAAGCAGAGTACAGTCTATCAAAGCTAGGGCCTTAGAGAGTTCATCCATAGGTCTTCCATGTACAGGAACTCATCCTTAGTAGGTTGACAAGAAAATATCATCTTTGTGAGGGACTGTAAGCCTTGAAGGTAAGCACAAGTGAGAGGTCCAAAGGTCAGTAATCCATCAGTTCTTTGGGTTATTGAAGATTTTCTCTCAAATCTTGGTTTTCTTCTTCTTCCGGCGTAAAGGGTATTAGGTCGGTGATGTTGAAAGTAGGAGACACCCATATCCTTTGGCTAATTTTAGTTTATCGGAGTTATCATTGATGTATCGAAGGATATTGAAAGGACCATTCGACTAAGGGGAACTTGCTTGTTCTCTTTCTTAAGAATCGCTCCTTATTAAGGTGAATCTAAACAAGATCTCTTGGGTTGTAAATAATTTGCCTTTGACCTCAGCTTCCTTCCTCTCTTTGTTAAGCTACTGTCTTGGCTAATTGTTCGGTAAATATCTTGTGCAATTTCTAAAACTCCTCGACGTGTTGCAAACCTAACTGACTTTCTCCATAAGAGGTCAAGCTAGTAATCATGTCTAATGGTAAGTTCAAATTAAGTCCGTAGATGACCTCGAAAGGTGGTCTTCCTATTGAGCTATGAGTAGAGCAATTGTAAGTAAATTCGATGATGCGCAGGCATAGATCCTAATCATGCAGAGTTTTTCCAACAACAGCTTAAAGGAGGTTGTTTACTATTTTATTCATAACCTTTATCTAACCATCAGATGGCAAGAATTACTGAACATGATATTAGTGCCTTGTTTCTTTTATAGTGTTCACCAGAAGAAGCTCGTAAGCTTCGAATCATGATCTAATACAATACTTCTTGGGATACCATGTAGCCATATAACCTCCTGCAAAAAGAAGTTAACAACAAATAAAACATCATTTGTTTTGTGGTAAGAGAGGAAGTGGCTCATTTTGTTGAACTGATCGATCGCTACCATAATAGAATCATGTTTCCAAGTTGTTCTAAGTAGTTTGAGCATGAAATCCATGCTTAGATCGGTCTATGGCCCCTTAGGTATGGGTAGTAGTATATATTCTCCATATGGTTCCTTTCTTCCCTTGGTTCACTTGCACTGCTTAAGAATTTTGTGTACATCCTTCATCATCTTAGGCTAATAGAAGTGTTCTTTCAATAACTTGGCAGTTCTCTTCTCACTAAAATGGCCGACTAAGCCCCCAACATGGGCTTCTTGAATGATTAGTTCCTTGGCAATACTATTCTGCACACAAACTTGTTTTCCCTTCATTAGAAACCCTTCACCTAGTTAGAACTCATCCACTACTCCTCTAATGTTGCATTTAGCCACTAAAGGTCTAAAGTATGAATCTTATTCGTATTGATTAGTTAGAGTACCAAACCTAAGTATTTTAGCTTGTAATGTCATGATAAGAACATGCTGACAAGCAAAGGCATTGGCCATAATGTTATAACTTCCCTTCTTGTATTTGATGATGTAGAAAAAGATTTCCATGTACTCAACCCACTTAGCATGGCATTGGGAGAGTTTTTGTTGTCCTTTGAAATGCTTAAGAGATTCATGATCTGTATAGATAATGAACTCTTTTGATAGTAGGCAATGTTGTTAGTTTTAAAGGGCTTAGATAAAGGCATAGAACTCCTTATCATATGCTGAGTAATTCAACATGGCACCTCTAAGCTTCTCACTGAAATATATAACTAGATGGCACTCCTACATGAGAATAGCTCTAATGTTAACTCCTGATGCATCACATTCTAGCTCAAAAACCTCGTTAAAGTTAAGCAGTATTAGCATTGGGGTAAAAGTTAACTTAGATTTGATCTCCTCGAAACTCTTCTGAGCTTTCTTGAACCATTTGAATTTAGAGTTTTCCTTAGTCAACTTAGGTAGTAGGGTACCTATGAAACTAAAGTTTTGAATGAATCTTTGATAAAACGAAGCTAGAACATGAAAACTCTTTACTTCAATAGCATTGGTTGACATCAGCCATTTACGAATAGCTCGAAATTTTTCATCATCAACTGTAATCCCTCTACTAGAGAAAACATATTCGAGGAATATTATCTCACTCTAACAGAACACCCATTTCTTCAAATTGCCAAACAATTGCTCAGTATGTAAGATATCAAATACAAATATTAAGTACACAACATGAGAAATGAGGTTAGCACTGTATACTAAAATATCCTTAAAGTAGACAACAATACATTTACCAATCAAAAGTCTCAAAATATTATTCATAAGTTGCATAAAGGTGCTTGATGTGTTTGTATGCCCAAATGGCATCACTAGTTACTCGAATAGACCATCCTTCATTTTGAAAGCAGTCTTCTACTCATCTCCTAGTCTCATTTAGATATGGTGGTAGCTACTCTTTAGATCAACCTTTAAGAATATTTACTCACCATGCAACTCATCAAGCATATCATCTAATCATAGGATCAGATATCGATACTTGATAGTGATCTTGTTGATAGCTCAGCTATCAATGCACATTCTCCATGAGCCATCCTTCTTTGGTACTAAGATAGCGAGTACGATACAGGGCTCATGCTTTCTCGAACATACCCATGCTCAATCAAGTCATTAACTTGTTTCTTCAGCTTGGCAGCCTACTTGGGATTGAGCCTATAGGTTGGTTGGTTAGGCAAGGTAGCTCAAGGCTGGAGGTCCATGCAATGCTCTATTCCTTTAATAAGGGGTAAACTTTTTGGTAACTTGATAGGAAATAAGTCAGCATATTCTTGGAGCAATGTCTACACCTTAGCCAGTAACGCTCTAATCTCTTTAAGCTTAAGTATTCTCCTTACTAATAAGAGTACAAACTCCTCCTCCTTAACATCCTTAGAAAATTGTGATTGGGAAATCACCAAGGACTTCTTCTACAAGGATTTAGAAACCTTAACTTAAGATTCCTGAACTTCTCTCAAGCTCATTGGAGTCAGTACAACCTTCTTCCCATCCTTTTGGAACATATAAGTGTTCCTATATCCATCATAGAGTACTCTCAAATCGAATAGCTAGGGTTAGCTAAGTAGTATGTGTAAAGCATACATAGGTAGGACGTCACACAACACCTCATTTGTATATCTATCGCCAATAGTGATTAACACTCTGACTTGCTTAGAAACAAGTAAAACTCCCTTCTTATTAAGCCAATTGATCTTATAAGGTTTAAGATGGGAATAGGTCAGCAACTTCAAAGCCTTCACCACTCCTTGTGCTATGATATTGGTACAATTCCCTCCGTCGATGATTAAAGCACATAGTTTGTCATTCACTCAATAGTTTGTATGGAAGAGATTCTCTCTTTGTTCATTCTCACCAGAGGTAAAGGTATTGAGAGATCTTCGTACAACCATATAGTAGTCTCTCATTTTAGGTCGGGTTAAGGCATCAGAATCTTCTTTGAAACTTTTTTAGCAGTTGGTCAACTCTCACTTCTTCTTCCTCCCCTTCATTGGCTCTCTCCACTTCAAACCAAGGCTTATTTCCCTTGATAGTCATGATACTTCGATTTGGCTATTGACTATCCACATGTCTAAAACTAAGGCACTTGAAAGACTCGATTTCTTAAGTCTTCTATCTTGAGCTCTATCTTTGGTCCTTCTTAACCTCAGGTTCCTTGACCTTAGTCTTACCCGGTCATCATCAAGTCAGCCTTGGAGCTGTATTAAGCCCTTTCATATCCAAGTTGGCTCGGCATACTAGTTCTATTCAGTAAGCTAGGTCAGTTATTCTATGCTCGGCTAAGTTAATTATACCTTTACCTTTCGACCCTTTACGCCACTTAGATAGTTTCATCTAAATTTCTAAGCCTTTGCACTCCTACTACATTACCAATCTTAGATCTTAATTTAGAAATGAACCTAGCTATTGTTCATGCCTCGAGCTTGTCAACTTCACATTGGATCATTAGCAACTAAAATTCTTAACCATACTCATCTATAGAACAGCTACCTTGCTTAAGTTCTTAAAGACGCCGGTAAGTGTCTTACTCATAGTGTCTAAGAACAAATCTACTTCTCAAAACTCTCTTCATCTCATTCCAGGTTCAAATTTCATGTTAGGCTTGCAAATGTACATTTTGCAATTTCTTCCACCACATTGCAATATACTTAGAAAATCCTAAAGCAATTATTTAAATATGCACCGAATCTTCATAATTATAGAAGTTAAATATCTTCTCAATCTTTTCCTCCCAATCCAAGTAGTCATCAATAGTACCAAACCCATTAAAGATTGGAATCAATATCTTGAGGTGTTCAGCTCCTCTAGGAGCATGGAGCTCATGCTCTTTGAGTTCATCATTCTACTCTTCCTCCTCCCTATACTCCTCAACTTCACCTGTAGAGTTGGGTTCACATTAATAGCTTTTGGCACTTTATGTTCAACTACTTGTCTTCTCGACTTGTCTGTTACATCTTAGCCTCATTCATCTACTCCTTCTTGATGCCTAGTCTCTACTACCTTTTGTACAAAGATGGCTAAGTTGGCTACAATAGCAATAAGGTCTTGCAATTGCTCACAAGTACTTCACAAGGTCTGTTGGGTAACATGGCCGTAACCATGAGCATCACTTTCAACATCATTAATCTCTCCTTGAACATTGAAATTCAATATTCTTAATACAAAACTTCAAGAAGTCCACTACTTAACAGAGATTTCACACAACTTTGCTAATATAATGTCGTACAATGACTCTAGAACTTGCTCTATTTTTCCACTAGTGAAACAAAGTATAAATGAACATACAACTATAATAAGAAGCAACTGCGACAATAGTTAGCTCTCGGTCGTAACCTTAAGCACTAGTACTAAGATTATATGGTGTACTTAGGAGTTAAGTTAATTATTAGAGCTTACTGTAGGAAGTAGTAACTAAGTAAGTCCTTTAAAGTATCGAAGAAAGAGGGAAAGGATAGGTCAACAAACATAATAGTTTTCGTAAAGCTACTTGTAGGATATAACGTACCAATGAACACCACACAACTTAGTACTTCCCCTAATATGATACATAAACTAATACTAAGGTCCATTTGTCACTAATCTTGAGCTACTTGGCAACATTAGATAAGAGTGTGAGAAAAGGGTATATACTTGGAGAAGGATATCTCATAAGAGCAAGAATATTCATTAACTTCTAAAGTGTAAGATGATTATTATTTATAGTAAGTACTTTAGGACAACAATACAATAATGGAAAATTACATAAATGACAATGTAAGAAAGAGATTCCTGTATATACGAAAAGGGTAAATAAGACAAAGGACAAAAGGGAATATAGTATAATTGTTAGAAAAGTAAGGGACATGTAGTGATTGGTCACTAGGTTCATGTTTTGGGATTTTAAGGCATTGTAGCCAAATTAAACTGATGTTGGGGTTGTTGTTGAGCCATGCTAAAGCTATTAAGGTAATTAGGTGAAGCAACAACTTGGTAGGATGGAAAAGGGGAGCTGGCATACAGGGACCTTAGACTTGTCACTCAGTAAGTCAGCTATTGGGCAAGAGTCTAAGTAGAGCATTATGTATGCATGCTATGGTTCGACACTCGAAAGGTTGACTATAAACCCCACAAATCTAGCGTTCTAAGTATAGAATCAAACCCCTAAACTATAGATGATTTCTTGAAGTCAATAGAGCTAATGAGATTTAAAACCAATTAAAATCTCAATTCAAAACCTAAAGAAAATATGAAAAACCTTAAATTATTAATTGAACCTCTAATCGCATACGAAGATCTTAAAACCTTAAGTATATGTAATTGCAAAAGTTGACCTCAAACCTCATCAAAACTCTAAGATAATAATCGAAAATTTAATTGCGTATAAAATTTTTAGATCCTAAATATATAAAAAACACTCGAGATTACATCCGAAAGTGATGAAAACCCTAAAACTATAACTTTAAGGATATAAAGGTACTAATTCACTATAATTTACCCTAAAACCCTAATTACTGATATATCCTTAGTATTATACTAAATGATTATCAAATAATCAAGATAACTTTCAATTATTCATAAATGCTTACAATACTAGTTTAATTTACTAGAAAACTAAGATATTGCATTATAGTTTACATCCATTTTCTAATCATATAACTAGGTTAGTATTTTATAGAGTTAAGTGTATAGTTGATGTTTATACTATATATAGTTAATATTAACATACTAAATGGCATATTTCATGACAGTTATACTAAATAATGTATATGGGATATAAATACTTAGAGGGAGATCTCATTAACTATTTTTACTAATCAATTTAATAAACATCACGTTTCATTAATTTTTCTCCTAATTATCTTCAATTACCCTATTATGTGCATTCAAATTACATATAATTTTAAGAGAGTTGACTAAGTCAACATTTGACCAAGTCAAAAATTGACTGAGTCAAAGGTTGACAAAGTCAACAAAATGTCATTGTCATCTAGAATTTTCTCCCATTTTCTTTAACTTTCTATACATTTACACGTGTAATCTTGTCCCAATTTTACCCTTTCTTGATGTCCATCTTTCCCCACATCTAGACTATACTTTTTTTCATTTTTAAAACACAATTGAAGACACAAAAACACTTTTTCCTCCTTCGCTTCCAAACCGTAAACTTCCCCTGCCTTTTTCACCTTCAACCTTTTCACAATTTCAACACACAACTTCAACTACTACCATAAACTAACATACCATATACACTTGTCTTCCTTTTCATATTATAAAGGAGAGAAAGGTATATTTTTATATGATCTCTTATCTTAATTAGTAATTAGTAGTGTATGTTAGTTTAGTTTTGAAATCTACATGTAATATGTACTTATAGGTTGTTGAAGATAGGAATCCTTATACCATGCTTAGAAGTGTAGAAATACTTAAGTATATAGGTAGAAATATATATGTACATATAACAAGTGGATCCATGTGAAGTAGTAGTGTAAGAATTTTAGTAAAATATTTAGTATAAATAAAAGAATCCTTAGATAAATAGAGAAGGAGCACATATACATATGCTCAAGTATGTGTATGCAAGAATATCCTTGATGTATATGTGTATGGATACCCTTATACATAAGTATCTTCTATGTTTAAAACCTAAAATGAGGAGTATACTAAGTATATATACATATAACATGCTAAATAAGCCTATAAGGTACAAAAATATGGATTACATGAAGATTTATTAAGGGATTATACAAGGCATACGAAAATACATATAAAAATACGTATAACACCATATGTATATATGGGTATATGTACCGGTATAGATATGGTATATGTATAAGTATACTAGTATACATACAAGTGTATTAGAAGTATATATACATAACATAAGTATAGGATACATAAGCGCTTAAGTGTAAAAATTATACATAAATAATTTATAACATAATTATTTAAAATACTATAAGATAGTATAGTCAAATAATAAAATATACAATATGTACAAATGTATACATATATGGGCCGAAATCACTTTAAGCCCATAACACACATCTCAAATTGAATTAGCCTTATTTGAGCACATAAAATAGTAATAATAATGTAAAATCATCTAAGTGTAAGAATCTAATTGCTAATTAAATCATTAAGTACTAAAATAAGGTACAAAACTAGATAATAAGAATATTCAAGCTTCAACAATTAAAATTTCAATAAATCTAATCCATATCATAAAACACGGGTCGTAACATCTAAAACGAACATCACCATGTGAACATATGTCCAAAAATGATAAACAATGACTATAAGTTCATAAGTATCGAAAATAAAACAAAAAAGTTACATATGGTTGGTGATAAGGTTTAATCAATTGAAAACTAATATGAACTAAAGTAAAAATAGGTGAACAAATACCTAGAATAACTAGTTTATTTAGTTACTTACTATCGTTTTTATCTTATAATAATTACGTAATCCTGATGAGGGTTAGGATCTTCTCAAGGACTATTGCAATAAGTGCGAGACATCATAGCCAAGTGAATACTCCCAATGACTCTCTACTTGTTTGTGCTTATCTTAAATTAAAAGGGGCATGCATTATCCATGCATTGCATTACTTATTCTGGTCATCACTTCATGCAAAGGTAAAGAGAGGCCTTACGGGAGTTGTTTCTATATATTAAAGTGCTTCTATATGGTATACTTGTACAATATAACCTTACCCAAACCTATGGGCTTACTGGGCAATGGAGATGCTAACCGTATGGCTGAAGGTCGAGTCTGGAGACCTTCGCTATAAGGCATGAGTATAAACAGCGGGGGACATCTCACTGCTAGCCCTGGGATTTTGTGTACTATTAGACTTCTTAGAAATGGAAATATATTTTACGAAATATGAAATTCAAATTATGGTTAAAAACTTAGGTGCTAAAGCCCAGTTGTGATTGGTGCCAATGTATCTCTAACCCTTATCTCGAAGGGCATTAAAGTTTGATGTTATATGCAGTACCAGTCAACTGCATATATTGTTTGGCATACTACGTATGCATGCATTCATATAATTGTAATAATTTGTTTGATAACTTGTTTGCCAGTATAGTATAAGGGATAACTCATTAAACTCTTGTAACTTACTCCCCAATCGTTTTTCTTTTATAGGTTGATAGATAATTGGATATGAGTTAAGAGCTGAGCATTGAGTGCAAGTACTGAGACATTTTAAAGGTTAGAATTAGAGAGAAGTTGTTTAGTTCATGTGAAACTTTGTAAATACCATTTATATACTTAGATTTTTCAACCTTATTTAGTTTGAACCTTGAAATCTATATTACTTAATGTTATCATTTGGTAGGGGATACTGATTCTCTACGGTTCTGAGGAATTGTGGGATATCAGACATCTATAGTTATTTCTATTTATATGTTATAATAAATTCTTAACAATTAGTAATCTTAGTGATTTATCATTTAAAGTCTTGTAATCTCTGACTTACAAAGCGGTTTCCATATCATAGGTGCACATGTGACATGGAAATTTTCAAGCAATCCTACTAGGCCCCCTTTAGGGTCTTGACATCGGCACTTGGCAAGTCAGCAACTATGCTAAAGTTCGAGCAAAGTAGAGTGTATCCGAGCTAGGGCCTTAGAGAGTTCGCCCATAATTCTTCCATGTATGAGGAACTCGTCCTTAGTAGGCTGACAATAGAGTATCCTCCTTGTAAGGGATTTTAGTCCTCAAATGTGAGAACGAATTAGAGGTCTAAAGGTTGATAATCCATCAATTAGTCCCAAATGTGTCTTTACTAATTCAAATCACATCAAACTATGATTTCCCATAAGATTAGGTGCTTTGAGTACTACTCTCGAGGTTGAGTTTGTTACTGCCATTGGTGGTTGAAACTGACTCAATTAGAGCATCCAAGATCTATGCGTAACCCAACTTGCATGTTGACCCCTTGCCTAGATACGACTCGCGTGTAGTTTAGGTGGGTTTAAGGGTTCTTTATTTTTTATTTATTTCATTTACTTAAGTTATATAGTTATTTTAGTTAATTTAATAATGTTATTTTTTTTTTATCAATTCATTTTTACTAACTTTATTTTTCTTAAGATGGGGTCCTTAGTTTTTTTTTTTTTAATTATTGTCAATTCCATTATTGTTTTGTGCTATCTTAATATATAGTACTAATTTTTATAAAATTGCATGATTAAGACAATTTTTTACATCACATAGGTAATAACATGTTTTGTTTTTTACAAGGTCTACATTAATTAAGAGTCTTTATGTTTTTTGCATAATTAGCATAAATAGTATATTTCTTATGTAAATCTCATAGTTAGCAGAAATATTGCATATTTTAAGATGAATTACATAATTTTTATAAAAATCGCATGTTTCTTTAGATAAATTGCATCTTTTGCATTGCTTTTTTACATAATTGCATTTGTTTCCTTTTACAAATTGCATCTTTTTCACAAAAAGGATTGCATTTTTAGATACTACTGCATAATTTCCTCCAAACTCATATCTTTGATTGAAACGTGCATCTATCTACATATTTTAGAAGATTTGAATAAAGTTACATTTTTTTTTTACAAATTTTCATTTTAAGATTATTTTTTCTAAAAAAATGTAAAAATAAAATGTTTTATCATGTAGTCAATTTATTTTTAGAAAAATAAAAATCTTAATTGATTCTTTTTCAAAAATTAGGTTTTTTAAGGCTTTTTTTAAATTAGGGAATAAAAGTTAGGGTTTTTTAAGGATTTTTATTAATTAAAATAAATTGTTTAAAATTGTAAATCTAGCCCCCTTTTTTTTTCTAAGAAAAGAATAAACCTACTAAAGTTTTCTGAAATAAATTAAAACTATGGTCGATTTGATCTTAAGTAGTGAGTCCATATATACCTTTGAGGCAACCGTAAAATTTGGAAAAAAATTAGTTTTCTTTTTATTTTTTAGGAAAAATTTGTAATTAAAGAAATATAAAAGATTCATTTTCATATTTTTGCATGTTTTCCCATTTTTTCTAGAAAAATCACCGTTAGTTGTTTTTTTTTTTTTTAATATTTACATGGAGACAAGTGTTTAAATAAGTTAGCCTTTAAAACTAGTTTCTTAGTTAAAGTTTTCTAAATATATATATATTTAGAAAATTAGTAGGCCACTGACCTTATTAGGGTTTCTTCTACCCAAGAAACCCCAATCCGTTTTTTACTAGTTTTACTGGTTGGCAACTCTTAAAATATTTTTTAAGAATAATGTTTTTTCTTAATTTAATATTGAGTATTTTATATTAAGCAAGCTAGGCTTAGTATAAAATAAATTAAAGAAAATTGAAATAGGGCTCGATACTAGTAAAGTCAAATGTTAGCTAAGAGAATTCTAGGGAGGAATTGGAAAATTTGCCAACATCTGATAGATCAAGAAATCCAAATGGTAAGCATGCAACCATTGTTGAGGCAATTAAGATAGATGGCAATTGCAAAAAAGTTAATCTTTAACAGGAAGTGAACTCAGAAAATGATTACAGAAGGTGGGCTCTTAACCAAAGGAAAAACAAATCCAAACGAAATACATAAGAAAAATCGAAGATAATCTTGATAAAACAAATAGGATTAATAGTGGAGTAGATAAGTAGCTGCCAAAAGGATTAAAATCCAGAAACAGCATCATGACAACAAATTTAAGCTAAGTAGCCACCCTAGAAGAGGAAGAGAGTAGAAAAACTAAGTTTAATAAGGAGAAAATGATTACAAATGAGAGGATGGATAAAAAAAATGACAGTTACTAGTACTGATAGCAAGGGAGAAAAATTAATTGATTTTAATCCCTTCGATTATAAGAATTCTAAGAATCAAGTAGAGAATACGTTTGTGTTCTCTTTTGCTCAATATCCATCACAGATAAAACTTAAAGGAGAATAGTTAACTTGAAAAAAATAGCAAGGAAATCAAATGAGTATGGAAAGGAAGTTCCTTTTGTGGTTTAATGTATGATTCTTGCTACCAAACTTTGAAAGACCTTAGGTAGACAAAAGCTACCAATTGCTATATTTAAAGAAAAGGGAATAGCATGAGAGAGTACTTATCAATCTAGAAGAGATGAAAAGACTACAAGGAGAAGTTCAGCCACACCATCTAGTTCCTTTAATTCAAGCAACCATATCTGAAGTGAATGGCACAATAAGCACAACTCAAGCAGGTTAACTAATAAGGACCAAGATAGAATTTCTTATAGTAATCCTAGTAATAGTATCAAAGGGGAAACACAATCTATTTACACAAATGGAAAAATCGGAGAAGACTATAGAGTTATTAGTTAAGCAAATTTTGATCCAATCATAATGGCTATATGGTTGTAGAAAATAACTCCTTACCCCCTACTCTTCTGGAACAAAGACAAGACTTTGGCCTTAATAGATACGCATTGTGCAATAGAAAATTTACACTTAGAGATGACAGTAATCTTCATTCCAAATCATGAAGTTATTTGTTATGACAGTTACTACACAACAAAGAACAAACCACCATCCAATCATGGAAAGACCTTTGAGGATAATGACTTGGAAAGTGAGGCGATTGAATGTAGACCATACCCAAGCTATAGTGATGCAAGTGTTGGATTACTACAAACCAAAGGTAATAGCCTTCTTAGAAAAGAAGATGGATACGGATTCCTCTTACTCTTTCTATTATGAGACTAATTTGGATGGCTATGTTGCTATGGATGCCCAAGGAGCTAGTAGGGGTATTTTAGTGCTTTAGTACGTAAAGATTGTGAATGTTGATGTGATCCACAAAACCAATCAAGAATTGCATGTCTCTATCAAGGTCAGTAATAATTTACTTTGGTTTCTAATAGTAATTTATGCTTCCCCTAAAACTACAAATCATATCAAGCTATGGGATAGCTTAGAGAATTTTGTTAAGGTAGTGGATAATAGGCCTTAGTGTATGGGTGGCCATTTTTATGAAGTAACTATTAGAGATTACTGGAGGGGTTTAAATTTTCTTAGAAACCAAGCTTACATATACTCAACATGCATGAGTAACTATGGCTTATAAGACAAAGGCTTTATTGGACTGAAATATACATTGTCTAAAAGCTTTGTTCCTTGATCCAATGAAGAATCGATAGAGTTCGGTGTAATGGAGTATGGAGAACTATATATCCTGATGCATAAGTCTACCATCTCTCAAAGTGGCCTTTAGACCACTGTCCTTTATTATTAAAAAACACACCAAGATTGCAATTTTTGAAGAGGCATTAAGCCTTTTATATTTCAGTCTAATGGCTCACTCATAATACTCGTCTACCTTTAATTGAAAAGACTTAGTTAAGCTCAAGCAAGGATTTGCTTAACACATTAGTACATTTGCCATGGGTCTTAAGGAAGTGGAATAAGGATGTATTTAGCTTAATATAGTTTTGTAAGAGAGGCTTGTTGCAAAGAATCAAAAGAATTGATGATAAATTAGCCATTCATCCTTCAAACTTTTTAATGAACTTGAAAAGTAAACTTAAGGATGGATTAAATGTAGTTCTAGATAGAGAAGAATGGCTACGGAAAGTAAAAGGTAAAAGAAAATGGATATAAGATGGAGAAAGAAACACTTCTTATTATCATGCCAAAGTGCAAGCTCGTTAGCTGAAAAATTGAATTCTAGTCTTAGAGGATGACATTGGTCAATGGTTATATAGTTAAGAGGATATTTTGAGCCATGTTCAACAATACTTTAAGGCCTTATTTACATCAACTAAAAATTCTACACAAAAGGAAAACACCATTGAGGAGATGTTTACATATGGATGTTCAAAAGAACTCAAACATCAATTACAAAGTCCTTTGTAAGATGAAGAAGTTAAGCTAGCCTTAAACTCAATATGACCTTAGAAGTCTCTAGGGAAAGATGGCTTTCATGCTCACATCTTTAAGAAATGCTAGCCATTCTTAGGAAAGTTAGCAATAGATTGTATAAGGGAAAATTTTTAGTTCTAAAACTATTTGTCCTTCTCTAAATTCAACTCAAATTTGCTTAATACCTAAGCAAAGAGGAGCTAGCCCAATCAAGATGTACAAACCTATTGGACTATGTATTACTTTGTATAAAGTGGTTACTAAGATATTAGTCCATAAGTTGAGACCTTATCTAAGTCACTTAATTCATCTAACATATGCTAGTTTTATACTTAAGAGGAAGGCAAGTGGTAATGTGTTACTAGTGAATAAAGTATTGCATAGCTTTAAAAAGAAAAATCTCAGAAGGCAATGGATGATGACTAAGATAGATTTGGAAAAGGCTTATAATACTGTTGAGTGGGACATAATCTATTAGATGTTAATTAGTTTTAATTTTCCAGAGTAGTAGGTACAACTAATTACAAATTATGTGTCAATCACCTAAATAGAGATTTTGATCAATGGTTAAGCCACACAATCTTTCCTACCAAGTAGAGGCATTACGTAAGGAGATCTACTCTCACGTTACCTTTCTATACTAGTGATAAAACTTTTAAGTAAGATGATTGAAGAGCATGTTAGATTAGCACATTGGAAACCTTTTAGAATTTTAGGTTCACAATTACAATTATCCCATGCCTTATTAGTTGATGATCTTATGATCATTGCTAAAGTGAGCGAAAATATTGAGATAGTGACACAAACACTTTAGAAATTTCTACGTTAACAAGTCTAAGAATTAATCATCAAAACTATATTATTTTCTAGATCAATTGCCTCCAATATTAAGAAAATTATTCTATCCAATAGTAGTTTTAGAAAGGTTGAAAACTTTGATAAATACTTATGCTTTCCCTTAAATGATAGATGTAAGCCAGCTAATGATCAGTCAAACTAGCAAGCTACAAAGTAGATTGGAAGGTTAGAAAGCAAGACATTTAAGTATGGCAGGGAGACTGATTTTGGTAAAGCAATTCTAGAGGCTATGCTAAATTAGTACATGAAAGCAATGACTTTGCTAGCAAAAATCACTAATAGAATTATGCAAATAATAAGGAATTTTTTATGGAATAGAAATAATCCAAAAAGACATATCCATTGGCTTTCCTGGTACTTAATTGAAAGACTAAGGAGCGCTTAGATTATTTGACATATCTATTCAAAATAAAGCTTGATCAACAACGAGGACTTAGGAGTTAAAAAGTAGAAAGATTAAATAGGCGGAGCTAATGCAAGCTAAATATAAAAGAATGTAAGGCAATGATGGTAGAAATAAGAACATGGGATCCTTTAAAGTTAAGGATCTAATGAAGAGTTTGGAATAGATAAAGGAACAAAAGTGCTATGGTATATGTTGATAGATGGCCGATTAGATGATTTCCAAAATGATAAGTGGGGTGGGTGACAAAAAACTATGAGGGAGTTAATTGTTGGACCCCTAAATATAAGTTCTTTGGATTTAAAAGTAAGGGATTGTTATATTAATGAAGTCACTTAGGATGAATTGAAAACTGGCTTCCTAATCTTAAAGGTCATTGATGTGAAATTTGGACCATTATACTTATCTGAGTCTAGAAGACATCAAAATAGTCTCACACATGAATCTAAATTAAAGCCTTCCTTTAATTAGATATACCACCAATTATATGGAGAGAAGCAAGTTGTAAGTTTGATATTGACTATGCATCTAACATAATATCTAAAAGGAAGATTTAAAATAAATATAGGTTTCATAAGATGCCCTATACTTAGAAGTGTTCATTGGGTCGATAAGAGAGTGAATCGGGTTAGGCCCTTAAAGGAATGAGCCTGTGTAGGTTCAATGGCTCTTGAACCATAAATTTTTTTTTCTTACATTTTTTTGAATTTCTCTTAATTATTATAGATAATTTCTGGACTATTCATCTTTCTTTTTTTTTTACTAAATCTAAAACTTTATGTCGTTACTCATAAATAAAAAAAAAATTCGATTCAATTTTTTTCAATCCCAAAATAATTCATTTGGATCATGTAAACATGAATGTATGATGTTATATTATATATATAGTATTATATATACGATGTCTCGCTAACTTAGTAAATTACTATGGTTCAACCACTTAGGCCCTTAAGGCTCGATGGTTCAATAGTCGATTCAAGCTTACCTAAGGCAAGCTCTGGCCGATTTAATAGCCCAATGGACCAATTCCAGGTTGGTTAACAGTTCAAAACAAGCCTTTGTGTAGGTTTACCTATACCTTATATAGTCAACAAGGTACTTGATGGTTCTAGAGTACTATAGGAAGTTTCGAATATAAAAGTTTGAGAACTGGTACCTAAAAAGTATGGTACAGGTAAGGTCTCATACCTTACCCACTCTTTACATGCTTACCTCAACCATTAATTACCTAGAGGTTTAATTATTACTAATATTCCGTTAAGACATTAGAAATAATAAGTCAAATGAATAATCTATTCTACTATAGCATTAAGCTAATAACACAAATCATGCAGAAGTTGCATCGAATATTACTAACAGTAAGTTATTCAAACAATAAATCATCGGTTCACATCCTTCTAGCATACATTAATTACTACTAAAACAATGTTTCATAGACCACTTCTTGGGTTAAATTTCCCTGCTTAACACCATGTTAATCCCACCACACCACCAACAAACAATGCCTATTTCCCATTAGCTAAGCACAATAACTAAGACCAACACCTTTCACTCAAAATAGAAAAATTAACACTACTAATTTTTTTCTTATTCATAACATAACAAACAAACAAGAGAATAGTTTAAAGAAAAAAAAATCATTAGATTTTTTCACTTAAGGGGAATGGCTATTCCATTCCCTTTTATTCCTTAAAAAACTCTATTACGATGTTCACTTCCCTAAATTGCTATTCTTATTTTTAAAAACTATGAACGATAATTCCTTCTTGTAACCAAGGGGAAGAAAAAACCTCAATGATAAGTGTAAATTACTCTACACTTTCGAGGCATAAATTGTTCATAATTGTGATTCAATTCTTAAGCTTGGGTACTTAATTATATAATGTGTTGATTTCAGAAGAATCACGAGTAAGGAGATGAAATTTACACAAGAACAATGACTTTTAAGGTAATCATGACAGGGAGGAGAAGAAAACCTTGAAGTAGAACAAGGATATACTCAATCATAGGCATGATAATAAAGGAATAGAATGGCCAGCATTAATTATACCCTCCATCACAGGCGTAATTGAGGAAGTGATGTTTATCCCCCTATTAATCACAGTCACAATTGTATAGTAAGAGGGTAATCATGCCCTCAATAACGAGCATGATGAGATGTAACGGAGTGATGAGGAGTTTACATTCATTGTCGTAGCTATGATTAGTGTTAAATCTTGTTTTCCAAGACTATCACTCCTTAAGTCACAGGTATGATGGAAATGGACACAATTGTTCTTCTTCAACTTTTTCATATGAACCAATATGTGGAACATGTCTTAAGATTAGGCAGTGTCTTGAAGTGGTATAATTCAAGTCCTTTAACAAGTCAAGTATAAATATACCACAACTATTAGAAAGATAGAGAAGAGAGATAACATCAGATAAAGAGATAGAACACTAAATCAAGAACATCATATCACTAACCATACCTATTGATCCATCTTTATAACCATTGTATTTCCATTTTCAAGATAGTTTATAAGTGTTGTATCGTACTTTTCCTGGAATTACTCAAGAGAGCCAATAGGAATTCATCATTCGTTGATCTAAAACTTTCTATAGTGGAATTCATAATGGGGTTATGTCTTTCTACTTGTCCTATGTTGATTTCTTTGTTATTTTTGCATTGTATTGATACATTTTCTTATTTCATCATGTATGAGTAGTAATTAGGACTTGTTGCATCGACTTGGTATGAATAAGTGCATGAATTGTTGAGTTCCTAATATTTGTTAGTTTTGGTGAATTGAACTTAATTAACCTAAGTACAGTGTAGTGTATGATATTATCTTAAGCTAGATTTCAATAGAATATGTTGAGAAATAAGCCTATTAAATAAATCTGATTCATTGGAACAATTTACTCTTGATAATAGAGATATTATTGGGAAAGTTACTGCATTCTTAGGAAAATCGATAAATTAAAATGACATTAATGCGATCCAAATTTGTTGTTAATTCAGAAGAGATTCAAATGGATACAATTAGGATTATAAGTAAGTAGTTTTGAGAAAAATGCTTATATACCTATAATTTCCCATAAATAACATGTATTAGGATAAAAAACATATTGATAATATCATACTAAGCGATAAAGCAAGCTTGTATGTTAATCATTGCAGTGTGAATAGTTTTTGTAGCATTTGTGTTGAATAAAAATTGTTGTGGATTAGTGCAGTTTAGCTAGTAAATTAGAGATTTTAATCTTTTCATCATTTGATAAATTGGGTTGCTAGTTAATAGGAAGAATAATCAATACTAGTGTTTGAATCCTTTTCCTAATGGAGATGACCCTATACTCATCCATACTATAAAATGATAGGTACACTTGCCTATTAAACCAAGTTGAGGATAAAATACAGGAATTTAAATTGTAAGACTCGATAACTCTAATTAATGTGACAAAGTTTTTGGTGCTAATACTCAGAAAATACGAAAATTAGGATTCCTATTCATCATTAGGAAAATTAGGATTCATGTTCTTCTAACATTTGTTTTCTTTTATATTTGTTGTTAGTTTAGTTGAAATATTTGTGCTCATATCGGCTTATTTGCTAATTTGCAATTTATGACCTGGAGCAGCATGATTGATCTAACTAACTTCGATCTTAAACCCAAGAGAACATTAAGAAGTAACTTAAAGAAAGTCTGAGAGTATTTTGAGAAGCAAGCATCTGCTTGTAAGGAAGTAAGAGCACAAGAACCGTTGAGAATGATAATAGTCATCAAAAATGAACAATTAAAATCAAAATGTCGAGCCACCATTAGAAAACCAGTTCTTGAATCTAAGAGAAGGTATCCAAAGAGATTTGCCATTGAATTTGGACCTACTGCTATATGGAAATTGGAATGTAGTTTAAGCGAGAAATGAGCCAGGAGTAAATCCGCCTGTAGCTCTAAGGACAATGTTGGATTACTATAGGCCTAATCTAGATAGGGCTAGTACTAGCATCACTTAGCCTAGAGTTCAAGTCAATACTTTTAAGATCAAGCCGAGTATCATTCAAATTATCCAATAGTGTGTTTAGTTCGACGGGTTTAGTGATAAAGACTGTAACAACCATTTGCAGCAATTATTGGAAATTTATGACACCTTTAAGACAGGTGGAGTTTCAAAGGACACTATCCACCTCAGGCTATTCCCATTTTCATTAAGATCCAATGCAAAGTAGTGGCTCAACTCTATACCAAGGAATTCCATAAATAGCTAGCAAGAGATGGTTGAGCTATTCATGAGAAAATACTTCCCACCCTCAAGAATGGCTAAGCTAAGGGTAGATATCTCTTCTTTTGGTTAGATGGATTTAGAGCCTCTATATGAAGCATGGGAGAGATAAAAGGATTTATTAAGGAAGTGCCCCCCATCATGGGCTTTCGGATTGGCACTAAGTTCAAACCTTCTATAATAGGTTGAACTATATTACCAAGCAGCACATTGATGCAGCTATTAAAGAAACCTAAACCATAAGTCACCGGAACAATGTATCTAATTATTTAAAGATATGGCCAATAACCATTATCAATAGTCATTTAGAATAGGAAGAGAAAGAAAGTCAGTGGGAAAACATGAGTTAGATGCCATATCCATTCTAGCATATAGGGTGGAGATGTTGACAAGGAAGCTTGATAGTCTCACAATGGGTCAGGACTAGGCTTTAACAGTTTCAGATTTTGAGTTAGCAAGCTTATCAAAGATTAATCAAATGGAAGAGGTTGACTGCATGGGCAACTTGATCAGACTAAAGAATGATCCTTTTAGTAACACCTACAATTCGAGTTGGAGGAATCATCTTAATTTCAAATGTAGCAACAACATCAATTAAAGCTCCAACATGCTACCTCCTTAGATTTCATAGACAAGTGCCTCCTTCTCAAAATAAGCCAATGTCCATTGAGGAGATGTTAGCTCAATACATCAAGACTCTTGAAGCACGTCACCAAGCCAGTGAAACCGCTTTGAGAAATCAAGTAGCATCAATCCATAATTTGGAAAACTAAGTTGGGCAGATTGCAAAAGCACTTTCAGAAAGGGTTCCAAGATCTCTATCAGGGAATACTAAGACAAACTCGAGAGAACAAGTCCGAGCTGTAACTTTAAGGCAAGGAAGAGTTGAGACTTCTCTAGTCAAGAAGTAAAGCTAAAAGCCTTTAGAAACGTCAAGCTTGATATGTTAAACAAGTACGTGTTCTTTAATTAGACTAGAAATTTCATTTTGTTTATTTTAAGCACTTTGAAGTTTGTTGAGTTTGAAGTACTTAATTGTCCTTATTGTTATTTGTTTGGGTTGTTTTAAGTGTATTTGTTTATAGTTTAATGCACAAAAGAAAGGAAACATCGAGTGTAAATCATGGTGATAAAAATGGAAGAGAAGAATTTTACAAAGTGTTAGGGTGTAAATGGAGGATGGAAGGTCAATATGCATCATGATTGTAATAAAGGTAAGTATTTAATTTTTCAAGCATAACATCTATCACAAGATCAATCACAGTCTTGATCACATCCTTGGGAATTTTTTAATTTAATCACAACCATAATCACTTCCCTAGGAAATGTTACATTTCAATTATGATCATGACAATAAGAGCTAAGCACAAATTTTTAACTAGAATTCTAGTCATGGTTTTGTTCACGCCCATGATAAGTGAAGTGTATAGGCCATGATAGTTAAAAAATTTGGGGTATAAAAATAATCATGAGACTCATCATGCCTATGACCAAGCTTGAAAGGGGTATCACAGCCTAAGTCACGGCCATAATCATATCCCTACCACCCTACTATATAAGAAATTTCCTTCTCTCTCTCTCTCCTCATTTCTCACATTTTAAAACTCCACCTTATGATAACCTTCTCCATGCCTATTTCTTACGAAAAACCTTCATCATTTTCTTCACATTAAACCTTAATACATCCCATTCTAACACTTATATGATCATTCTCATTACGATAACACTCTTCTAAGGTATGATTTTCCTCTTTTTCTTTCATTTTTCTACAATTATAGTGATTTCTTTCATGTAACTTTAGGGTTTTTATATGTGTGTTTATTGTACTTTGTAAAAGTGTTGTTATCATACTCATAGATGTGTTTGTATTATAATTAGACTTTAATTTGCATGATTTTGTGCTGGAAATTAGCATATCAAATTTAAACCCTAATTTCTATTGATAATGATCGAATTGAGGATTTCTACAAATTGAGCCTAATTTGATGAATTAGTCTTGTCATAGTACTTAAGTAATATGTACGATTGTATAGCTAGTTGTTTTTCTTTATGTTAAAGTGTTGTGTTTATGTTTAATGTTGTGAAGTCGAGTGTTATATGGTTAAGGGGAGATACTAATCCTTAGTTGAAGCCTGGGTTACATGTTAAGTCATTATGAATTCACTTATGTAATGCATGCTTGCATATAGGTTAGGATTGATCATGATTAGTTAATAGGTATTTTATGATTGAAAGTTAAAGGAATTGGAATGGCTTTACTTAGTCTGAATTGTACTTAAATTGTATATGAGTTTAAACTAACACTGATGTTTATAGATGGCACGTAAAAAATCTACCACTTCTTAGCATAAGAGATTGAGGGCTGATCATTTTCTTTCTCCTCCTCGCAGATGATTCGATGTTGCAAGTTCTAGTAGGGTAGTTACTCCACCAATTAATATGACTTCAGAGTAGAAAGAGAGATTCAAGGAATTTACTGCCAAGAAGATTAGCGACACTGTATTATAGATTGAGATGTATTGAGGGAGTACGGCTTGAAGATAACCATGTAGAGATGTTTGGGAAACAGGTCACAGTTGAAACTATTTACGATTCAAGAGAAGACTTATAAGCAAACAACATTAGCTTTCCTCTTATCATTCAAGATCAAGTATGAGTATATTGGCTTAAAAATGGATAATTAGGTGGTGTTCTTTGCATTTAGACAAACTCATACCTTTGATATGTTAACCTTTGTACAAGCAATGGGGTTGTATACCTGGGTTGAGCTTGAGGGTGATGAGTTTGTCGATCTACCAGTGAGTCTTCCTTAGGGAACTTTAGTGAATGAGTTTTAGAGAAAAATCTCCGATGAGAATAGTTTCATGGCGAACAAGTCCAAGGCTTCAACTTTGAAGAAGACTAGTACTCAAGTCTTCCACTATATTCTGGTTAGGACCATTTATAGAAAGCACAAGAGTCCTACAACAATGGGGGAGCATGACTTACTGCCCTTATATAGTGTACATAAGGGGTTTTCGATGAATGTGGGAATCCTAATCACATTTGGACTTCATCAGCAAACATTTGATAAGAGCAAGAGTATTTTTGTAAGAGGATTGATTATTTGAATCCCCAAGAATTTGAGGTTGTAGCCTACAAGCGACAAGCCAAAAGACTCTTGCACTGATCCAGAATCGCTTCCAAGAACCCCTTTTTAATCAATAAGGTATCATAAGAGTCTCAAATCCTGATTTAGACATTAAGGACCTTGGTGCTCTGAATTTCCCACCAAGCACATCAAGCTTCTTAGTCAATAATTTGCAGAGATTGGAAAGTGAAGTGGTTGAGATTAAAGAGACATAGGAGGGAATTGTTAAGCTTTTGAAGAACATCGTAGCGAAAGTGGGAGTAGTTATTCTCTCTTGTTTCTCTCTTTCTCAAACCTAGGAGGATGTGGATTCTAGTCAACCTCTGGTTCCCCCACCTATAAGTGCTCCAGAAGATGAAGAAGAAGGAGATGAAGAGTTAAGAGAAGAAAACTCTAGTGATGAGGAGGAACGGTTGGAAGAAGAGGATAGTGCTGATGAAGAGGAAACACATGGTACCCAATAAGAAGCCATAGGATAAGGAGCTAGGATTAAGAGTGAAGATGAGTCATTTGGGGAGGAGGAAGACAGCCCTAATGAAGAGACGGATGTCAATGATGACTAACTTGTTTTATTTCTTTTGTTTTCTTTTGTTGTATTTTGTTATTTTTAGAATCCTTATCAGGTTGAGCGTAATTCACTTAAACTATATATATATATATAATTAAATTGCAAATACTCCAGCAAGTATACTAGGTTAGAATTAAGTAATACAAAGCAAGTAAGGTTATCAATCTCTCGAGAACTATAATATTACTAAACCTATGATAATTCTTAGTGATATTCAAGCAATCAAAAAATAAATTAACTAATATAATAATTACACTAAAACTAACGAAAAGAAAATAACTATAAAATTTCTAAAACTAAGCAATTAATTGAGAATTGTGGGAAAAACAGAATCCACTTTAGATTAGACAAATCAAATTGTTATCATGTTATATAGATTATTAGCTATATGGTCATTTAAGAAAAATTATTATACCTTAAAACTTAAGGATTTAAACCCCTAATTAATCAATTAGCTCCTATATCTCCAATTAATAGTGGAGTCTAAATTATAATCATATATCTTCTAATACTATAATTGTCTAATGTCCCAAATCTATTATTCCTAATGTCTTAGTGAATAATCAATCGCCAAACATTGCATTAATCTCTAGATAATTTCTTATTAATTCAATTAACACTGCTTCCATATTAATTAATCAAATTAACCAATAATTTCTAACAAACCCTATATCAACTCCCATATTACTAGAGTTTCTAATAATTATAATCAATTAAACAACTATAATTGAAATCATAGAAATTGCAATCATGAATCATCCTTATATCTATTAATCCTATAACATGAATACAATCATCATCTTAGCTATCTAGGATTTCATCAATTCCTACAAATAAATTTAGCCAACCATAGAATTTGAAACAAAATCGCAATTACAAATTGAAATTACAAGAAAATTCATAATTGAAAGCATGAATAATTAACATAATTGTATAAATATAATTAAAATAGATGTCATCAATTCTATAATTGGAAAAGATAAACTTCATTTGCAACTCCAAAACTTGGTCTCCAAAACAAAATCTTCTCAATGATCCAAGCGATTCTACAGAAGAATTCTTTAAAAACTATCTAATGACTAATCTATAACTCTCTAAGTCTAAGGAAAGTGTGTGTCTAAAAACAAGTCTCTCGAACGGTGAAACATAAGGCTATTTATGAGAAAAACTAGGTTTGGCTCGCGTAAGGCTTCTTTTTAATGAAAGCCAGTTCATAGACTAGTGGTGTAAGCTTAAAGCTTGGCGATGTAGACTCCAAAGGCCACCAATATAAGTGTAGGCCGGCTATGTTGAATTCCAAATTGCAACATGTTGATTTGGACTTCATTCATTTGTGTAAAACTCCTCTAAATCATTCATATTTGCATTTTGAATCCTCTAATTCCTAAAATGTTCAAATGAAAATAATTAAGTACTATTTCTTAATAATTTCTATAAAATCAATAATAATTCTATTTAATTTGCACATTAAAATATGAAAAATATGCTTTTATCAGAGAGGTTACCCTCGTTGATGTACTATTAATGGAAACTCTCATATTATGTGTTTGTTGTCTTTTGTTTTTATTTTATCTTAATGGTTAGGTGTCTTTTGTCGTTTAAATTATCATGGTGATTGGAGGATGTACTATTTGATGGTTTACGACTCAATCATATTTCAAGGAAGTTCAATTCTTATTGTTTATTCATTTTCATCTTTCTAGTTGTTCGTTTTCTATGCCTATTCTATGTTTTCTTTCCTTGAACATTAAGGATAATGTCTCTTACTAAGTGTGAGGAAAGGTAAACTTTATTTATCAAAAGTCTTCCACTTAAGCTATTTTGTTTTCTAGTTATGAGTTTACTAAGTAGATTGTCAATTTGGCATGGTAGCAATCAATTTTATGCCTAACTATTTCTTGTGGACTTAGTACACATGATTGAAATTGTAGGATTAAATCTAAGTGAAGCACACTTACTTGCTATTTAATGAATGATTTAGAGGTTAGAAATGAATCGAAGTGTTTAGTTTAAAGTTAATTGGTTATGCTTCTAAACTTTCTAAGTAGTATATCTACTTTTCAGTTACTTTTGGGAGTTCATTTAATCTTCAACGAAAAGGGCAAATGAAGTAATTTACTTGTTGATACTTCTTAAGAATCTCTTCAAAATAGAGTAAATTGAAGTGTTTGAGGACTGAATTAGTAAGGACGAGATTTGATCCCTTAAAAGAGTGAAGTTTGATCTCGCTACTAATTTTTTTCTTTATACCATTGCAATAAGCATCTATAAGAATTGAGTTAGTAAGGGCAGGCTTTGGTCCCTCAAAAGAGCAAAGTTTAACTCGACTGCTAATTTTTATCCTTATAACCAATTCGGTAAGGGCAGGCTTCGGTCCCTTTTAAATTAGCATTCTTAAGAAGTAATTGAGGGTTTTTTTATTCACTTAAGGAAGTGGATGAAGTATAACCAACTGTCTTTTATTTTATTTGACTTTGTGCTAACTCTATGCCTTTGGAAACTATCATTAAATAGTAAGGATAAAGTGTATTTTACTTTAATTAGTCTTAGAATATTAGTTTATGTGTTCTAAGAACACAATGTGATAGGTACAAAGTTAATCCATTGGGAATGTTTTGTCGAATGTGCAATTGATTATTTTGAGTGTTTACTTAAGGACAAGCAAAGGTTAAGTATAGAAAAGTTTGATAAGTATAAATTACTCTATACTTTCAATGCATATTTAAGCATAAATTGTTCATAATTGTGATTTAATTCTTAAGTTTTGGTATTTAATTGTATAATGTATTGATTTCAGATGAATTAAGAGTAAGGGGATGAAATTTACACAAAAACAATAACTTTTAAGGTAATCACAGCCGTGAGGAGAAGAAAACCTTGAAATAGAACCAGGATTCACTTGATTACGGGTGTGATAATGAAGGAATAGAATGACTAGCACTGATCATACCCTCCATCACAGGCGTAATTGAGAAAGTAATGTTTATCCCCCTATTAATTACAACAATGATTATATAATAGGAAGGTGATCATGCCTTCAATTACAAGCATGATGAGATGTAATGAAGCGACAAGAAGTTTGTGTCCATTGTTACAGCCATGATTAGTGTTGAATCATGTTTCCCAAGACTATCACTCTCTAAGTCATGAGCATGATGAGAGTGGACATAATTTTTCTTCAACTTTTTTACATAAACCAATACATGAAACATATCTTAACATCAGGCGGTGTCTTGAAGTAGTATAATTCAAGTCCTTTGATGAGTTAAGTATAAATATACCATGACTTTTAAATAGATAGAGAGGAGAGATAACATCAGATAAAGAGATAAAACACCAAATCAAGAACATCATATCAATAACCATACCTATTTATCCATCTTTGTAACCATTGTATTTTTATTTTTATGATAGTTTCTAAGTGTTTTATTGTACTTTTCCCAAAATTACTTAAGAGAACCGATGGGAATTCATCATTCGTTGTTGTAAAACTTTCTACAGTGGAATTCATAACGGGGTTGTATCTTTCTACATTTTCTTATTTCGTCGATATATTTTCTTATTTCGTCATGCATGAGTAGTAATTAGCACTTGCTATATCAACTTGGTATGAATAAGTGCATGAATTATTGAGTTCCTAATATTTGTTATTTTTAGTGAATTGAACTTAATTAATCTAAGTATAATGTAGCGCACGATATTGTCTTAGGCTAGATTTCAATAGAATATATCTAGAGATAATTTTATTGAATAAATCTGATTTATTGAAACAATTTACTCCTGATAATAGAGATATTATTAGGAATATTGCTGCATTCTTAGGGAAGTCGATAAATTAACATGATATTAATGCAATTTGAATTGGTTGTTAATTCAAAAGAGATTTTAATAAACACAATTAAGATTAGAAGTAAATAGTCCCGAGAAGAATGCTTATATACTTATAATTTTCCACAAATAACAAGTATTATGATGAAAAGCATATTGATAATATCATACTAAGTGATGAAGTAAGTATGGATGTTAATCATTATAGTGTTAATAGTTTATGTAACATTTGTGTTGAATAAAAGTTGTGGGTTAGTGTAGTTTAGCTAGTAAATTAAAGATTTTAATCTTTTCATTATTTGATTAATTGGGTTGCTAGTTAATAGGATGAATAATCAGTACTAGTGTTTGAATCTTTTTCCTAGTAAAGACAATTCTATACTCATCCATGCTATAAAACAATAAATACACTTGCTTATTGAACTAAATTAAGGATAGAATATAAGAATTTAAATTGTAAGATTCTGTAGCTTTAATTAGAGGTGATCACTCAACACCCCCTGTGATAGCCTACCATTACACGTCCATCACCCCTAAACACCACCATTACCTACCTAATACAAAAGACAGAGAAACATGGCACACAACCTACAACTAGATCTAAGAGGCGTACAACACTTATTCAACTAGATTTAAGAGGTGACATCATTCACCACAGCACACAAATTTGTTGACACCATAACCTTTGGCCATAGTACAAGGCCCATGTGCAATCACTAAACCATTGCACTAAAAATACCATTATGGCTCTTGATTTTGCATATTTGAGGATGTAAAGATGATTTAAACTCACAATAGGTAGACTCATTAAGAATAGGGGTTGATGGTACATGGATGGTATGTGAAAGAAGAAGATAGAGTTAGGGCTAGGTGATGGTGATGAATGGGTTGTTCTAGTAGGAAGGTACTAAGTTGCTCTTCATCTTAAGTTTTAGAGTGCTTAAGTCTCATGGAGGTGGTGGAATCGAAGGAAGTAGAGTTTTTTGGTTGTAGAGGGCCTACGAAGGTCATCATATAAAGTGGGAGAGGGGGGAATGATGATACTCTTAACTATGAGTTTTATGATCTTCACACCCCGGCTAAATAGTACATGAAACCTTTCATTTGTGTATAGATGGTGGTGATTATGTTGATGGAGGGTTTGACGATTTGTGGAAGAAAAAGGTAGAGAAGAAGATATAGTAGGGGCAATTTAGTCATATTTATTTTATTATAGCTTTATTCCTTATTTTCTTTTTTTATTTAACTAAATAAAGTAATAGTTATTACGACTTAATTCCATTTATTAAGAATTAAAATTCAATTCCTGCTTTTCTCTCCAATTCCATTAAGGGAAGTAAACGGGCAAAATGTGTAATATACACGTGTTTTAAAAAATATCTATTCCATATGACTTTATTTTTATACTAAAACTTTATCTTCTATTATTATTTCCTCTGTTTATAATATTCTTGAACTTATTTGGTCCCCACTTCCTTATAAATAAATAGTACCGTAAACACGCAGATACTTGCCATTAGTTTCCATTCCATTTAAAAAGATATACTTTATTTAAATTTTCCTATTTTTCCCGTAATCTATTTTATTGATCAATATAATGATAATAACGTCAGTAATATCCTCCACCTAAAAACATAAAACAAGAGTCAGTAATATCTATATAGGAGCTAATGTTTATTTCTATAATTAGTAATAACTCAGGACAGACTACATTATAAAAACAACAATGAATTCACTTTTTGGTGGTGAATACATTGCATTAAACCATGAATTCCACGATAAAAGTTTGGGGAACATTACATGGAAAGTACCCAAAAAAAGGAAAATCGAAGTATGTACAGAAACAATGAAGTAAAACGCCAACTGAAAATGAAGTTGTTTACTCTGCTGTCACTCGCAATATGACATTCTATGAGTTTTTTTTTTTTTTTTTTTTTTTTCATAAGAAACAGGCGACATCAAACAATACGATTGCCAAAATCGAATGGTTGGAGAGTCATTCCTTAAACTCGTATTTTTCATATCTAACTCTGCAATCAACAAGCTGTAGCCGACCTCCAACTTTGGAGCCACAGAGGAACTCTACAGTAGCCGCTGCAGTGCCTATGCAGGAATCACAGTCCTCGGATGAAAGTTTACCATTGCAAGCTCCATGTCCATACACAGTTACAGAGCCTTTAGTTGATTACGAGTAATAATCGTAACCCTGCTTTGATGTGGTGGTCTCTAGATCTATGAAAACTCTCTCCATTGCTTCCAGGAAATCAGAATTTCCATCGAAAACTTCATAACTGCATATGTAGTTAACAAAGTGAATGTTTGGATCCCCACTCACGTTTACATTGCTGTGGACAAAAATTATTAGCCATATTGTGATGCTCGCCAGGTTCTTATAAATCTTAGCCATTTTCCTTTCATAAAATGCTTCTCTCTTTTCCCTTTTTATATGGAGTGGATCTCGTCACTCATGAGGTAAGAAATTAGTCATGTATTCTTTTGGTTGTTCCTCTTGTAGCCGGAAGAAGATTCATTTGCAGGGGTTACCGCTTTATAGTAGGATGAGGATTTTTCAATGGAATGTTTAGATAGGGTTCTGTCCATGATCAATTGTTTTTGGGGATTTTAGTTAAGCTAAGGTTTTGCTTCTTTTAAGTAAAGGGAAAGAGTTTATGTTGATTCGATTCCTTTTTTATTGGCTGGTTGGTTGCGAAATCTAACTAATAATAAGAAAATAGGTTCAAATGCGATTTCACAATAAAAAAAGAAAAAATATTGATGCAACTTTTGTTTTTCATATTTTACTATTTATGTCAAATGAAAATTGTACATAAGTAGTTATTATATATATATATATATATATGGAGCCTATACTTGTTTTAGAGGAGGAGCGCTCAATTTTAAAAACTTGAATATGAAACCCTGTAGGTTTACCTAGTTGATAAACCAATATCAATCATATAAGGATCATAAAAGCTTGATAATTGGAAAAACAGTAAAGTTTAAGAACTCTTCGGAGAGTAAATTCCACACTCATATAAAAACTTAAATATATTTAAAAACCTCTTTAGATGATTAATTCGACAGACATATATGGATCACAAGTGTATTTGAAAATCTTGTCAGGACTTCTAGAATATTCATTTTTTGACTACCCAAAAGTAAGCCTATAGATATACTAGGAGTAACCAGGATAAAGTAAATCCAAAGATATATTATTATAATAATTTATAAATTTTAAGTAAATGTTTAGGTTTAGAATATTTAATTTATCCTATACATAAATTTTCATATAAAATACTATAACTTAAATAACTGCGGATGTTCGAATTATGGGCACTAATCTAACTCGCTTTTGGATAAATTCTCATCAACAGTAACGATAAGACCAAGGTGGGAAATTAGATGAACTACTACGATATTTGTGTTTGATTGTTGTTTAGGTGATGAAAAATTCATCTTATGATTTGATGATGTGGAAGTTTGTTTGTGCTATAAAAATGAGTTTATGGAGTCATATGTTTAAAATGGAAAAGGAGCAGAAAGTTACAGAGGTGAAAGATGGCAACCATTCGAATTGCACCACGAATAGCGTCAAGTCGGAGAGATTTACCGGGTGAGAATGTCCCGAGTAATGAATAATCTGTATTGAGATATAGATGCAGTAAAATGAATTCGTTTAGATTCGGGTTATTTGAATATCTATTCATCATTTTCTTTTTTTTTTTTTGTTTTTTTGGCAAACAAGGGAAATATTCACATTACCTTAAGAAAATATTTACAATAGCAAAAAGGTGCATTATCCATCATTGTCCTTCAGGATTCTTCCTGCATTGCTCTTTATACTTGATAACATTTTCAATTGTCCGGAACAGCCATATCCTAGGATGTCATTTACTAATAAAATTAAACATAAGAAGTGTTGATAAAACTTTTTAGACATGAATCCTTTAAGCTCATGTCGATCTTTTTAGGCTCATTCCTCACATCCAATTACCTTCGGCCTAAACTTAGAGTTCTACTTACCTAACTATAGTAAGTCTCTAACAGCTAGAAAATTTCGGATAAGGTCGAGAGACCAAATCAACAATTACTTTCTACATATCAAAATCATGTTAGATGTCATAAACCCACTCTCCAATCCTTGTGGAAGCAGCTTTACCCACTAATTGCTTTCCAATTGTCAGCACCACTCTTCTATAAATACAAAACCAGCGCTTAACGATAAATTACTTAATACTTTACACATTATACCTATTAATTGCTTTCAAGCTCTCATACTCTCCAAATACCTACAACTGACTTAAGCATTGGAGTAACCATGTCAGACATTTTACAAGCCTCTAGCCGATTTCTAGAATAAGGCCTAGAAATACATGGACCAAGAGGACAATATTCACTCTAAGCACAATGCCAACCAAGAGAGGTCGGGGAGAAAACAAGACAATGAGAGATTGTTTGTTAAAAATCGCCTCAATGGCAGGGTGCTAAGCAGATTAAAGGGGGAAGGTTCGAATAAGAAGAAGCGCTAAGCTAAGCAAGATCCATTGCCCCTTCTTATCTACACATAGCAAACCCCTTTGAATAGACCTGTTACCTAGGTCTACTTCGAGGTTAAGCATAGGAGCTTGCTACAAAGAGCCCCAAGATGAAAGGGAACCCTAGCCATTGGAACTCCAACAAATACTATCAATTCCAAGGCGACTACGGCTACACTACTAATGAATGTTTCCAATTGAAGAATGCAATCAAATATGCCATTCAATGGGACTTCTTTAGTGAATACGTGGCCTAATAAAGGAACAATGATCATTTTGATGATGATGAGGATTAAGCACCTTGAAGGCAGTGAATAGAGGATGCCCAAGCAGAGCAAAACAATAACCACCGTAACAACTGTACTCATAATGGCATCATTGATATAATTGTTAAGGGATAGCACCTTGGGAGCTTGTCAAGCACTAGTAGCTTAGTTAATGCCTCATCTAAAGTGTGGACAGTAAGGGAGAAGAGACAAAAGCTAGATACTTCAATCTCTTCATCTAATAAAGATTTGGAGGGAGTAGATACCCCCCATCAGGATGCCCTGATCATAGGGGTGAGGATTGTAAATTTCGAGATCTTAAAGATAATGGTGGACACCGGCAACTCTATCGACATCCTTTTCCTTAATACATACAAAAGGATGAGGACTAAGTTGCCGGTCAAGATGAAGTTGTACCACCATAACCTCATTGCCTTAATAGAGTACCGTCTAAGCCAAATGAATCACCACTCTTGATATGGAGCTTGGCAATGATGACCATGTTGTGCAGCGACCAATAGAGTTTGTCATGATTAACTATCCGTCCCCTTATAACGCTCTCTTAGGAAGACCAAGGTTGAACGCATTTAGGATCATTACATCCTCCATTCACCTGAAGGCTAATTTTTTTACTTCAACCAAGATGGGAATATATAGATGTGATCAGAAGCTCTCCTAAGAGTTAATGTTAAGCCTGCTAAGGCCAACGGCATCTTAACTTTGGAGACCAGCTTGCAGGAGAAGTCAGCTAAGAGAGGTGAGCTAAGTGAAAATACTAAAGAAGTGTAGATCGGCCCCGTTCTCAACCAGGCCACTAAGGTCGGGATTGATACTCCCTCTAAAATGAAGAGATAATTACCCTCATGTAAGCCAACACGAATAATTTTGCATGGTCAGCATCAGACATGCCTGGGATCTCCCTCGACTTAACAACTCACAACCTCAACATAGACTCAGCTACACGGCCCGTCAAGTAAAAGAAGAGTTACTTTACCCTAAAACAGTAGGTCACAATCGAGAAAGAAGTGCAGAAGCTATTGAAGGCCGACTTCGTTAAGGAAGAGAAGAACTTAAGTTCGCTAGCAAATATAGTGCTAGTCAAGAAAAAGTTTAGGAAGTGGTACATGTGTGTTGATTATATTGACCTTAACAAAGCCTACCTAAAAGATTACTTCCCTCTCCCCATGATAAACCAATTGGTCGACTCCACTTTACGATGCGCTCTATTAAGTTTCATGGATGCCTTCTTAGATGAAGTTCATACCTCCTTTGTTACCGACTTTGGCACATTTTGCTACAAAGTCATGCCCTTTAGCCTCAAGAATGCTAGGGCGGCGTATCAATGTATGGTGACAAAGCTGTTTAAGCCCCAGATCGAGTGCAACATGAAGGTGTATATTGATGACATAATTATCAAGAGAAAGAAGCCAAGTGATCATGTCAAAGACCTCAATGAAGCTTTCAACTAAATGAGAAATTATGGCATGAAGCTGAACCTTGAGAAGTGTGTCTTTAGAGTCTACTTAGGCAAATTTCTAGGCTTCCTAGTTACTCAAAAGGGGTATTGAGGCTAACCCTAAAAAGGTATGTGCCATCAAGGAAATGAAGCTCCCTACCTTGGTCCGAGATGTATAGAAGCTCACTAGTATGGTAGTCAAGTAGAGCAAGTTTGTCTCAAGGAGCATAAATAGATATGTTGAATTCTTCAAAATTCTCAAAAATCCCAAGGGTTTTCAATAGACTCTAAAGTGCACAGTAGTCTTCTTGTAGCTATAAGACTTCCTTGCACACCCTCTTATCCTCTTCAAGCTTCTCCTAAGGGTTGTAATATTTTAGGATTTCGAGCCAGTTCAATAACCCTAAAATCCAAACTTCTAAATTTAGGGCGTCGAGCTATGATATCCGTTTAATTTCAAACGCCACAGTAAAGTTAAAAAAGTTAGATAAAGTAATTCAAGTAAAGTCAATTTCTCAAAATAAGCTATATAAAAATATCAATTTAAGAAAACGTTAATTTATTGCTAAAGTCCATAAATATCGAAAACGCAAAATTCGAGCATTTAAATATAACGAGATATTAGAGATAAGTTATTTAACTTATAAAAATAATAAATGAAGTTGAATTATATGTAATATGCATGCATTAACATACGATGTGTATTATTTGCATTAAATGCATATATATATAATAATAAATTATTATTAAAATAAGGTAAATTAACATAAAAAAATGGAAAATTAATAACAAAGTGAAAGGATGAGTCATCCCATGATGTAGCAGCCAATGATGAATTTGAATTGATTAGTTAAAAGGCAAAACACAAGAAAATGACATGTGTAAGCCACATCTAATTTTTATTAACCTTAATCCATTTAGAAAATATAAATATGACATGCATACTTCAAAAAAAACATTTTAGAAGCCTAAAAATATAAGATAATCACTCAAGAAAATTTCAAAAAAAAAATAGCAAAAATAAGAAAATTAGAGCAAAAATATAGCATGGAATCTAATCAAGCCAGTTCAAAAGGGTATATAGGAGTCCTATTGTGGTGACCAATTGGGGTTAAAGAAAGCCTCACTAGAGGAAGTGTTCCAATAAGGTTAGGTGGCCAGAGGCAGTCGGTTTAGGTAAACCAAATTTCCGGTTGAAATTTTGTAAATTTTATAAAAATAGCAAGTGATGTTATTTAATTATGAAACATGGTTTTCCAAAGTTATTTTATGTTTAGATTAATGAAGTAATTTTATTTTAATTAAATAATTATCGTAAATATAGGGTCCTTAAGAAATGACTCTATTTGAACAAAAATTGAATTAAATTTTAGAAATAACATGCTTAATATATTTATTTAATTTTGGTAACAAGAATTTTTTAAAATAATCATGTTTACTATTTATTGTAATTATTTTGGATAAAATTAGCAATTTTGCTCTTTTATTGAATTAATTAATTTTTAACAAAATCAAATTATGAGCCTTATGTATTATGATTCCTGGAAGTTCATAATGATGTTTGGGACACTTGAATTTTATCTTGTAACTAAATTCATTTATTTGCTTAATTTTCACTAATGTTGAGTTAAAATCACTATTTTCATAAAAATACATATTAGCTAGTTTAGTATAATTCATGATCAATAATTAAACTCCATATTTTTGTGAGCCTATAGGAATTTTCATAGAGTTAATTAGGTTCGTATATTATTTATTATGTATTTTCATAATATAAACCTATATATTAGCTTTATATCTAATATTGCAATCACTACTATTAAAATATTTATCAACTCTATGTCAAATGAATACTTTGGGCTATATTGAGAGTTACTAGACAAGTTTGAAAAGTATAATATTTAAGGTTTTTAGTTTAGTATTAAGGCTTAATCGAGTTAATTACATAGTTACGACAACATACGATCAAATCGGTAATACAAAAAGGTATTTTTGGGTTTTTGATAATATTGATTAGTTTTGATTCATAAGATATATCAATAGTACTCGAAATAACAATTATGACGATATAAAGTTTATTAAAATTGGATCGGAAATGAGTAAGATATGGTTAAGTGAAGTTTAAAGGCACAGAAAGGAAATTTATGAGAATTTAGATTCGACCAGTACTTGACTTGGAGGCTGTGTTTATATTTTCATAGGTGTGGTAAGTAAGGAAGGACCACGTCATGAAGTATAAGATATTACGTCTCTACTAAGCTTAGGTAAGTGGATCTAACTCATGCTTAAAGTAGATATATTGCTACTCATAACACTACATGTTGATTGATGCTATGTTGATTGAATATGGGTATATCTTGAGTGAACTGATATACTACCACCGTGGATGTTGATCTGGTGATTTTGAATTACAATAACTATATCCTACTTAAACGGTTATGTTGCTATGTTGGGTGATGATTTGTGCTTATGGATAATTGTGCTAACCAAGGTAGTTGAGTGACTGCTAACTTAATCTTCTAGGTGTTCACTTAAGTGAACCCTAAGTGAGGTACCAAAATTTTGCTAGGGAGAGTTCAAAAACTAAAACTAAATCACTAAGTTGAATAAAATTGAAAGAATAGTTGTATTAGGTGATATACTTGAGTTATTATTACATACAGTAGATACTTTGATGGGAATGTAAGCCGACCCAATGAGGCCAAGGATTGGTTTATGCAAGTGGAAAGATCTTTTGAGGCCTTTGAAGTATCGCATCATTTAACATTGACCTATGGTACTTATTTACTCCATTTGAGGGTAAGGACATGGTAAGAAATGAAGAGATGAAACTTGAGGCATCTCATTATATGGGAAGATTTTAGAAGAGAATTTCTAAGGCATTACTTCATGGAGAGTTTGCAAGCAAAATACAGTGATGAATTGTTTAGAATCAGAAGAGGAAACCACACTCTCGAGTAATATGAGGTAGACTTTATATGCCTACTCCAATTTGTCCCACCTGAATATCATAACAATGACGGGATGAAGAAGTAGATTTTTGTGAGGGGATTGGACCTTAAATTAAAAAGGAAGGTTTTGGAATTTTAGCCAAGGACTTACAATGAGGCTATAGAGAAAGAGAAAATGTTAGAGACCGCCAAGAGGCAAGGAGAAGAAGTGTTGAAACCAAAAGTGATTGTTTTTGGTAAGAAGCTGTTTGAATGACTAGGAAGCTTGAGTTCTAAGGTAAGGAAGATTCTAAGACCCCATAAGGTGATCTATAAGAAGAATGGAAATAGGACTGGGAATGGAAAGGTTACTTGTTGGAAATGCAAAGGGAACTACTATCCTTGAGATTGTGCTCAGCTTAGAAATAAGTGTTACTTCTGTAGACAAGGAGGTTACTTAGTAGTAGACTGTCCAAAGAAAACTACTACGACTTGTTATATCTGTAAACAAATAGGACATTTTGCTAACACCTACCCTCAGTGTTAGAATGCCATTGTACAGACTGCGAGATGCCTCGGGATGGAGAAGATAGCTGGAGAAAATGGCCAAAGACCAGGAGCTATGAATGTCACTTGAGTCTATTATATGGAGGGAGGATAAGATTATGAGGAGTATCCTGAAGAGGAGATATATAATACCTCGGGTTTTTTCAGTAAGTTCAATAATTCTAAGATCCGAGCCCCTAAATTTAGGGTGTCGGGCTGCATATTTGTTTTATTTTAAATTTTACAGTAAAGTTAGAAAAGTTAAATAAAGTAATTCAAGTAAAGTAAATTTCTCAAAATAAGTTATATAAAAATATTAATTTGAGAAAAACGTCAATTTATCGCTAAAAGCCAATAATTATTGAAAATAAGAAATTCGAGTTTTTAAATATAGCGAGATATCAGAAATAAGTTAATTAACTTACAAAAATAATAAATGAAGTTAAATTATATATAATATACATGTATTTACATGTGATATGCATTATATGTATTAAATACATATATNTCAAATAAAGTTTAAAAACTTGGAAATGAAAGCTTATAATAGTTCGAGTTTGACTTACACTTGATTTGAAGACTGTGTCATATTTTCATAGGTGTGATAAATAAAGAAGGACTACGTCACGATGTATAGGATATTGCACTATTACTAAGCTTAGGTAAGTGAATCTAACCCATGCTTGAAGTAGATATATCGCTACTCATAACACTATGTGTCGTTTGATGCTATATTGATTGAATATGGATATATCTTAGGTGAATTGATATGCTACTATAATGGGTGCTGGTGTGGTGATTTTGAATGATAATAACTGTATTTTGCTTAAAATGTTATATGGCTATGTTGGGTGATGATTTGTGCTTACAATTGATCGTGTTAACTAGGGAAGTTGAGTGATCTAACCCAATCTTCTAGGTATTCACCTAAGTGAACCCTAAGTGAGATACTAGAATTCCACTAAGAAGAGTTCGAAAACCAGAATCAGATCACTAAGTTGAATAAAACTTGAAGATTGATTGTGCTGATTGATATTCTTGAGTTACTATTGCATATCATGGCATGGCACAAAAAGGGACCTACAGGTCAAAAATTTAAAAATGAGGCTTCCAAATGATCATTGAAAAAGCATGGCTTTATGAACTCAGTTTTTAGAAGCATATAGATTGCATTGCCCAAACATTGTGACTATTTTGATAGCCAAATTTGGTAGACTACAGTATATAGTCTAATTTGGCAATGTTGCCACTTTGATTTGGTGAACTATAGTATATAGTCTAATTTTGTAAAGTTAAGGGTCCTAATCCCGGGCAACCCCTTGTTGACCTTTTTGGAAATGGTAGACTACAGTGTGTAGTCTAATTTGGTAGGGGCCCTACTCCCAAGTAACTCCATATCGCTCTAGGTTCCTAAATGTTGTATCCAGATGCTCGATTATGTCGACTAATCGGATGAGGAATTGAAGGGCATAAGATATCGGTACCA
This sequence comes from Lumnitzera littorea, assembly GCA_024138015.1. Classification (NCBI taxonomy): domain Eukaryota; kingdom Viridiplantae; phylum Streptophyta; class Magnoliopsida; order Myrtales; family Combretaceae; genus Lumnitzera; species Lumnitzera littorea. Next base: position 38,609,578 of record JAMXBB010000004.1, on the reverse strand, counting down.
ATGCATGCCACGTACATGAGCATAGCATGCTGCATCATTAGCAATAAGGCTCTAGTTGGGCGAATGCATATGTGAAGTTGAACTTGCAAGCTATGATTGAAATGTTTCAGTTGTAATTGAAATGTTTCAGTTGTGATATGCAATATTGTTTATCATATTGTCTATATTATGTTGTTTGTTATCCACTCTCACTCAACTTAAGTAGTTGAGGGGATAAAATGTTTTATCTTTAGGTTAACTATATCGTGAAGGGCCCAACACTTAAGGGGGATATGTATACTGTGAACGTGAGTCGGAGTCAACGACTATTGTATAGAACATATATTAGGTTTGAGATCCTATTACTGTGAAGACGATAAAGGAAAAAGTTGATTCATATTTTGATGTAAATATTATCTTGTATACATAAGTTGTAATAAAATATCTAACTGAACTCTAATGTAGTAACCCCTTTATTATGTAAACAAAGTTATCTTTTAATGAATGAGCAGGTTGAGTTAAATTTTCAACATATATTCCTATATGATGATACATCCTGTACTATGCTAGGATGTGACAAGATAGTCTACTATGAAGAAGTGAAATATGTTGTAGATACCGAGCTGATTACAAGTATGTTTCTCAAACTCTCTTTTAAGTTAAGTTACGTTATTAAGTATATTTTAGTAATAAGAGGCTAAAACGATTAACTTTATAACAAGAATTTCAAAGTTCAATAATTGTACCTTGGAAAAACTCAACTTTAATTCAAACCAGGGAATGTCGATATAAAGGAACAATTGGTGTATACCTTGTTCAACACTGGAGTGACTCATTCCTTCATTGCCCCTAAAGTAGTGAAAAGAATTAAGTTACCCATAACTGTCATCAAATAAAGTTTCAATATACAAACCCCTATGGGAAGCGTGGTCACTACTAAAGAGATAGTGAAGAAGTGCCCACTTAACATACAAGGCCACAGCAGAATAACGAATCTCATCATTCTCAACTTAGGAAAATACAAGATGATTTTGGGCATGAATTGGATGACATCATGTGGAGCTACAGTTGATTGTAAAAGGAAGATAGTACGTTTTAAGGGTATAAAAGGATTTGAGGTGGAGTTCTAAGGAGAATCAAGGATAGTGGGAACATAAGAACTAAGCTCCTTCAAGTTGATGTTAGAGACGAGTTGGATAAATACTACTGAAGTTGAGTCAGAGCAACCAAGAATAGAGGATATTTAAGTGGTGAATGAATTTCCCCATGTGTTTCCAGAAGGGCTCCTAAGGTTGCCACCAAAAAGAGAGATTGATTTCACCATTGATTTGAGGCTCGAAATCGAACCAATTTCTAAGGCACCTTATAGGATAGCTCCTATAGAATTGAAGGAGCTAAAGAAACAGCTTCAAGAGTTATTGGACTAAGGTTTCATTAGACTAAGTGTCTCGCCTTGAGGAGAACCTATTTTGTTTGTTAAGAAGAAGGATAGTTCTCTTAGACTCTATATCGACTACAAGGAACTGAACTGAGTTACCGTAAAGAAAAAGTACCATTTACCTTGTATTGGTGACTTGTTTGATCAACTACAAGGTGCGGGCGTATTCTCCTGTATTGATCTGAGATTGAGATATCACCAATTAAGGATCAAAATGGAAGATGTGCCTAAGACAGCATTCAGAACAAGATATGGACATTACGAGTTTTTAGTGATGCCATTCGGATTAACCAATGCACTTGCAATGTTCATGGATTTGATGAACAGAGTGTTCAGAGCATATTTAGAAAAGTGTGTAATTGTGTTCATCGACGATATCTTGGTGTATTCATCAACCCTGGAACAACATCAAGAACACTTGAGACTAGTGTTGTAGACCATGAAGGAACACAAGCTATATGCCAAGTTATCCAAGTGTGACTTTTGGTTGAAGGAGATATCCTTTTTAGGACATGTCATTTTAGGAGAAGGAATTAAAGTAGACCCTAAAAAGATAAGAGTTATTATTGATTAGAAAAAGGCCTAAAAAACGTCACCGAAGTGCGAAGTTTTCTTAATTTGGCTGGATGTTATTGAAAATTTGTGAAGGACTTTTCAAAAATTGTTAAACCACTTACTCAACTAACTCAGAAGAACGAAAGGTTTAAATGGAATGAGGATAGAGAAGAAAGCTTCCAAGAGTTGAAGAAGAGATTAATTTTAGCACCAGTCTTAGCTTTGCCCGATAATGAAGAACCTTTTTATAGTGTATAGTGACGCATCTAAGAATGGTTTGGGGTATGTACTAATGCAAAATGGAAAAGTGATCGCTTATGCTTTACAACAGTTGTGACCACCCAAGCGAAATTACCCCACTCATGACCTAGAGTTAGCAGCTATAGTATTTGCACTAAAGATATGGAGGCATTATTTGTATCATGTTAAGTATGAGATTTGTACTGATCATAAGAGCTTAAAATACCTATTCACCTAGAAGGAGTTGAACACGAGACAATGGCGTTGGCTAGAGTTAATAAAGGATTACAATCTAAACATCAATTACTATCTTGGGAAAGTGAATGCAATAGTTGATACCTTAAATCAAAAGAACCATATAGAAGTGGCATCCCTCCTCACCAACCAAAAAGAGTTTATCAAAGAATTTGAAAGAATGAACTTAGGATTTTCATGGTATGAAGCGAATGCTGAATTATCAAACTTAGTCCTTGAGCTAACATTGTAAGAAAGAATCCGAGAAGCATAACAAGAGGACCTTACTCTACAACACTTAAGAGAACATATGATACTTGGAAGGTACATGGATTTTAATCAAGACAAAGATGGAATGATCCAAATGAAAGGATGTATATGTATACCAGATAGCCTTGTACTTAAGAAGGAGATTTTAAAGGAAGCCTATTATTCTAGATATACGGTACATCATAAAGGAACTAAAATGTACCAAGATCTCAAGAAGAATTTTTGGTGGAGTGGGATGAAGCAAGTTGTTGCAAGCTATGTGCTCAAGTGCGATACATACCAAAGAGTTAAGGTAGAACACCAGTAACCAGGAGGATTATTGCAGCCCTTATCAATCCCTGAGTGGAAATGGGACCAGATTACTATGGATTTTGTGTGTGGATTGCCTAAAAAAACATCAAACCCTAATGTTATATGGGTAGTAGCAGAACAACTCACGAAGTCAGCACACTTTCTACCCATCAATATGACATATTCCCTAGAAAAGTTGGCTCGGATATATTTGAAGGAGATAGTACACTTGCATGGAGTGCTAGCTAGAATAGTGTATATCAAAGATCCGAGGTTTGTGTCCAAATTCTAGGTAAGTTTACAAAAAGTATTGGGAACGAACTTGCAGTTTAGTACAACATATCATTCCCAAACAAATGGACAATTAAAGAGAACAATCCAAACACTAGAAGATATGCTTTGGGCTCATATCATAGAGTTCAAAGGAAGTTAGGATTCTCACTTATCTTTGGTTAAGTTTGTATACAATAATAGCTACCATTTATCCATTCAAATGCCACCATATGAAGCTTTATATGGGAGAAAATGTCAATCTCCATTATTTTGGGATGACTTAGAGAAGGCAACTTTGGGACTAGACTTATTTTAAGACGGGGGTGGGGGTGGGGGTTGGTAGGCTGTAAACCCTACTATTTAGTTGGCAGGTGAATTGACTAAGAGTACTTATTAACTGTTCTCAAGGTTCAACTACACTAAGAATTTAAGTTTATATTTAAAGCCGAACTTAGTTTTCAAATCAAAAGTTCACTAGCAATAAAAACTCAAATACAAAAACAATGGACCTAAAGTCGCCTAAAACCTAAGATAATTGAGAACTTGTGATCCTGAGCAACTAATTGAGAAACTAATTCAAATAATTTTGTGTAATTCTAGAAAATTTCATAATTTTATGAGAATTAAATCATAACTTACAAGTTGATTTAAGAATCAAACTCTAAAAGAATTATATATAAGACAACCTCCTTATTTTCATACATAAACCTTGTACATATGGATAAGCGAGCTAACAATCACTTTAAATAACTTATCAATTGAGAGTTGAAACCAATTATCAATTAATAACTTATCAAAAGCTAGTGATAAGACACTTTTCATATATCACCATAACCCATACTACATAAGGACAAGTTGTCACATTATTTTATGAATTCAATTTTCAAACAAGTGACAAGACAACACACTATCCTAAAATAAAAGACCCTATTGGCCGGTTGTAAGAAGGCTAGGATGGAGGCCATGCTTTGTCATTTATCCATCAATCAAATTGTCTTACGCATCTACTATTTACCCCTAAATGCTTACATCATCTAATCATGTTAAAGTTAGCTTTTGTGCATGATAAAAGACAACCAATTGAAGATTATTGGACACACTTCCACCACCATTTAGAACCGGCACTCTCTCCCTCTTTTCACTTATATCTTGCTTCCTTTTCACACTTTAAACACACAAACTAAAAGAGGAAACCCAACCCCACCAAATCTACATTGTCACCACCTCCTTTTTGCTTCATTATTCATGGAGCAAACATTGTTTTGTTGCCTTCCTTGCCAACTTCAAAAGCTATTTTTAGTAAATTTAGAATATCTCCAAAACCTACCCTAAACATTAAGATTTTAGTTATTAAAAGAACTTGCAAAAAGTGGAAGGAAAAACAAGGAGCTAAGAGGACTCTTAGTTGCATAACCATCATTTTTATGCTTTGAGGACGAGTAAGTTATTACTTTGTTAAAATAATTTAGTATACCATGTTAGGAGACCATAATTTCACGAAGATATCAACATAAACATAAGGTGATAAAATAGTTAGACCACTTTAAGAAATAAGCTCATGAATCTCTTACATGAAAGTTAAATTACGAGTATGCTAAGTTAGTATCTTGTAAGAAACATATCTAGTACTTAGAATAAAAGTTTATAAGTTGAGAAAATTATGAAATATGTGTATGGGAATGGAGATAACATGCTAGACGTGAGGAGTATGTATAATATGTAGATGTTATCTAACATGCTTGTATAGAATGTAGTTTTAGGTGAAGGAAAATCTATTACATGAAACTTTTATGAAGAAACCAACTTTTTAAGATATGAACTATGGCATAGAAGTTATGATAAGCGTGAGATCTATCATTCTCATGTAGTATATAAGCTAAATAATCATCTCATGGAAGAGAAGTTAAGTCAGAGTTGGAATATGAATAGCATAGATTCATGATCTAACTCCTAAACTTAAGGAAATGACAAAATAAGTTAGAAAACCAAGTCTGTGACCCTTGAATCATCACAACCAAATCTAGAACCATAAGAAAAGTCACTTAAAAATATGATAAAACCAAGCAAGCAAGGTAAAAAGACCAACAAAAGTAAGTATAACAAGTGTATAAAACCTAAAACTCAAAATTAAGCCTAAAACTCTCAAAACAAGCTTAAAACTCCAAGTTGGGCCTTCACCACATTTCTGACTAGCACTATAATCTATCCATAAAATTTGTTTTAAGACCCTTGAGAAGCCTACATAATACTCCCCCAAGCCTAACAAAGTGACTATCCTTAGTTTAGACCAAAAACAAGCCCATTTGACCACCTAAGCCTACATAAAATCTAATAAGATGTTGATTATGCCAAGGCCATAAGACAAGGATGGAAATTTGACCTTAAAAAATATTTTGAGATTAAAATAAAGTCCTAAGCCTAAGCCTAAGCCCAAAAGATTTCCTAAGATAACAAAAAAGAGTAACAACCAAACTAAGCCTAAAAGAGCACCAAAACATGAGACTACTATTGTTCTAATCAATGGACAGATTTGCGTGCCTCATCTAAAAAATCTAACCATACCATGTTAAAATATACTAAAAAATGATGAAAATCGACTATAAGATCATAAAAAGTGGATTTAAAACAAGAAAGTTATACCCAACTGAAGTTTTAAGTAAAATTGGGAAAAATATAAACTAAGTTAAAAAGTGTAACTTAAAGAATTTCAGATTAGTCTTCCAACTTTACCTTAAAATCTTAACTTTATCACATTTTCAATGTTCAGGGGACCTGACTATGGGAGATAACTTACCCCTAGATTACTACAACTAATCCACCATGGCTGAGTGAGTGATTCTCGAAGACTTCATACTTGATTTTGCTTATAGTATAGTCGCACTTAAAGTGTAAATTAAACTTGAATGCTTGTGGGATATGGGAAATGCATGTACACTGTTGAATGATTGAATGCCATGACTTGCTAATGACATAATAATGGGAATCATTGTGATAATAGTATGCATAGATTACATGGAATGAAATTGCTTAATCACAATGGAAATTGAATTAATTAAGCATTTGACTAAGAAAATCAATGTATCATGCATTTTTCATAATTGCATTATAACTATACCAACTGCTACCTCACGCGGAAGATGGGAAGAGGCTCATAGGAGTGGGGTCTCCTACTAGGATTAGGCCAATGGGCTATTTATATTATTGAGTCTCTACCTTGAGCTTTCGAGCTTACTAGGCGTTAGGGGATGCTAACCGTTAGCGAATGGCTATGTCTTGTGGTTTTTGCTTAGGGCATGTGATGTCAATTGCGAAGGCCATCACACCACTAAACTTGAGAATTTTGGTTTAAGATTTTAATTTTGAAAAGAAAGGTATATTTTCCGTATGAAAGGTAAAGTTGGATATTATATATTTGTTTGAGTTAATTTGAGTACGTTGATGTAAGTGGGATAAAAACCCAGGTGCTAAGACCCGGTTGATGGTTTGTCTTGATTAATTATCTCCAATGCCGACTATAAGGAGCATAATTCTTAGTTGCATGTAGTTCCTAGGTCGTTGCTTGTATTATTTAGCATTCTGATTATTCATGTATTCATATGTTATGTATTTAAATGATATTGTTTGTATGGTATGGTGGAGGGATTTACTCACTAAGCATAAGCTTACACCCCAATAGATGTTTGTTGATGTAGGGCCATCTTTTTGTTCATCTAGGCTACGAAATGCTCGAAGTGAGTCTCGTGCTGAAATGGGGTGTAGGTCCAGGATGAGAAGAGATATTTTTTGTATAAATAGTGAATTGTAATTGTATTTACTTAGCTAAATTTTCTTAATTTAGTATTGTCCTATACTTTTGAGTATATTGCAATATTCTTTTATTGTGGAATTTGTCAATTCTACACCTTAACTTTAGTATTTTTGTAATTGAATGTTAATTTTAGTTATCCTGCTTGATATTGCTTATCTATAGGTCTTATGGTGACATGGAGTTGAAGGAGCTTTGTGTGTCATATAGAAGGCTTATGATCAACGAAGGGGTTGATCATAAATCTTTATGCGATACACGGTAATCTACCAAGAAAATGAATATGGGTATATCTTAGGTGAACTGATATGCTACCATAGTGGATGTTGATTTGGTGATTTTGAATGCCAATAACTATATCATGGTTAAACAGTTATGTTGCTATATTGGGTGATGATTTGTGCGTATAGATGATTGTACTAACCATGGAAGTTGAGTGATTTCTAACTCTATCTTCCAGGTGTTCACCTAAGTGAACCTTAATTGAGATACTAGAATTTCGCTAGGGAGATTTCGAAAACTAAAATTAGATCACTAAGTTGAATAAAACTAAAAGACTAGTTGTATTGAGTGATATACTTGAGTCGTTATTACATATTATGGCATGGCATGGTACGACATGAAAAGGACCTATGGGTCAAAACTTTTAGAAGGAGGCTTCTAAGTGATTATGGAAAAAGCATGGCTTCAACAACTCAGTTTTTAGAAGCATATAGATTGCATTTCTTGAACATTATAACTCAGTTAAATCTAGTAGATTATAGTATATGGTCTGATTTGGCAGCATTACCTCTTTGATTTCGTAGACTACAGTATGTAGTCTAATTAGGTAGTGTTGCCTCTTTGATTTGGTGAATTACAGTGTATGATTTAATTTTGTAAAGCAAAGTTGAGGATCCTACTCCCAAGCGGCTCCTTATTGCCCTTTCTAATAATGGTAGACTACAGTATGCAGTCCAATTTAGTGGGGTCCTACTCTTGACAGCTCCTTATTGGCCATAGGTTCTTGGACATTGTATCTAGATGCCCAACTATATTGACTAACCGGAAGAAGATTGGAAGGCATAGGATATTGGTACCGATACATACTACGTGTATAAGCGTAGCATGATGCATTGCTAGCAATAAATGCCTGATTAGGCGAATGCATATGTGCATGAACCTATGAATTATGATTGAAATGTTTTAGTTGTAATATGCAATATTGTCTATATTATGTTGTTTGTTATCTACTCTCACTTAGTTTTAGTAGCTGAGGGGATAAAATGTTTTATCCTCGAGTTAACTATATCGTAAAGGGCCCAATACTAAGGGGGGATATATATATATATATATACTAAGAGCGTAAGTCGGAGTTAGCAACTTTTGTATAGAACCTGTACCAAGTTAGGAATCTTATTATTGTGAATATGATAAAAGAAAAAAGCCGGTTCATGTTTTGATGTAAATATTATGTTGTACATATATAACAGAATATCTAGCTGAACTTCGTTATAGAAACCCCTTTATCGTGTAAACAATATTACCTTGTAATGAATGAGCAGGTTGAGTTAAGTTTTCAATAAATATTCCTATGTGATGGTACGTTCCATGCTAAGCCAGGATGTGACATCCTTTGGGTGGTATTAAAGCATTAATTAGGGACCATAACCTTTAGGTACATATGAGATGTGTGGGGCAGTTAGGTAACGAAGAGTCATAGTTTAGTAAAACAACTATAGTAGTCATTTATAGAGCTTTATGTGATGTTTATTTAGAAAGGTGATTTGTAAGGAATGTTGAATGTCACTAATGAGCTGTTTATCTAAGGAGCAAAGAGAGGATTTATCACAACAACCTCAACCTAACCTTGAGCAACCATGACATATGAAGGAATTAGCACAACAATTTACAGTTGCATTGGTAGGAGTTAGTGGAGATGGAGATAAGTTAGCTCAAGTAAAACGAATAGTGAAACCATTTGATGAAAAGAGCACTGATCCTTTGATGGCAGAAGAATGGATTGACTTATTGGAGAAAGCTTTTGAAATCCATGAGGTTAAGGAATATAAGAAAGTTGAAATAGCTGCTATTTTGTTAAACGGAGGTGCAAGTAATTGGTGAGAGGCAAAGAGACAGAATTTACCATAATCGATTGATTGGGCTATATTTAGAGATACATTTATGGAACGATTTTTTCCTAAGGGTATAAGAGAACAAATGTGTGAAGAATACTATAAGCTAAGATAGCAAGGTAGGACAATTGAGGAATACGAGAGGGATTTCAATAAGTTATTGAAGCTTGCTCTTGAAGCTATGTAAAATAATGAGATTTCTAAAGTTAAGCCGTTCAAGGTAAGGCTTGATCTTTATTACCAGGTAGAGTTGAAGAGGAGTAAGGTGAAAAGATATAATGATGTCATTAATGAAACTCATCTAATCGAACAAGTTCATAATCTTTGACAAGCCTTAGATGAGATTGAGAATAAGAAATGGAAGTTAGATGTTGGTTCTAGTAGTAAAAGTAATATAGCTAAAAGAAAGAAGTTCATTTGATTCGTAAAAGGAAACAGAAGGCCTTTATAAAAAATACAACCTTATCGGAAGTGTAATGGTAAGTATTAAGCTTAGGAATGCCTAAAATTGAGAGGAAAGTGTTATAGGTATGGTGAAATTGAACATCTAGCCAAGTGGTGTGAAAACCCTTATCTAAGAGGTATATATTATTACCAATGCCATCAGTGAGGGTATACTATTTGACATTGTGTAAGACAACAATAAGAGAGACTAGTTTGGCAGCAAAACCAAACTAATGAATTAGGATTGGGTAATAAGAATAAACAACCTAAAAGGGAAGAACCTAAGCCTAAGGAGCAAGGTAAAATGTATGCTTACACTATTTAACAAGACAAAGCTAGAGATGACCAAGATGCAGTAGGTATGACCTTTGAATTTAATAATTTAGATTATTTGTGTACTTAGTAGTTGATACTTGATAAATAAGAAATGCTTGAAAGTAGTAATATAGCTGTCATAAGAATGTTTTAGGACTAATACGCGTAGGAGATGGTTATGCCTATACATATACTCTATTTAATATTAGGGCAATTCACTTATATATATTAAAAGAGTACGTTAATAGAAATAAACTATTTATAGAAACTTTAGAGTTAATAGTTATAACTCTTGTTGAAGGAAAACAAGCAGTGCAACATAAAGTGAAGGATGAGGAATGTGAATCTTAATACTTATAAGATAATTGTAGAGTTAGTTGTCTTAGATATAAAAGGATTGAATGTAATACCAAAGTTAAGCATGGAGCAAAAGTTGACTATGAGGGAAAGATAGTAGCATGTAAATGGCCTCATGAGAAGTGAATCACAGAAGATTTATAGAAACTTAAATGTCAAGAGAAGTTATGGAAAGAAAGAGAACTTGTGAGAAGGAGTAATGTAGATTCTAAAGATAATATGTATGTTGCAGTGAAGTAAGCCAAAGTTGTTATTGGAATGAATAGAATAGTAAGAAATATCAAAGGTGGATGATCATGAGCAAGCTTTGAGAATAATCAAAATTTTATTCAAAGTATAATCGAAGACTATTCAAGGCTTGATCTTATATCTAATGGAATTGTGATTCATAAGGTAGTAGCTAATAATAAGATTGAGTAGTCAAAAAGATAATAAAGTATGTAAAGTCAATAAGATATATAATTACAAAAGTTTGAGATATATACCTTTCATTCACCCTTGGCACATGTGATAAGCAAAAACAATATGGCAAATTTATGACTTTTGTAACTATTTTGTCAAGTCTCATATCTGTTATGACTCCTATGTCTTTCATGACAAAATTTCTTATTCTTATGAATCCTATCATGTCCATTGTTAGCCAGAAAAGTATCTAAAGTCTTTATGAGTCTTCTTTGTAAAGATCATGTCAACTTATGTCAAGTCTGGTTGAGTCCACTTAGTCGGAGTCATTCTTTATCACCTTAATGTGTAAGTTGGTGGAAAGTTCAGATTTGTCAAACTCATTCTTATAGATATATGTGTTAATTATAGGAAATCCTTAAGATCTTAATTATGACCATTAAGTGACGATCATAGCATAAAACTTATAGACGTAAGGAAATTGAATTTGTTAAGTTCATCCTAAGTGGAATTTGGGACTAGAACAATGCATAATGATAGGGATGAGGTGAAAAGACATGTTGGCTAGTTGTAAGATAGATAAGGAACTAATTGAAGAAAAGATTATGAATTCTATAGGATTAACTAATACAAGAGTCTGAACTACTTGAAAAGATGAAGTGAGGATTGAGTGGAGATATTAGTTTGGATGATGATAAAGACATGAACATGCTAGTTCGATACAAGCAGAGATAGGGGTAAAAATTATAGATAATAATATGATGATTGTGGCACCTTAGATAAGAACCTAACAAAGTAATAGTAATGGACTAGATACTAAGGAAAGACGATTTGAACGAAAAGGGGGAGTGAAACTGGACCAACTATATTAAAATTACGTAGCGAAAGTTAGAAACACAAGATGAATGAAGTAATGAGATGAGTAAGTAAAACAAAAAGCTCACAAGTTGATAAATTTGAGGTTAAGATATAGGAGTCAGTATTGAAAGATTTTATTTTTAACAATAGTTGATGATTGTGATGTGATGTAATGCAAGAATCAAAGTTGCACAATGGAAGTGGGATATTGGTTCATGAGCATGAATGTCTTTGATTGTGGAAGTTTTGAGGAAAAAACTTTTTGTAAGGGGGTAGGATGGAATACCCCAAGATTTCAAGCCAGTTCAATAACCTTAGAATTTGAACTTTTAAATTTAGGGCGTCGGACTATGATATCCACTTAATTTCAAACGTCACAGTAAGCCTAAAAAAGTTAGACGAACTAATTTAAGTAAAATCAATTTCTCAAAATAAGTTATATAAAAATATTAATTTAAGAAAACGTTAATTTATCACTAAAGTTGATAAATATCGAAAATATGAAATTCGTGCATTTAAATATAACGAGATATTAGAGATAAGTTATTTAACTTATAAAAATAATAAATGAAGTTAAATTATATGTAATATATATGCATTAACATAGAATATGCCTTATTTGTATTAAATGCATATGTAATAATAATAAATTATTCTTAAAATAAGGTAAATTAACATAAAAAATGGAAAATTAATAAAAAAGTGAAAGGATGAGTCATCTCATGATGTGGCATCCAAGGATGAATTTGAACTGATGAGTCAAAAGGCAAAACACAAGAAAATGACATCTCATGCATTAAAAAATTAAGAAAATGACATGTGTAAGTCACATGTCTAATTTTTATTAATCTTAATCCATTTGGAAAATATAAATAGGACCTGCACACTTCAAAAACAACATTTTGGAAGTTTGAAAATATAAGAAAATCATTCAAGAAAATTTCGAAAAAAATTAGAAGAAAATGAGAAAATTAGAGCAAAAACAAAGCATAGAATCTAATCAAGCTAGTTTAAAGGGTTATAGGAGTCTTATTATGGTGGCCATTTGGGGTCAAAGAAAGCACTGCCAGAAGAGGTGTTCCGACAAGGTTGGGTGGCGAAAGGGTGGCCGGAGACGGCCAGTTCAAGTGAACCAAATTTCTAGCTAAAATTTTGTAAATTTTGTAAAAATAACAAGTGATGTTATTTAATTATGAAACTTGGTTTTCTAAAGTTATTTTATGTGTAGATTAATGTAACAAATTTATTTTAATTAAATAATTATCATAAATATAGGGACTTTAAGAAATAGCTCTATTTAGATGCAAATTGAATTAAATTTTAGAAATATTAAATAATGTTCTTTCGAGTTAAAAATTCGTACGTAACATACTTAATATATTTATTTAATTCTAGTAACAATAATTTTTAAAATAATCATGTTTACTATTTATTGTAATTATTTTGGATCAAATTGGCAATTTTGCTCTTTTATTGAATTAATTAGTTTTTAACAAAATCAAAGTATGAGCCCTATGTATTATGATTCCCAGAAGTTCATAACAATGTTTAGGACACTTGAAATTTATCTTGTGACTAAATTTACTTATTTGCTTAATTTTCACTAATTTTGAGTTAAAATTGCTATTTTCATAAAAATATATAATTGCTAGTTTAGTATAATTCGTGGTCAATAATTAAACTCCATATTTTTGTGAGTCTATAGGATTTTTCGTGGAATTAATTAGGCTAGTATACTATTTATTATGTATTTTCATAATATAAACCTATATATTAGCTTTATATGTAATATAGCAATTACTACTATTAAAATATTTATCAATTTATGTCAAATGAACACTTTGGGAGTATAATAAGGGTTACTGGACAAGTTTAGAAAGTATGGTTTTTAGTTTAGTATTAAGGCTTACTTAGGTTAAGTATAGAGTTACTACAACATACGATTGAATCAATAATACAAAAAGATATTTTTAGGTTTTTGATAATATTTATTAGTTTTGATTCTTGAGATATATCAATAGTACTCAAAATAACAATCATGATGATATAAAGTTTACTAAAATCAGATCAGAAATGAGTAAGATACGATCAAGTGATGTTTAAAGGCACGGTAAGGAAATTTATGAGAATTTAGATTCAACCGATACTTGACTTGAAGGCTATGTTTTTATTTTCATAAGTATGATAAGTAAGAAAGGACCACATCAGAAAGTATAGGGTATTGCGCTATTGCTAAGCCTAGGTAAGTGGATCTAACCCATGCTTGGAGTATAATATTGCTACTCATAACATTGCATGCTATTTGATGCTACGTTGATTGAATATGGGTATATCTTAGGTGAACTAATATGCTACCATAATGGATGCTGATCTGGTGATTTTGAATGACAATAACTGTATCCTGGTTAAACGATTATGTTGCTATGTTGGGTGATGATTTGTGCTTACAGATGATTATTCTAACCAGGGAAGTTGAGTGATTGCTAACTCAATCTTCTAAGTGTTCACCTATGTGAACCTTAAGTAAGATACTAGAATTTCACTAAGGAGAGTTCGAAAACTAGAATCAGATCACTAGGTTGAATAAAATTGAAAGACTAGTTGTATTGAGTGATATACCTAAGTCATTATTACATATTATGGCATGGCATGACTTAGCATGAAAAGGACCTATGAGTTAGAACTTTCAAGATAAGGCTTCCAAGTGATTATAGAAAAAGCATGGCTTTATGAACTCAGTTTTTGTAAGTATATAGATTACAATGCTAGAACATTGTGACTATTTTGACAGTTCAATCTGGTAAACTATAGTGTGTGGTTTACTTTGGTAGTGTTGCCTCTCTAATTTGGTAGACTACAATGTGTAGTCTAATGTTGCAGTATTGCCTCTTTGATTTAATGAACTATAGTGTATAGTTTGATTTTGTAAAGCAAAGTTGAGGGTCCTACTCCTAAGCAACTCTTTGTTACCCTTTTTTATAATGGTAGACTATAGTATATAGTCTAATTTGGCAAGTGTCCTACTCCCAAGCAACTCCTTGTTGCCCATAGGTTCCCCAACATTGTATCTAGATGCCTGGCCATGTCGATTAATTGGAATAAGATTAAAGGGCATAGGATATCGGTACCAATGCATGCCGCGTACATGAGTACAACATGATGCATTGTTATCAATAAATGCCTAGTTAAGTGAATGCATATGTGAAGTTGAACTTACAGATTATAATTGAAATGTTTCGATTTTGATATGCAATATTGCCTATATTATGTTGTTTGTTATCAACTCTTACTCAGCTTCAGTAGTTGAGGGGATAAAATGTTTTATCCTCAAGTTAACTATATTATGAAGGGCCCAACACTAAGGAGGGATATATAAATACTAAGGGCATAAGTCGGAGTCAACAACTTTTGTAGGGAACTTGTACTGAGTCAGGAATCCTATTATTGTGAAGATAATAAAGGAAAAAAGTTGGTTCATGTTTTGATGTAAATATTATATTATACACATACGTTGTAATAGAATATCTTGCTGAACTCCATTGTAGAAGCCCCTTTATCAAGTAAACAATGTTGCCTTTTGATGAATGAGTAAGTTGAGTTAAGTTTTCAACAAGTATTCATGTGTGATGGTACATTACATGCTATGTTGCGATGTAACAGGGAAGGACCTATTTCTATACCTGCCGTAAGCAACCAAGCACTTTACTCTGTACTGGTTAGAGCAAAGGAGAGAAAGTATAGGCTTGTATACCATGTTAGCCATATACTCCATGGGCCTAAGGTTAGGTACACTCGGTCAAAGAAGTTTACACTAGCCATAATCATCTCAACATATTGGCTAACGCCTTATTTACAAGTACACCAAATCATTATACTCATAGACTAACTGCTACGCACTATGTTGCAAAAACCAAACATGTTTGGATAGATGGTGAAGTACGCAATGGAGCTGAGCACATATAGAATCTAATATTAGCCATGAACGACCTACAAAGCATAAGTGCTGGTTGACTTCATGGTCAAACATACAAGAGAAGAGGAAGCAGCACTAGGGGACAATAAGTTGATGTGGACTCTCTATATTGATGGATCATCCACCTTAGGGTATAGCGAAGTACGTCTTGTTCTAATTGGCCCATATGAGATTACAGTTTGCTACGCCCTCAAATTTGGGTTCAATACTAATGAAGACGAATTCAAGTATAAGGCCTTGATAGTTGATCTTAAATTGGCTAAAAAGATCGACTTTGAGCACATATAAGTCTTTTGGAACTTTATGCTAGTCATCTAGTAAGTTCGAGGTGAATATGAACCTAAAGATGATACCAAGGTAAGGTAATTGGAGAAGGTAAAGAGCCTTCTAGCTGAATTCCCTTCATAGACTATCACGAAGACCCCCTAAATAAAAAATTCAGCAGCATATTGGCTATCCAAACTTACCTCTACTAGGATACAAAAGCCCGAGGTGAAGGATAGGAAGATCTTCGTAGAGTACATGCTAGAGAAGAGTATAACTCTAGCCTTGATAGAAGTCTTGGAACTAACAGCAGCAACATCAAAGTTAAGCTGGATGGATCCTATGTAAAGTTATTTAAAGCAAGGCACACTCTTAGAAGATAGGAGAGAGGTAAAGAAGCTGAGATATTATGCCACAAACTATACATTGGTTGATGACATCTTGTATGGCAAAGGGTTTAGCCTCCTCCTACTCAGATGCTTTCAAAAAGGTGAGGGTCTATGCGTCATGGAAGAGCTACACACCAAAGAATGTAGTAACCATATTTAATCCCAAGCCCTCTACATCCAGGTGCTACGGCTTGGATACTACTAGCCTACCTTGAGATAAGATACCAAAGCCATAGCTTAGAAGTGCCTCTAATGCTAGAAGCATGCCCCCATCAATCATGTACTAAGCACCAGTCTCCAGCCCTTAACCAATCCATGGTCATTCTCCTAATAAGGCATCGACATCCTCAGTGCCTTCCTTGTAGCTTCGAAAGGATGGAAGTTCATCATAGTTACCGTTGACTACTTCATTAAGTGGGTCGAAGTCGAAGCTGTAGCAAAAATCACAAAGAGGAGTGTTGAGTCCTTTGTCAAGAGCAACATCCTCTCTCAATTTGGGGTCCCTTATGCCCTCATCATGGACAATCGATAGCAGTTTGACAACCTCAAATTCAAGGAATTCTACACCAAGCATCACATTATGCCGCACTTCACGTCGGTTGCCCACCCCTAGTCAAATGGCCAAGTAGAAACAGTTAATCAGGTTATCCTCAACAGTTTAAAGAAGCAAGTGAACCAAGCACATGGCACTTGCGTAGACAAACTACCTAACATTTTGTGGAAGTATAGGACCACCCACCGTACTTCCATAAGAGAAACCCCCTTTTAACTGGTGTTCAAGTCGAAGGCAATCATCCCTACGAACTCGAGCTCCCCAACATCTAGACTTAAAGTTTTAATGCCATCCTTAATGAGTCCCTTTCACAAGCCAACGTTGACACCATCAAAGAAATCTGAGACATCGCTGTGGCTCGATTAACTGCTTACCAACACCAAACTGCCAAGTATTATGATTAGAAGGTTAGATACAAAGAATTAAAGGTCAACAACCTAGTTTGCTAAAAGATAGAGGCTATGGGTTCACAAGAAGGACAGGGTAAGTTAGCCTCCAATTGGAAAGACTCGATCAGAGATAGAGAAAATTTAAGAAATGGAGCATTTAGATTAGAGAGACTAAATAGGGAGCCTATCTTGTGCACATAGAATGCTAATAACCTTCAGGTTTACTTTGATTGGTATATCATTATGTAAATTATTTCAAAGTTTGAATGAAAATTTCTGTTTCATATAAGTTATCCACGTTTCTCTCTCTCACTCTCTCTCTTACTAGTCCCAAGTCTTAGCCCCTAAAGGGTTAACGGACTCATTTACTAAGTAGGGCAGAATGCTACTAGCATGGCCCCTTCGGCTAATCTCAACAAGAGTAAATACCCTTTGCATAGAGGAACTCTCACATATCAGACAGGTTAAAACACCACTGACTTGACTCCTTCGAGTAATCTCAGCAAGGGAAAATACCCCTTTCACAAAGGAACTCCCACCTACCGAGCAGGTCGAAAAGTTACCGACCTAACCCCCTTAGGTAACCTCAATAAGGGGAAACATCTCTTGCATTGAAGAACTCCTACCTATTAAGTGAGTCGAAACACCACTGACTTAATCCGCTTGGGTAACCTCAGTAAGGGGAAACACTCCTTATACAAAGAAACTCCCACTTACGGAGCAAGTCGGCATGCCACTGACTTAACCCCCTTAAGTAAACTCAGCAAGGGAAAACACCCCTTGCATAGAGGAAATCCTACCTACCAGGTAGGTTAGCACACTACCGACTTAACCCCCTCAGGTAACCTCAATAAGGGATAATACCCTTTGTACACTTAACCGAGCAAACAAGGAAAAACATTCAATGAAAAACAAAAATTCAAAGTACATAATCAAGTTCATAAACAAATTCCAACTTAAATATCCATTCATATCTAGGGGTCATACAAATTCAAGGCCAGCATCCCGATTTGGGGTATAAGAAGGAGGGAAAGAAACAACTAATGCTTTGGATCAGCGAACTCCTGTAGTTTTAAGATATTTAATGCTTCTATTTGCTTAGAGGGTTGATTCGTCAATGGCCCTCAAGAAGAATGGCCTTAGGCTAAAGTAAGAGGCCAAGGACTGTTGACTAGGGTCGGTGGGAAGGTCACCCTGACCCTGATCACCTTAAGAAGCACCTTTAGGGGTAGCCTCCGATTGAGCTGCCGCCATAGAAGTGGATGCATATGTTTATTGCTCGGACTTGATAGTAGATGGGGTACTTTAGACTTAAATAGCTACTTAAGTAGCTTCCCTCTTTTGCACTTTAGTAGCCCTCATCTCTCGTAAAGTCAGCTTGTCTAGGAAACCTAGAAAGCTTAAGTCGAGCTTTGGAAAATAAGAGAGCACCTACTTTTTTACATAGCGAGCGCACTCGACGGAGATATCCTTAAACTCATCTACCCACTGCTTTGTATTCTAAAAATTGTCGATGGCTCTTTTAGCTTTGGCATCACTGATGACCTCCCTAATCTCTAATTTGGAGATGATCTCTTGCATCTCTGAAGCTTTTCCCTATAGTTCCCTGATCTACTGCTCTAGCTCAACCTTTCGACCAGCTAGCTCCAACGAAGTAGCCTTAATGGTGTCGCATTTCAATGCCTTCATTGCTAACTCAATCTATAGCCAGGAGATTGATGTCCTCAGCTCAATATTCTCCTTCTTAAGGATGGCCCTAGCTTCCCTCTCCTCATCTAATTTATGGGAGATTTAAGCCTTAGTCCTTTACTTGTCCTTAACCTAAGCCCTCAAATCATCAGCCTCCTTGACTTCTTCTTCAACAGCTGTCTTTGCCTGCTTTACATCCTTTAGCCTCCCCTTCAACCCACTCACTTGTACATAAGAGCAGTAAAAGTGCCGATTAGCCTTAATGAACTTATCCAAGTGTTTATTAGAAGAGGACTTTGCCTCCTTCAAGCCCTTCTCAGTGCTAAAAAATGCCGTCTTAAACCCATTTACCTCTTTTAGAACAGAATCATAGTTACTCAATTGGAGCAACACCTAACTAGGGTACTATGAAAGAAAGAAAATTGAAGTTAGCTCGGTGGTAACAAAGAAAGATGTTAACCACAAATAACAAAGGCTTACCTATCGGATGAGCGAGCTTAGGTGACTTGCCATCTCCATTAGGTTGCCCCCTCCTACTGTCGAAATCTCCTTAAGGATGACCTAGTCACCAGGGGTATAAGACCCTAATAAGTCCTAGTAGCCAAGAGTCCAAAGCCGTAACGTAATGTTATTGCCTTAGATCTCCTACTTTAGCCTTAGGTGCTTCCCCCTGACCTTCTTAGTCTTAGCCTTGGAAGTGTAATGGCAAAGCTTTTCATTCTATGAGATGTACAATACTTCCTTGAATAAGTCTGACTCAATCCTAAAAGACCTAGTTGAGGACAACAAAGAACTTGTCCCCAACTTCATCGATGCACTTGTAGGGATGAGCCATCGACTACTCATACCAAGTCACTAAGCTCAGAAGTGTCTTTGCTATTATCTTCTTCTTCTCAGCCCCAAGGGCCAATTCCCTAGCAATCTCTAGCTCCTCGATGCTGGTAAGTTCATCCTATACAAAAATGGGCATAGAGGCAGGGACAATAGTAGGGAAAGAAAGGACTACACTTATAGGTTTAGT
Organism: Lumnitzera littorea; assembly: GCA_024138015.1. Classification (NCBI taxonomy): domain Eukaryota; kingdom Viridiplantae; phylum Streptophyta; class Magnoliopsida; order Myrtales; family Combretaceae; genus Lumnitzera; species Lumnitzera littorea. Next base: position 38,589,725 of record JAMXBB010000004.1, on the reverse strand, counting down.
AGCCAGTAGCTCGGTCCAAGGACTAAGAGGAAACCCTTGAAGAAGAGTAGCTGGCTTAACCCTGCTAGTCTCCCCTTCCCTTGACTTTGACCTCATAGCTTTACCATTAAGGTCGAAGGTCTTGGTGCTCTACTTCCCCTTAGCTTAGCAACGCTTCATCAGGTTGTCCACCGAGGGACATGTAACAACCATAGCCAGCCTCTTGCCTACAAAAGAAATCAAACAATAAGTCAGGAAGAAGAAGATAAGATAAAGAAAATACAAAACACTACAGTTCACCAACTCCATCATAACCGATACGAACAAGGAAGATCCTTCTCCCATTTTATCAAAAGAGATGTTGGACAATGCATAAGTTTACACACTAGCATAATAGATGAAGGCGTTCGTAAAAAAACAAACCTGTACCTTCAGCCTACTTCTTCACCACAACCTTCTTCATATTGGGGAAGGGCTCAGAGATCCGGTATCAAAAGTATCTCTCCACTGTCTCTGCGGCATTTATTTCGTTGCCATTCCTAAGGACCATGAAGGCTTAAATCTCTTATGTAGCTTTGACATCACTAGGGCCAAGCTCCTTTTAAGCCCTAGTTCAGTCCACCTCATCCAAAAATTCACCTCCTTAGGCAGCTTAACTACTATGTAGCCATCCTGCCAACCTTCGACAGAATCCATAAGGGTGCAAAATAACTCCTACCCCTAACAAAGTTCGAGGTACAACTAACTACAACCACCACGCCGCCCCACACACCCCCATCCAAAATGCTTTTCCACATATAGAAGTAGTTAAAAAGCTCAAGGGTGACCCTTATCATCAAGTGGCTAGAAGACCTTTAACACCCTCCACCCATTGGAAGGGACCTATCCTAGACTACATCGATGAAAGTTAAAGAGGTCCTTCTTGAAGTCGCTTAGAGGGAGGTACTGCTTAAACTCTAAGCACTTTTTAAACACTGCAGAGTACCTCCTTGATAGTAAGGCCACCCATTATTATTCCTTGCTTAGCAATCGTATCTTCCACCTAAGGATTGATTCAATGATAAAGTTGCTCAAGATCTAGTTAGGGACAAAGGCCTGACTCCCACTTACTAAGTCGCTCCAGCCTTTACTTATCCTAAGCACCTCAAACAAATCCTTGGGATATGATAAGGGAGCGTATACATATATGTCCCTAGGGTTAACATTGATGAGCCTTGCTTTGTCTAGTGCCTCCACTGCTATTCTAGTGGAGTTGTTGAGCTATACCAGTGATGAGACTTCGTCCTCTTCTATGGGGGGAAGATTACTCTTTGTGGTTTCGAAGTCGGTGATGTTGTACTTTAATGCATCTGAACACATCTCAACTATGTTGGTTGACATAATTATTAAAGAAGATGAAGAAGAATGAACTTTGTTAGAAAGTTTGTGAAGAAGATCAATACAAGAGAGATTGAAGTTTGTAGTATTGGAACAAAGAAATTGTGAGAAAGTAACCTTTTGTCACGATTGTAGTATTTATAGGGTAACTATCTTAGAAACCGTATCAGCGGTTATAGGGATTTATATAAGCACAAATCCCGTAGAATACTACAGTGCAAATACATGGAGTCAATTTTGATCAAACAGCTACATTCGAAAGATAAAAGACATTTAGCCGCATGTCAGTCTGTTATAACTAAACACCTATCACATCACATTAAATGCACTAAAAACGGGCACGATAAAGTAAGGATTTGAAAAGTTACTTCCACTAGAAGTTTCCACAAGGCCCCTTTAACTTCTACAAGAGAACTTGCTTAGCACGTTGTTAAAAGCACTCTTCAAATCAAATATATTTCCTACCCAGACAACAATTAGCTTTGTTTGGGTCGGCCTACTAAGCGCCTCTCCTTTGCGACTCTTGTTAAGTTCAACCCATTATAGTCTTGCCCCTGCTCGGAACAACTACCTCGAATTGTGAGGTCTCCACCTCGAGTCACCCCTTCTAGTCTAGCAAATGTATGCCATACTTTGACCCGAAAAAAAGTAAACAATTCAATCCTAAGAGGTTAAACCTTTTGTGTCTTACCTTGAAACTGTCTCATTCATCTATGCTCGAAGGGCAGCCTAATTGGATACGTTGCACATGCTCAGCTCCTGCACCAATCATCTTGGATTTTTCCACCTTAGCTTCACATCATATCGAACCTCTTCACCTTACCCCCCATAATAGCTTCGATGTCTTCGCCTCTAACTTTTGCTTAACCAGATCAACCATGCACCCCGAGAAGCCCAGTTTTCCTCTCCTTGCCTCCACTATTACAATGAGACTACACAAGGGGGGGAAGGGAGGCAAGTGTTGATAAGGCCTTTTGAATATGGGCTTCTTAAACCCATGTCGATCTTCTTAGGCTCATTCCTCACCTCTAGCTATGCTCGGTCCAAACCTAAAGTTCGACTTGTCCAACTATGGTAAGTCTTTAACAACTAGAAGACTCTAGATAAGACTAATAAATCAAGTCAACAACCACTTTGTACATATCCGAACCATGTTGAATGCCATAAACCTACTCTCCAATACTTAAGGAAGTAGCTCCTCCCATTAGCTGCTTTTCCATTGCCGACACCACACCTCTATAAATACAAGACCATTACCCAATAATAAACAACTTGATACTTTGCATACTTACGCTTACTAATTGTTTTCAAGCTCTCATACTCTCCAAACACCCACAACTAACTTAAGCATTAGAGTGGTCATACCGGATAACCCCCCGGCATACTCTTACTAGGTTCTCTTTTGCAGGCCTCACCACTTATACAAAGTCCAATCTCTGTTTAATTAGTATCAGCTAGATCATTGAGTTGACACGAAGGAAGATTAACAAGAACTTGTTCATTAGCATTGATCTGATGCATGTTGTTTTCAATTTGCAAGCTTGTGAGCCACTTAGTGCTCTACCCTTAAGGTTGCCTTAATTTGCTAATCTTAAAGAAGCAACAAGAGGTTTTCCTTATACGTAAGAACCAAACTAGAATACTTCAATTTGTATCAAGATGGATCTACTAATAATGCTTTGTTGTTGTAGAATCAGTGTTGATTTCAACATTAAGCTAATTTTTTTGTAAACAAAACTTTAGGTCCCAGAATATTGCCTAAAGTTCAGCTACCACTACAGCAAATTTCCCTACTTTCATGCATAACCAAAATTCATTGACCTTAGTGGTTTGTTACAATTCCCCCTATTGATAGTCAATTTTCGCTCAACTTGCATTCATCCTTTCATCGGTCGAGAAGCTAGGTAATCGAATCTCTCGGCATTTGCAATTTATAGAAGATACTCAGCAATTATGCCAAGTAGAAGAAACACTCTTGGTTTGAATTCAAATCTACAACATGAACAATTATCATAAGCACGGTTATATTTTACAATCACTTGCTACCCCTATATATTAGGAGAGATGTCAAGTCAAGAGCGCTCAACGTATCTTAACAGTTATCTCGACAACTGCCTTAGACATAACAAATGTCTATAAATATTAGAAAGAAACTCTATAAGAGCTCTTGAACACTTCTCATTCTTATACTTACTATACTAAATCACCATTCTAACTTAGGCATCAGAGTGGCCGTACTGGACTGGCCCTAATACCAAGTATTTTACTCTCTTTTACAGGACTATTTCCTGACCCTAAAATTCACAAACAACATTTGGTGCCATCTATTTTTCTCTAAATATGACTACATGGCTAGAACTCAGATGACATGAAGTGCAAGTGTCGGTACTTCCTCCCAAGAATGTGAAGGAGGGAGTCGGCTTGCTAATGAACAATGATTGGCTCGACTCAAGTAGCTCTATCTCAATTTAGCCAAAGAAAATTCCGAGCTAAACAAAAAACACAAACAAATCCTTGACCTTCTCCATAAAAGTTTTCACTCGAATCAAGAAAAAGAGCATGGTGATGATGATGCCAATAGTATCAATGGTTCCATTTATTCACCTGAATTGCCAAAAAAGCAAGTTGAGGTTCCAACTTAACCCATAGCTCCTGCTTTCAAAAAGATTGATAAGGGCAAGCAACCACAACACATGCATCATGCGGGACCATCGCATGTTAGCACACCTGTTTCAGCGACTAAATAGTTCCAAATTAAGAAAAGTTGTTTTGTCCTAGAGATTTTGGAGAAAGTAATACCTCGGCACATCAAGCTACCTTAATTTGAAACATATGATGAGACAAAGGACCCCGAAAACCACTTAAAGTATTACCGAACACTGGCCAAGTTGCATGGTCCAAGCGACGCGATGGCCTATCAAGCCTTTCCCTCAACCTTAAGGAATACAACCAGCACATGGTTCAAACACCTAAAACCAAATACCATATCATGTTTTGATGAACTAGTAGATGTGTTCCGTCAACACTTCCTTGCTAGCAAGCTTCCTGTTAAGGACTATTCAATCTGAAACACCATCAAACAAAAGTCTGATGAGTTGTTCAAAAATTATTTGGCTAGATTCATGGCCGAAATGGTCCAAATCCTAGAACTAGATACGAATGTAGCCCTCAATGCCGTAATCGATGGAGTTAAGCCTTATAGAGACTTTTTCAAGTCGCTCACAAAGAATAAGCCGAAAACTTTCGCTATGTTTAAGATTAAAGCCACCTCATACATCAAACAGGAAGACAACATAAAGGCACGGTGAGAAGCTGATCAAAGCAGAGGAGATGGAAAGAATGAAAAATGGAAAAATGCCAGGGACAGACTTGGTACTAACAACGACAATAACCCTAACTTCAACTTCTTTGCAAACTATCTCAAAAGCCACTAGAAGTCGGTATGTGTTGGGTGAAAACATACTCAGCACGACTCTAAAGTAATTGATGAAGCCCTTGACAAAAGCTAAGAAAGGGAAGCATAACCTGAAATCTAAATATTTTAGGTATATATAGAACTCGCACTCCCTTGGGAAACATAACCTCTCCTCCTCTCTCAACCTCCTTAGGTTCTACGTACCAGTCTTGCCAGTACTGGTTATACTTTATGACAAGAACTCTATCAATAAAATTGGCAATTCCATTTGGAGAGTCACGGAAGTAGGCTATCTCAACCTCCTTAGATTCTACGTACCAAGAAGATCTTGCCAGTACTAGTTATACTTTGTGACAAGAACTCTATCGATAGAACTGGCAGTTTCATTTGAAGAGTCACGGAAGTAAGCTATGTTGTTATATAGATATCTCATCGAGGATCTCCCTTCTTTGTACTTAAGATAATCATCTATAACAAGAGCGTTTATCCATGTGAGTTTATGTGAGTTTATCCTACCTTGCCTCCATACTATCGACTAAACCACTTCAAGAATACGCTACTTCGCTCCTCTTTTGGGGGGGAAGAGTAATCTCAGTTTCCGTTGCTTAGGAATCGGATAAAACAAGTAGACGAGAAACTTTGCGAGCCCTACCTGGATGGTTGTATGAAATGAAATAACAGAAGTTGAAGAGTGAGATTCTAAAGATTTGAAAACAAACAAAACTTTTAGTGCAACCAAAGAAGTAAAATCTAATTATGAACAGTGCCTTATTTATAGACGATTCGTTCTTGTAACTGCAAATCTGCTTTTGAAAGTATTGACGTGCTGATATGACATTCCCATGGATTGTTGACGCGTATCTCGTAACAAAAATCTAACGACTGAAAACTTTCTGACAGTTATTAGGCTTGAAACAAAATGATGACCTAAGTGATAGATGTCAAGCCTGCAGCTTTTTGGTTTCCCAAACGAGTGAGAGATTTGAAATGGCGACATTTTGGCTGGGATATCATCCAGCTTACTTCCCATGTTACCCAGCATAAATCCAAAGAGTCTCCCCCTACTCGGCCTCTACTACAATATATATATATGCATAACTCCCTTTGTCGTCTATTCGAACACAAGAGTTACGGGGGCAAATGTTGATAGTCAATTTTAGCTCAATTTGCACTCGTCCTTTCGTCGGCCGAAAAGCTGGGTAATTAAATCTCTCAACATTCGCACTCTATAGAAGACACTTGGCAATTATGCCAAGTAGAAGAAACGCTCCTGATTTGAATTCAAATGTACAGCGTAAACAATTATCATAAGCACGGTTAAATTTTATATCTACTTGCTATCCCTACATGTTAAGGGAGATATCAAGTCAAAAGTACTCCATGTGTCTTAACAGTTATCTCGACAACTACCTTAGATATAACAAATGTCTATAAATATCGGAAAGAAACTCTGTAAAAGCTCTCGAACACTTCTCATTCTCGTACTTACTATCCTAAATCACCATTCTAACTTCGATATCAGAGTGGCCGCACCAAAATAGCCCCAGTACGAAGTATTTTACTCTCTTTTGTAGGACTATTTCCTAACCCCCAAAATTCACCAACAACACCACCAACTATAGCATCTTCAATTAAACTTAATACAATATGGATCCATCTATAATAAACTTAACCTAATTTGCTTTTAGAGGAGACCATTTTAGGCTTCTTGACTCAATTGTAACAAGGTTTTTATATTGCCTTGCAACTAGCCAATATTCATGTGCAAGGCTTCTAATCACTTGTGAATGATTCCCCATATCATTGTGTTGTCTAAATAAAATCTTATCTTATTCCTTGAATTCCATATAAGCCATATCATGAATCCTTATGTACTTTTACTGGTGCTGGAGTTGTTATTTGAAGCAATTGATGGCCGGGATTTTTTTGCCGCAATATATATTTATTATTTTATTTTTAAAAAAATAAGACTGACAAAAGATGTTCGTGACACAAGGAATAAGGATGCAAGATTTGTACCACTGTTTAGTATGAATTATCAATAGCTTTGTTTCAAGGATTTACAACAAATTAATTCATGGAGAATGTTATACGATACCAATTGTTGTAAGGTATTTTGTCAATGAGAACTTTGCAATATGTCGGATATGGATTCCTCCAGCTTTATGCCAAAAAGTTCTAAGATGTTTGTCCTTATGACATTTAATGAATTATCTATATCTAATAGTAATAAAGCCTTAAGATGTTTTTGTGTATTATATACATATATATATTAAAAATATATTTTTTTATTATTTAATTTCTTATTTTATATTCTAATGGAAATATTTGCTAAAATAACTCTCCATCGTGATTTTTTTTTCCTCCCAACTATCCTACACACATAAATAACCAACTTTCTTTGTTTCTTACATTTTCTATGACATTAAAGCTATTATGCTTATTGTATTTATATTTTTACTACCCATGTACTTTCCACTTGTAATTACATTTAAGTGTCCCGAGTTGACAAACGTTATTTCATTTTCATTAATTATAAGTTTTATAATTTATAATATATGTGCATATAATGTTGTATTATATGTTTAGGATATATATATATATATATGGGACTTTTATGGTCTCGTCTCTCATTTTGATAACTCTTTATCTCACTATTTATTTATATTTCTTTAGATTTAGATTGTTGAATTTACAATTAATTTAATGATCAAAATTTAAATGAATGTAAATTAAAAATAAGACGGAGGCTAAATTGGTCTCTAAAAAATTAAATATGAGACCATAGGAAAATACATATATACCATACAAGATTATCCCATCCTTCTTTTTAATAATTAAGGCGGCTTCCATTTTCCTGTAGAGATTTCAACCGTAAGCATGAGGACCTTTTGAGGCAAACATAGTTGTCCTAATGCATACTTTTTAAGGCACTCAATATTGCTTCACTAATTCAATAGATTCATTTTTTAACTTTTAAAAATGAAAAATAAAGTCCTTAAAACAGGCTTTATACATAAACGGTTAATGCCCTATAAAATTATTGTATCTATCTTATTAAGTTTTAGGACAACATCAATTATGCCAAAAGGTTTTAACTTACTACTACTATAAGGACATTTAAGGGTGGTTTATTGTCCCAATATTAACTTTACAAGGTAATATCATTTTAGTAAGGTAGATATTGCTCTCTAAGTGTATCACAACAACTAGAGGCACATGATAGCTACACCATAAATAACAAATTGCCTTACCATAAATAATAAATTTCCATATTAGATTCTCGCATTGGGATAATTTAACCATCCCAAAATCTCAAGTTCAATGTAATGATTTCATAAAACATTTACGAAAATAGCCATATCTTTTTAGTATAAATATATAGACAAGTCCAATGAAAAGAAAGCAGCGTGAAATTTTCAGCTACACAATCAAACTTTGAATCATATGAGATTAACTTAAATAAAATTATATAGCACTATTGCTCTACGAGGTTGATGCACAGGTTATCAGAACTAATATTGTTCTTATGCTTAATTCAGTAATTATTAACAATATTAAGTGATCTAATTGATGAGATTATTTATGACCAGCTTTGACTCGTTAATAGCCTTTTTTCTTTTTTCTTTTTTTTTTGGTAAAGTGAAATAACCTTGTTAATAGCTTTATAAACAAATAAAGCTTAAAGTTGGCATAATAGAAAATTGAAAGTTAAGAGTATTGCTTTTACCAACACTAAATGTTAAAATAGATGAACAAGAAGACAATAACAAGAGAATAAACGACAAAAAATTGGCAAGACTAATGACGTAACAATAACAATGATGGGTTGGACATAGAGAGAAGGGGGGGAAGGGGAGTGAGGTGTGGTAAACAACTAGAGGAGAGATTTTTCCACTTTTTTTTTCCGCTAAAAGAAAACTTTATTAGATAAGACTACTACTACCTTAAACAAGACTTAGGGGGTCTTGACAAACTACTAGAAATAAAAAAAAAGTCTTCAATAAAGATGGGGAATTTTGGCCCTAAAAACTCACATTCAACCCAAGTTTACCTTAAGATGCAACCTAATCAGCACAACTATTTGCTTTTCTTCTAATAAGAGACAAAGAAAGAGAGTCAAATAGAGAGGAAATAGCAATAAGATCAACAACAATAGGCTTAGTAAACTAATTAGGAGAATAATTCTTCAAGGCCCAAAATACTAGTGATGAGTCCAACTTAAGAATAACCTTGTGACATCTTAATCCCTTTGCAAGTTTGAGACCTTCTAATACTACTTTTGCTTCTACCACTTCAACATTGCTAGCCTTAAATTCTTCATTCATACCTACAACAAGCTGTCCACCATGGTCTCTAATTACCATGCCTATGCTAGCTTTTCCTATGCTTTCATCCCAAGCCCCATCTATATTTAGCTTAACAAAACCTTTGCTAGAGCTATCCATATTTAACCAACAAACATCTATTGTTATAGCTCCTCAAAATTCAAGGTTTTTCCTGTAACATCAACATACTCATAATATGAGTTTTGATAATTTTGATAGTAACAAAAGGATTTGGTCTTTTCCCATTGAACACTCCAGAACATATGAGCTTCCACATGACCCAAGCACATACTAAAAGTTTTGAAATCAACCTTTTTGGCTCACCATACTATTTCAAACAATCATCCCATAATTGTTAGATCTAAATACTCCATCATGTATTATGGCTTCCATCAACTCTATGACCTAACATCTCAAACCAAATAGGTCTAGTCTAATTACAATGTAACAACATGTGTTCCATCATTTCTTCTTGATAGAAATTACACAACAGATTGTCCCTTACTCTTCTTCTAAACAATTTACCATTCGTGTTCAGAGAGACATTATAACTTTACAATAACAATTGCTTATGCTTCAGCATCATATCAAGAGACCAAATAAGTCTCCATAACAAAGAATTAGGTTGAATAAAGGATGAAGTATTCGTACCTACAGCATTATAGTCTTCTTTCACAAGTCTATTATAACTACTCTTCACGAAGTATTCTCCAATTTCACTCTATGGCCACATTACTTGATCTAAGCAATCTACGGTACCCAAGGGTATCTCTAGGATATTACCTATTGAATTTTCATCAAAGATAGATTCTAACTTTACCACATCTCACTTTCTAGTTTGATGGTTAATGAGTGATTTAACCTTCATATCCTAATTAACCTCAACATCTAGATTAAAGAGAGGCATCTTACTATCACCACAAGGAATCCAAGGATCCTAAAAGTAGCATATCTCCTTTCTATTCCCTATTCTCCAAATAAGATCATCCTTTATCACATCCTTATCTACCAGTATGCTCTATGAAACCCAAGAGGAATTTTCTCCTTTCTTCGCTATAAATAAATCACTTTTAAGAAAATAAAGGCTTTTAATTACTTTAACCCACAGGAGATCAGAATTTCTTACCATTGTCCAAGTCATCTTTTTCAATAATATCATATTAAACTTTTCTAGCTCTTAAAATCCAATTCCTCCTAAACTCTTTGGAAACTACATATCACTCCACTTTTTCCATTGAATTTTTCTATTTGTCTCATCTCCACCCCACTAAATTAGCTAATCATGGATGAAACATCTCTACACCATTTCCATAAGAATTTGAAAACTAACATGGAGTAGGTTAGTACTACATATATTACCGATTTGATCATAACTTCATTGCCCCCTTGAGACAGCATGGAGATCTTCCATCCTTGTAGTTTCTAGGCTATCTTCTCTTTGATAACTACCAAAGCTTAGTTCTTCGATCCCCCCACATTGTAGGTAAACTTGGATACTTCCTAGGATTACTAACTGATTTAATATCTACAAAGCGGCATAATTGATTCTTCATCTCCTTAGTAAAGTTCCTATAAAAAAAAATGTTAAATTTCTAAAAGTTGATAAATTAGCCCAAAGCATTATAGTATGAGCTTAAAATATCTTTCATCTTCATCAAATTTCCCTGACTTGCTTCCATGAAGAGCAAAGAATCATCTACAAAAAGTAACTGAGTTAGCTCTATGCAACTCCCTCTCATTTTGATCCCTTTTAGAGCTCTAAATTCCACTACATTCGTCAACATCCTAGAGAGCACATCAAACACTAAAAGCAAGAGTTAAGGGTCCCCTTACCTAATCCCTCTAGAAGGATGTAATGTCCCAATTGTTCTACCATTTACTACTAAGTTTTAAGAAACCGATTTTTCATGGTTCATAGTCTAAACTATCCATTTAGAGTCAAAACCCATTTTTTCCTACTATTTTCTTAAGAAAGTACCAATTCACCCTTTCATAAGCCTTGATGATAGGAATCAGCCCCCTAAACTGATCACACGTAGCCAAGTTGGAGGACTTTATGGACCTGCACGAAGAATATTAGCCCTAAGCCATTTCCAAGACAATAATTCTTATCCCGAACTAATCTCTTATCGACCTAACTATCAGATCCTCACGTATATCAAATCTGCTCTGACTTAACAATAATGCTTTATTCTAGAAGATAGCTTAGGACTATTCGAGCCAATCTCCCAAACCGCCATAGACATCCGACGCCAATTCAGTTGACTTTTCTATAGGACTAATTAACTCTTGACCTAATGTAGATCAGGTTGGCCCTTAATTGCAACACTTTTCTACTTTCGCCTTATTTGTATCATATCTCTCTTATCCGACCACTAAGCGACACGTATCTTCTAACACAACATTCCATAATGATTTTTTCTTTTTTGTAGTGAATATTCTTTGTCTCTTTGACCCCTTTTAGTATGCTTCATATACCCTAGCTATAAGAATACCCTTTTTGTCTTTTCATACATATAAAGTAGTCTTAGTATATAGGAATATAAACCCCCACTTACTTATACATAGACAACGAACTAATCAACAGAGAAATTATTCACATTTTTTTTTAGAAACCTTAGTATTCTCATTATTCTTCAATTCTTATCTATTCCCTTTAATAAGGAGTAGTGATAAGTGACCCTTTAGTTCGAACTAGTGAGTCATATCCAGTGAATTGTAGGCCAAGTAGGATCAAGTAGTATGTCATATCTATTTTGTAGTTGCTTGGACTTTGATAGCTTTTTCTTTGTTTGTTTTTGGTTCGCTTTGTTGTGGTACTTCTTCGTGTGTCCTATGCTGGAGATGCATCACTTAGTCATATCTAGTTTGATAGCACAAAAAGGTTTTTTTCCTTTTTTCTTCTTAAGTTTAAGAAAATGAAATATCTCATAAGCAATTACCTCATTATCATAGATTAATTTGCTTGAGATAAAAGCATTTTGAAATAGACTAATGATATTGTTGAGAAAGAGTTTCAAATGATTAGCAAGAACTTTCAACATAATCTTGAATGAAAAGTTACTAAATTGATGGGTTTAAAATGAGAGAGAAAATGTGGAATTTTAACCTTTTAGATTAGGACAATGTTGGTTTTAATGAGTTGAGAGGGAAGATTACTTATATCTATGAATATAGAAATGGTTTCAATAATAAAGGAACCCACTACAATCCAAAAGGACTTAAAAAATGAACCTATAAACCCATTGGGTTTAAAAGCATTATTTGCCCCTAATTGAAAGGCTGTTAACTTAACTTCCTCTACTAGACTGTGATAAGTTCATTCTACATTCCTATCAGTAGAGACCAACGTTGGAACATTCATTAATACTTCCTCAACATTACCCACTAGTTCCTTTTCATAAATCTTCTAAAAATAATTTAATAATACTATGTCAAGCTCCTCCTCGTTAACAATCTAGGAACCTTCTTCACTCCTAAAATTAGGAATGCTTACATGTCTCTATCTACTTAGATATCACTTACATCTCAATAACAGCATCAAAATATCCTCAAACTCTATTTTACTTCCTCTTACCTGCTACGTGCCTCCAACAACTTGTAGCTATACTTGATTGAAATGTAAAGGCCTTATATACAAGGGAAATTTCCTTTCAAGTGATATAACTAAAGGCTTGTGATTTGAACCTTCATATGAAAGGGTTATCACGAAAGAATTTGGAAGAAGATTAAGCCAGTAAGTATTCCCAAATGGTCTATCTAGCTTCTCCTTTACTCGTCTTCTTTCATCTCTACCATGACACCATGTAAAAAATTGCTCAAAGGAACTAACCTCAATACGCTTTGAATCAAATAAAATTTGATGAAATGCGTTAATATTCCTCTATGGTCTTCGCACTCCACCACTTTTTTCTTCTTGACACAAAATGTCATTCTAGTCTCCTATGCACAACTATGGTTCACATAGCCTCCTTAATAAATTAACCATAAAGCATCAAAATACTAGAGGAGCATATGCCTAAGATATTTTTAAGCTAAAATTTTCATTTTCCAAATACACTGAGCTATCAATAATATTGTGGTTAGATTCACAGATAGAAACTTGATATTTATTGTTCCATTGCAATGCCAACCTACCTAATGGTTCTTCTAATTCAACATACATAGCATGTTGAAAATGAAATTGTCTCCTTGGATAGCCAATATTTTGGCTAATGTTTTTCATTTTCATCAACTATGTTGGATCAATATTTCCTAATAGCCCTTTAAAGAGTTTTAACTGTTAAGGTTCAACCCAACCCCAAACAATTCCAACTTAGAAAATCCATGGCAACCCTACAGCTACTTTAGGCCAACAACAATAACCTTCTTTGAATAGCAAATCATCATAAACCTTAACCAAAACAGCTTAATTTTCAAAAACGATCTTCTTCTTAGCAATTCTTTTGTGACTAATATGAGCCCCTTCCCTTCTATGATACAAAGCTTTATGAGGACTTTTATTGAACAACCTCATAGACATTACTAGTCTTAATCTTCTTCAACCATGACTGCTCTAAAGAATCACCAAATTCCCCTCTCTTCCCCTCTTAACGTTAAAGGCCTTCAAAGCTTTAACAAGGGATGAAATATTTAGATTTTTTTCAACCATCGTAGGGTTGCAAGTAAAAGTGTCGCTACTGTTAAGGGAATAGTTGGGTGAAGAAATTGGTGCACAATTAAGAGCAAGTTGAGGCTGAGATAGTTTAAGGATTGCAAGCTCAATAAAGGGTGGAGTGCAAGACTTAGTTGAAACAAAACTAAAAGGAACAATAGAGATGGTTTTATGTTTACCAAAGTGGCGTGGGTTATTTTCAACATGATGGATAGTAGAGGAAAGAGAAAGAGGTTGTGTATTTTGAGATAAGGATTTTGGAATAAGATTTGATAGCTATATGCAAGTTGAAGGAGAAAGGCTTGCATAACTAGTAGTATTTGATTTAAGAATAAAGGTATTGGGCCCAACAGAAGAGGCTCTCTCTACCCCAAAAAGGTCCAGTATAAAAGATGCAGTTTCTATAGGTAAAATATTCTCAATTTTGTCATGACAACATTTAGGTAAAGTTTGGCTCAAAATAACTTCACTGACATGCTGCTTTGTAATAACTAGCCTTAACTCACTCCATTAACTTTGTACATCAACATCAACATTAGCCATATTTAGCAACTTTTCAAAATTAGTGTTGTGATTCCTCGATTTATTACATTCAACTCCATCAATACTTTTAGAGTCCTTATTGATAATGGACAACTTGCCACCCATACCATTTGAAACTTTCTTCGCTTCAATATCATCTTCCTCTCTTTCCTCAATCAACCTAACCTTCCTTATCAAATCATCTTCTTCCTTGCAAGCCTTCTAAACACCTAACTTTTCACCAACCTTGTCCATAGCCAACTTTCGTAATTCTTAGACATAGCTTTGCCTATAGATTTCATAGGGAAAAGAGCTTCGATTTGCCCCATACATTCGCAAAAGTAGTAGAAATCCATAAGACTCTCATACCTAAAATTAATCCAATTACTTTGACTTAAGCCATCTTTTATCCATTTGCCACTCAATAATGATTTTCTAACATTCATCTAAACTCTTACTCATAGATAATCTCATTGTATAATTTTACAATTTTCAACTTTAGTGACTAGCTCTATAGATGATGTTAATTTTTCAACATTTTCCTTTGTTAACATCCCCAAGATTGAATCTAAAAATTAAAATGTGCAAAGGATAGATCCTCAATTTTATAGTTTGGATCCCATTCTTTCAATACGAAGGGATCCCCATAATTAGCCATGGCTTCATATTAATAATTTTAAGAAGAGACTCTTGTTGTTCAAACTGCACAAGACCACTTCATTATCCAACATTGACATATCCTTCACAGCAAAATTCGCTTACATTTTCTTTAAAAGATTAATCACAACAATCTTACTTAAACTTTTCATGGTGTGAGTCTTCCTAATCAAATAACACTTTGAGTCCAACCTCATAGATTCCAAAGTAATAAAATCGAGTTCATCTTCACAATCTCCTCTCATAAGAGCGGAAAGAGTAGGCTCCTTTGATGACAAAGCCATTTGCATGGCACCAGAAGACACAAACAATAAATAATTTAGAGGATCAAAAAAAGATAAGCAACAAAAGAAAGAAAGCTAACAATTATAAGGGACCAAAAGCAAAAGACTATGAGCATCACCAAGCCAAAAGATTATATACTAAAAGAGAGGAAATAAAAAAATATATATTATATCATAAGACTAAATAAAAGCAAAATAAAAAGGATTTAGAAACAGATAATATGAGGAAAGGAATCCCAACACATATTAGACAAGTAATAGTATGGCATTATCCCATGATGAGAGAGGGAACCCTCATATAGTGGAGAACAAAATTTCACAAAGGAGAGGCCCACCACAAAAACTATAAAGAAAAGACTAGAGAAAGTAAATAACAATGTATAAGATTGAACTCTATTATCACATACCATAATCTAATGTAATACCCTAGCTTTCGAACCCATATGATTACCTTAAGATCTGAGCCCTTAAATTTAGGGCGTCACACTAAGATATCAGTTTAATTTCCAACTTCACAGTAAGGTTAGAAAAGTTAGAGGAAGTTATTCAAATAAAGCCAATTTCTTAAAATAAGCTATATAAAAATATTAATTTAATAAAACGTTAATTTATTGCTAAAGTCGATAAATATCAAAAACATGAAATTCAAGCATTTAAATATAATGGGATATTAGAAATAAGTTATTTAACTTATAAAAATAATCAATAAAGTTGAATTATACATATATTAACATAGAACATGCATTATTTGTATTAAATACACATATATAGTAAGAAATTATTATTTAAATAAGGTAAATTAATATAAAAAAATTGGAAAATTAATAAAAAAAAATGCAAAGATGAGTCATCATACTTATGTGGTAGCTTAGGATTAATTTGGATGATGAGTCAAAAGTAAAGAAATAAGGAAATGATACCTCATGCATTGAAAATCCAAAAAAATGACGTGTAAGCCACATGTCCAATTTTTATAAATTCTTATCCATTTGGAAAATATAAATAGGGCTTGTAAACTTCAAAAACAACATTTTGAAAGCCTAAAAATATAATAAAAACACTCCAAAAATTTAAAAAAGAATAAGAAAATTAGAGCAAAAATAAGGTACAAAATATTATCAAACCGATTTAATAAGCTATTGGTATCCAATTGTGATGGCCATTTAGGGTCAAGGAAAGCACCACCAGAGCAGGGTTCTGATAAGGTTGGGTGGCCAAAGGGTGGACAAAGGTGGTCGGTTCATGTGAATTAAATTTCCAACCAAAACTTTGTAATTTTTCTAAAAATAGAAAAGTATATTATTTAATTATGAAACTTGGTTTTCTTGAGTTATTTTATGTATAGAATAATGTGGTAATTTTATTTTAGTGAAATAATTATTTGAAATACAAGGTCCTTAATAAATGACTCTTTTTGGACGAAAATTGAATTAAATTTTAGAAATAGTAAATAATGTCCTTTCAAGTTGAAATTTTGTACACGACATACTCAATATATGTCTTTAATTGTAGTAGCAAGAATTTTTTTAAATAATTATGTTTGCTATTTATTGTAATTATTTTGGATAAAACTGACAATTTCGTTGTTTTAGTGAATTAATTAATTTTTAACAAAATCAAAGTATGAGCCTTATGTATTATGTTTTCTGGATATTCATAATGATGTTTGAGACACTCGAATTTTATCTTATTATTAAATTTACTTGTTCACTTAATTTTTGCTAATTTTTAGTTAAAATCGCTATTTTCATAAAAATTATTTTCACAAAAATATATAATAGCTATTTTAGTGTAATTCATGGTCAATAATTAAACTATGTATTTTTGTGAGTCTAAAAGATTTTTCAAAGAATGAATCAGGCTCATATACTATTTATTACGTATTTTGATAATATTAACCTATATATTAGCTTAATATATGATATAGTAATTAGTACAAATGCGATATTTGTTAAATATGCAAAGGATTAGTATTTTGGAGTACATAATGAATGCTGACCAGCTCAAGGATTGAGGAATTTTATGACTTTTAATTTAGATTTAGGATTTAATTGAGTTAATTACAAGGTTATAATAGCATACGGTCAAATTGATAATACGTAAAGGTATTTTTGGATATTTGGAAATATTGGTTAGTTATAATTCTTAAGATATCTTAATAGTACTTAGAATAACGATCGTAACGATATAAAGTTTACTAAAATCGGATAAAAAAATGAATAAAATACAATCGGATTAAACTTGGAAACGCAATAGTGAAAACACATAAGAACTTAGTATTAACTCGGTAGTTGACTTAGGCTCTATATGTATTTTTCTAGGTGTGATAGGTGAGGAATTATCACATTATAAAGCTTAAGATTTTATGTTACTATCGAGCTCGGGTAAGTGGATATTTCTATTTTCATGTTAGTAGACCTATGTCTACTTGACTTAGAGTCAATTGTGTCATGAATTATAATGACGTACTGAATTGATTGGATACTTAATTCTATTGAATGTGTGTTGAAAAAGTGAAATGTTTCCTTATGTATGATTAATTCAACATTATGTATTTCTATTTGGAAAACTTAGAAACTGAACTGTTCTTTAGGGTACTCGCCCAAATGAGCCCTATGCGAAGAAATGTAATATGAAGTTGAGAAACAAAGTTGAAGTTGAGATAGTTGAATTGGTCATAACGTGGAACTTAAGATTTGTGCCTAATACTGGACTATTGTACTATTCACTACATTCATAGCATGGCACGAAAGGACCTATGGGTCAAGTTTCTGAAAGGCTAAAAACTGCTATATTGGCTTTTGAGCATATAGACTACATTACTCAACTTATTCTAGGCATATTAAGTGACCGACTATGTATTGGATTTTCAAACCACAGTAGGTGGTTTTTGTTGGGGGTTCTACTCCCAAGCAACTCCTAATTCCTCTAAGTTCCTAGACATTGTATCTAAATACCCAACTATGTCAACCAACTGGATGAGGAATTAGAAAAGTATAGGATATCAATACTGATGCATGTCACATACATAAGCATAGTATGGATTTTTTGGATAAACAGTTTGTTTTAAAAAACTTGGGTTATGAGATTAAATGTCCTGTAATATTGATCTTTGTGAATGTATGTTATGTATGTCCTATGTTTTGTTTTATCCACTCTTACTTAGCTTACAAAGAGTTGAGGGGATACTTGTATATCCTCAGGTTATGAAGAGAACTGATGAGGCAGCATCAGCTAGGGGAAAGTCTTTTGAGAGCACATAAAATAGAGTCAGCTGCTTTTAAAGAAGTTTTATTGTATTTTGTTCTTAATTCTATAAAAGATTTGTACATATAAAAAAAAGTACTATATTTTTTGTTTGGTTAAGTTTGTCAGATGTAATATTTTGTATAAACAAGTGTTAAGCTGAACTTCATTATAGTACTCTTTTATTATAAATGATACTTATGTTAAGTATAAACAAGTGTTCTTATGTGATGGTATATCCTGTGTTATGCCAAAATATGACATCCGATATGGGTTTACTAGTCAAACATCCCTATGTTTATAAGACCTATTTATTAAATAAGATTGTTAATGGGTTTAAGTGTTGAATCATAAATAAGTTTTAAATTGTTTGATGCGTTTACTAATTTTGTCAAATTTTACTTACCTAAACATACTTGTAATTATGTTATATCTTATTAGGTCAATAAGCTACAAATCAAATTGCAAGTCTAATTAAAAGGGTTAGATTTAAATGGCTTCTTCAACAATCCCTGTTTATTATAAGTGAGAATATTTTTCCTACTCTCTTGAAAAAAGATTTACTATGTTCAAATACATATCAATCAATAAGGACTATATAATCAATTAGCTTCAAACGCATAAAAATTGCAACAAATAATTTCCCTTAATCCTCCATGAGTGTTTAAAATAAAGTTACTTAGTATCAATATAATCGGTCATAGCTTATCAATATATGTTGCTTATGAATCCAAATGAAGCATTTCTCAAACAATTCCTAGTGGTTTGGTTCATTGACTTGTTACTTTAGAAATTATATTCTTGGGAATATTAATTTGATCAACTCTATCCATATCAAAAGCGTAATCTAAGTTCAAGCACAAGCTATACTTCAATGAAAATTACTTACAAGTGATGAAGCATCATGTGTATTTTTTTTTTTTTCTTGTTTCCCTCCTTTTCTTATATGGAGTTGTTGCCATATATTTAATTGCTTTGCAAGCAATAAGTTTTTTTTGTTTTTCCCTTAAGAGGCAATAACAATAAAAGTTTTCAATTTTCATCCACAAAGATAGATATAGGTACATCTTACATTTTAACCGTACTTGGATCAAAATCATGACCATTGGTTTGAAACCCCAATCTAAGTCTAGTAGGAGCTTGGTTGGTCCTAAATTGTAAATATAGTACACGTGTATTTATATTATTAAACCATTAGTCAATCTTGTATTAATTCATTTTGTTTAGCTTATGATGTAATATAAACATCCTATTGTAACTATTAACGAAAACCATTCTTCATCTACTATTCCATTGCTTCCTTTGTAATTCTCTTACTATACAGGAGATCCAAAGATTTCATAACTCTCCATTCAAATGGTATTAAAGCAGTGAAAGAAAGGCATTTCCTTTGGTTGTTTATCTCTTAATCATGAGTTTTGATAGTAGGATCTAATAGTAGTGCTACCAGTGATGCTTTAATTACAAATCATATCACTTTAGTTTTAATAATCCTAATATGGCAATTAGAACTTTAATTTTCAATGGAAATAATTTCTTAGGTTGGAATTGCCTAATTAAGATAGGTCTTGGTGTTAAATTGAAACTTCAAATGGTAAATGGTACCATAACAAAACCTAGTGATGATTCTTTGGATATAATCGAAGGGCAACGTTATGATTATATGGTTCATTGCTAGATAATAAATTCTATGGTTAATGAGATTTCACAAACATTCTTATATACTCAATCTACTAAAAAGCTATGGGATGAAGTGACAGAGTAGTATGGAATGTCGAATGGGCTATTGATTTTTCAATTGCAATATGATATTTGCAATCTTAAACCAAACAATCAGAGCATAGGTGCTTGCTATAGTAAACTTAAGAGATATTGGGTTAATTTACAACTGCTTTATGTATATCCTAAGAGTATTTGTGGAGTTATGAGTCAATGCTCTTGTCATAAACTAGGCTCATGTCGTTTTTTATGGGCCTCAATGAAGTATATGATGGTGTTCATAACTAAATACTCTCCATAGATCCAATACCTTCAATTAGTAAGGCTTTATATTTGGTCCAGCAAATTAAAAAATAGCAATAAGTGTCTTCAGTTTTTAGCTCAAATTTTGAAGCATCTACCTTTGCTACTCATAGAAATGATATAAGGGTAAAAATGTTTTAAGAGGAAAGGTGGTTGGTGTGAATGCTATATTGTTAGTTAGTTCTTCTAAGTATTGTAATGTTCGGAGTATAATTGTGCTAAAGTTGGGAGCATGCCATTTCATAATGAACATGATTCTTTATGTGAAGAAGAGCAACAACTAAGCTTGAAAAGTTAGTACAGAATATGTACCGTGAAATACTTGATTGATGAGGGGAAAAGGGCACCAAAGAAGAGGAACATCAAACTAGACATTAGACTACTCTTTTGGTAAATAACACTCATTTTATAGGTACAACTCATACTTATTCTCCATTCTTTTGTTTACAAGCTCTTAGTAATAATGCGGTTTCTTGAATAGTGGACAAAGGAGCCACAAATGATATGTCCGCATTTCCTTCTATTTTCTACAATATTTGTAAGCTCTTGCATCCTTTTAATTGAAATTACTTAATGGGAAGACCATTTTGGTTAGTGAAGTTGGATAGGTCAATTTGTCTCCTTTGTTGGTTATTCATAATCATTACTCTATTCCGTAATTTACATACAATCTTTGGTCAATCCATAGCCTTGCTTGTGACCATCAACTTGTTGCTATCTTTAATCCTATTGAATATATTTTTTAGGACTAGAAAATTAAGAACATAGTGACAATAGCTAGAGCATTATGTGGCTTATATATTCTTCAAGCTAAAGGCAATAATCTTTCAACTACAATGGTTGATCCTTCTCCTTATATTTACGTTTTGTTGAGCAATTCAAACACATGCAATTTTTCTACTCCTCTTGACTTGTTTCATGCTAAAATGGGTCATAGTTCAATTTCTAAACTTCAACACATGGAAGTTTGTATACATTACAATTTAAAACATTTTGCTTATGATGTGTATCAAGAGGCAAAATTTTATAGACTTCATTTTGAAAGAAGTGCTCATATTTCCACCTTTTCTTTTAAGCTTTTACATGTAGATGTTAGGGTCCATATGGTGTTGTTTTTATATCAAGAGCTCAATATTTTATTACTATTGTTGATGATTACACTAAAACTACTTGGACTTACCTACTACATCATAAAAGTCAAGTCCCTTCCATTCTTCACAAGTTCTTTTCGCGTGTGTTTAACCATTGCTCTATAGTCCCAAAGTTTGTGACAGCTAAAAATGGCTTTGAGTTTACGTCCAATATGTGCATAACAATTTTTGACAATTTAGGAAATATTCATCAAAGGTTAATTACATGAGAAAATTACTTGTTTACAAATAAAATTTTAAAAAATTACCAAAATACAAATTGTATAGATAAAATTACCAAACTACCAACACTATATCGCATTTGTAAGATGCTACATAGCTAAATACATGATTATATCATATTTAAGATGCGATACACATACTGCAACACAAGTGTTGCATCTTTAATAAGCGATATAGTTTTATTGATATAGTGTCGTATCTTTGCTAATATCGCATTTTGAATATACGACTTTATTATATTATCACTTACTTTTTTATAATGGTATCTTATCGAGATTTTTTCTAATTTTTTTTATAAACTATTCATCAAAAAAATTATTTGAAACTTACTTCGTAACTAGAATGATATTAAATTTTTTATATTTACAATAAACATATCATTTTTAATTTTATATTTTTTACTCATGTTATTGTATTTGTAACTCTTGTTATTTATTAGACACTATATGGTATATAAAGTAAAAACATATATATATCATTAGTTGTAATCAGTAAAAATTACAATTGTTTTTTAGTCTAGTCATATACAAAACTAGCTATCTTATATCTATTTACATTTCCTCCTATATTTTTTTTTTTTTTTACTTCCTTCAGCATATAATATATTTGTTAATTCTTGTAATTTCTTTGAAATTTCCCCAGGCTCAATCTACAATATATAAATAAATTGAATTAGTGATCAAAATATTACACAAATTATAATTTTTTATTATAAGTATAAATTTTATTAATTAATAATTACCTTCATGACTATCTCTCATAATCTAATGGTGTTAGACATATCAATCTGATAGGAGCAGGTGAAGTGATGATGGGTGATGATGATACGATCATCTCTTGTGTTAGTAATACAAATGATGGTACGTCATCTATAATATGATCCATTGGAGCCTGTCTCAATAGATCCACTATCCGTGGATCAACCGTCGAGGAATCAACAGTGGGAGCATTAGTAAAAAGTGGATCTGTTGTTGGAGGACCATTTATAAGAGGATCAGCAACAAGAACATCAACAGTAGGAGTGTCAGTAACAAGTGGATCTACAACGTCATCAATTGGAGCCTATATATCTACATTTTCCATAGCATTAGGAGATCTGCCTTGTAATTTGGCTACTGATCTCGAGCTCGACCTCATCCTCTCTGTTTGGCCGGCTAATCATCGAGCTACAGCTCCTGCTGAGTTAGATCACCCAAAATGATACCTCCATATCTATTCAATGTGTGTTTACTTGTAACAACTAAGACGTGGATGTCCTATACATCCATGTTACTCTCTACTACATGAATGTATCATATTGCATTTTTTTTAATGTGATTGTGCTAGTTTTTATTACTATAACATAGAATTTTAATTATATTTCATTATTCATAGTAGAAAACTTACCAATACGGCTAAAAGTGCTCCTAATCAACTAATACATCTTTGTATCACTTTAGAGTACCAATCAAAGTAATCGGTAGAGACTATACCAGGTAAGGTATCATCATGTACAATTTGAACCAGTCTCTAACTCCTATCCTGCCACTAAGTGATATATCTCACATTCTTTTTGGCCCAATCTTCTTTTGACTTTCCTCATAGATCTATTCTGTATATGTTGTTCAGATCCTATTGGAATTTTCTAGGATCTACTATACTCCACGAGACTGTCTCATCACTCTATCTAGTTGGAGCATCTCCACTATGTAAAATCAAATCATGGAGACATAGGCTAACCATATATTACTGACATATCTCAAATAATGTATCTAATATCTCTAAGGTATAAGGCATGTAATAGACCTTGAAGATATTAGATATAACTTATAAGTTGAAGAAAAAACAATTTAAATAGTACAACTGATTATTGTTCGCACCTAAACAAGAGTTTGACAATCTAGAGCCTCACGATACTGAAATAACATGAGCTAGAGGCTATTTGATATCAAACATATCATCCCCCTTGATGCGCACCGATCCAAGGATAAATAAGGACGATTGCTTGGATGGGTCCAAGCTTATGGAAAGCTCGAAAAGAAGGGAAAAAATTGCACATGAGTAGTAATGAGAGTAAAACAAGCAAACCCTCGATCCGCTCCAAAGATATGATACATGATATGAAGCAAGTGCACCTATCAATTTTAATATAGCAGATGTGAGTCTGAATCGATCCTTCAAAGATTTCGAGTACTAATATTATCCTTAGCTCTATTATCTAACTGGAAAATCGTGTTGAGTTGAATGAATTAAAAATACTGAAATTAACAAACTAAACTAATTATGAGACTTAATTAAGCAATTTAGAAAGCAATAAAACTATGAACGACTTCAACAAATTAATAACGTATGTAGGAATTATTTCCCCTAGTGTTTAACATGTGACCGCTTAAAATATATTCAATTCAATTTTTATTATTCTTGACCGGAGAAATTCACAATTAAAGTTAATACCTTTCTCAAGTATATTAACCCTAATCCTAAATTATTTACCGGAATCTCTTCACTTAGTAATATAACTTAGAATTGCATTAATGTATAATGAATTCCCACACAAACAATCAACTTTCCGGAAGAAACATGTATCTTATCTCTAAGTATACATGTAATTCTCTTCAATTATGCCTAGATCTAATTACACATGCAATTTCTCAATCATCATGCATAATATCATAAACTGATACTTTAGAATTATCAATCAACAATTAAACAACATAATTGAATCAAGAAAAGATAGAAACTTTATTGAAATTTATAAATCAACCCAAAAGTTACATGAAACCTTAGGTTCCATAATCCTAAATACACGAATTCTAAGCTATCATAATAAATCTAAAAACGAGTTCCATCAAAAACGTAAAATAAAACATGGAAAACGCCTTTAATTGATGAAAAATCTCTCCAATCTTGAAGTTGGTGTTGCTTTCTCCTTTTTCTTCTCCTTCTCCTCAAGTCTCTTCTCTTCTCTCATGTCTCATTCGTTTTCTCCAATGTCTCTCTTTTATCTAAACCCTCAGATATCCTTTTATATATGTATTATAAGGATTCTATTTTTGTCACCAGACACGGCCTGGGACATGGCCTGTCCCCAGGTCGTATAACTTTCTGACCTTAGCAAATTTTTCTGCATGGACACAGCCTGGGGACATGGCCATGTCCCAGACTGTGTAACTTCAAAACATCATAACTTCTTCATTTGAACTCCGAATTGAGTGAAACTTGATTCATTTTCTTCGTTTTCGATCCTAGAACATATTCAAACCTTGAAATCAAAATTTTACTCAATTAAGTATCAATTTCTTTAAAGAAAACCAAAAATGTAAGGGAAATACTATAAAATCACCATGTGAAATATGTTTAAAATCAGAGTTATCAATACACCAAGGAACTATTGAAAACTCATGACTCAACTCAATATGATGCATAAGCTAGTCTAATGAGGGTACTTGCCACCTAGCCATTTTTAAGGGTTAAGATAAGAGTAAAGTAAGTAATAGAGACTAATGCTGATGAAAGGAGAAGTATATATTCAATATTAGAAAGAGTAAGATGATGCAGCTACATGTACAGTGGATATTTATACCTAAAAAGTTAGGGCATCCTACCCAACATGGAAAAGATTAAAAGGATAATGTCCAAAAGAAGTAATATATAAGGAATGATAAAGGGTATAATTGAAAATACAACAAAAATAGGTATCTTGTATAGAGGTTTCTATCAAGTAAGTGCTCAATCACATAGCTTCCCATAGATGGATGACTTTTTGGTAGAAGAGGACAAACTATACAATTAAGATGGTGATTGCCGAGCTGAGGTGCTGAGCAAAGGTAGTAGGTTAGCCGTATCAAGCTAAGTAGATAGTTCTTTTGAGGTGAATTCAGCTCAAACATATTCAGTATGGCTCGAATTAAAGTTGGCTAGATGGGCCAAGCTATTGTTCAAGTGTATTTTGAGTCGACAACTAAAGTTGATTGATGAGTATACGAGGATTCAACTTGGCCATGGCATCAGGTCGACAAACTGCAACAACTCGGACTCCTTAGTGGTGGGTTATAAGGAAAGAATTCACCTAACCATCCTTTCTAGCCCTTGGATTTGGTTTCAGTTCAAGGGTCTAGTGGTCTAATTCCTATCATCCTCACTGGGCTAATTGGGATCAAATCTGATTAGTCGTTGTCTAAGTTCCCTTTGGGCAGTAAGGGCTAAGGTCAACAACATTAAACGCATATGACACTCCGATGTCTTCTAGAAGCTCTAGTTGGTATGCATTGTTATTGATCTTCTAAGGTATCCTAAATGGTCCTTCAACTCTAGCAAACAGCTTGTTCTTCCTTTTATTAAGGTATCTTTCCTTACTCAAGTGTAGCTACACTTTGCCTTTCTCATTTAGTTATTTGATGTTTTAGTTAATTTGTCAGGTAGCTTGTTAGTAGATCTATTAGATGGATTGAGCTATGGTCCTCACTTCTAAACCTTATTAGTCAATAGGTAGCATGGTGATATGATTGAGTAGTAGTTCGGGGTTGAAACCATAAACAACCTCAAATGTGGCATGCCTAGTAATGGCATGCACTATGCTATTGTAAGAAAATTCGACCACAGTTAAGTAAACAACCTAGTCAACCAAGTTCTTCCTAACTGCAACTTAGAGTAGTGATCCTAAGGTGGTTGACCACCTCTATCTGGTTGTCGGTCTAGGGATGGCAAGAGGTGCTAAATAGCATTTGGTTCCTACTTGATGTTGGAGGGTTCTTTAGAAATGGCTTAGAAATTTTGAGTCTTTGTTTGACACCATACTCCTTAGCACTCTGTGCAAACAAACTACTTCTTGCAAAAACAAAGAAGCAATAACCGAAGACCGTTAGTTTTGGTGCAGGTCATAAATGTGCTATTTTGCTAAACCTATCCATAATAACCATAACAAAATCTTTGCCTTCAACATTTCGGGTAGTATGAGGACAAAATCCATACTTAGAACGGCCTATGGTTTGGTTGGAGTAGGTAAAGGCATTGCTTTCACTTTTCTACTCGGCTTTTTGCTTTCTTATAGATGGCACATCCCTCAATCACACAATACTCGTCACGCTTCATCCTAAGCCAAAAGAATCTATCATTAAGCAACTCATACGTTCTCCATTCCTTAAAGTGTTTAGAGAGTCCTCCATTGTAGGCTTCTCTCACCAACAGCCCTCTAATTAAATAGGTTAGCATACACAACTTGCCACCTCTGAGCAAATAACCATCCTCCATAAGGTACTCATCCACTTCTCTTCCTTCTCTACAATACCTATATATAAGGCTAAATTGAGGATCATTCTAATACTGTTCTATAATGCCTACAAATCCCAACAATCTAGTATGCAACTTAGTGTGAAGAACATGTCTTCTTGACAGCGCATCGGCAACTACATTGTTCTTACCTTGCTTATACTTGATGACAAAATTAAATCCCTCCAAAAATTCAATCCATTAGCCTTAGTGTTTAGAAAGCTTAGATTAGCTCTACAAATATCTCAAGGACTCATGATTTATGTATATGAAAAATTCTTCTAATAGAAGATAATGTTGCCACATATAAAGAGCTCGGATTAGGGCCAAAAGTTCTTTATCACAAACAGAATAGTTTAATTGTGCTACGTGGAGCTTCTCATTATGATAAGAGATAAGTTGGCCTTCTTACATCAGTACAGCTCCGATGCCAAAACCTAACATGTTGCATTTAAGCTGAAACACCTTTTCAAAAGTTAGCAGAGTCAAGACTAGAGCAAAGGTCAACCTTACATTCACCTTGGTAAAACTCCTCTCCTCTTTCTCTCCCCACTTGAACAATACATTCTTCTTTGTTAGCTTAATCAGGGGTACTACAATGGTACTAAATCCTTGGATAAAGCATTAGTAAAATGATGCCAATCCATGAAAACTCCTTACCTCAGCACAAGATGATGGGCTCGACCACTCAACAATGGCTCGTACCTTCTCTTCATCTACTCTCAATCCCTTTTCACCAACCATACAACCTAGGAAGATCACTTCTTCCTAACAAAAGTAGCATTTCTTCAGGTTTTTGAACAATCTCTTTGCTCGAAGTACATCAAAAACAACTTTGAGATGTTCGGTATGAATTACTAGGTCGACACTATAAACAAGGATGTTGTCGGAGTAGACAATGAGAAACTTCCTAATTAGATCCCTCAAAACATGATTCATTACTCTCATAAAAGTGCTTAGGGTATTTAACAATCTGAAAGGCATGACCATCCCTCATATAAGCTATGTTAGGTCTTAAAAGCATTTTTCCATCCTTCCCCTCACCTCATTCAACTTTGGTGGTATCCTGACTTTAGATCAATCTTGCTAAATACTTTTGCACCACTCAATTCATCCAACATATCATCTAGCCTCAAGATGGGGTATCGGTACTTGATCATAATCTTATTGACATCTCTGCTATCTACATACATACACCAAGTTCCATCCTTCTTCGACATTAGCAATGTAGGCACAGCATAAGGGCTGAGACTCTCCCTTACATAACTTTTTACTAATAGCTCATTAACTTGTCTCTAAAGTATGGTAGCTTGTTCAGGGTTCATTCAATAAGTTGGTTTGTTCGATAGGGCACTATCAAGTATAAAGTCAATGTAATGTTCAATGCCTCTAAAGGGGGGTAATCCCTCGAGCAGCTATTTCGAAAATAGGTCCACATATTCATCCAATAGCTCTTTAACCTATAAGGGTAGCTCACCCCACTCCTCCCACTCAAGTAATCGCTTGATCAACAAAAAAGTTGGCATATCAACCTTAATAGCTTCTCAAAGCTCAGCTCTACTCAACACTAATGCCTTTTTTTTATCTTCAAGTCAATTTGATTTATAGCTTACTCACTTGATTCGGGGTCATAGGGTTTAGGGTGATTTTCCTACCATTCTTCTCAAACACATAGGTGTTCCTGAATCCATCATGCATAAACCTTTGATCAAAAAGCCATGGCAGCCTAGTAGCATATGAGATGTACAAATGGGTAGCACATTAGAAAGAATTTCATTAGAATAGTTTCCAATTGAGATTGGCAGCAACACTTGTTGAATGACATGTAATGCTCCCTTCTCATTTAGCCAGTGTAGCTTATATGGCTTTGAATATGAGATAGTCAACAACTTAAGTTTCTTAATCAAGTTAGCAGACGCTACGTTAGTGCAGCTTCAACTATCTACTATGAGCTCATAGACCTAATCATTCACTTTACAAGTGATGTGGAATAAGTTCTCTCTCTACTCCTCCTCAATAAAGGGTTCCAAAATCATCGCACGTCAAACAACCAAAGTTAACTTATTCAGGTCTTCCGTAAACACATCTTCCTCAATTAAGTCGACATTAACCTTAACCTCATCTCCTCCTTCTGTTCCTCATCTGTACTATTTATTTCAATTTTAGGGACATCTCCCATGGTCCTTCGATTCAGATACTGAGCAGCCATATGCTTAAACCCTTAGCATTTTAGGTTTAAGCACTTGATCTAGCTTGTCTTCCTCCTAGATCCTTATCCCCCCAGATCCTTGTCCCTTCTGGTCGACTCGGTACTCTACTAAGTTCAATAACTTCCCTAAGTAAGTCAACTCATTGGAGGTTAGGTTGACCTGTTCTTTCTCTATCTTTCCACTCCTTAGGCTATTTTTATAACTTCATCCATTGTAGTGAACTATTGAAATTCCATAATATCTCGGATGTCGCCTCTTAATCTAATAAGAAATTTGGACACTATATGGGCTGATGACTCATGTACTTCACATCATATCATAAGTATTTGGAATTCTTAGACATACTGATAAATAGTCTAGCTTCCTTGCCTCAACTCTTGAAGCAGAACAAAAGTGTCTTGGAAATTAAGTATTTAGCACAAATCTGTTTTGAAGTATTTTCTTCATCTCAAGCCAAGTGTTTACTTCCCAATATCTTTCTTGTCTCCTCATAAGTTAGAAGTTCTTCCACCACATTACTGCATAACCTAAAAACTCGACAATAACAGTCCTCACCTTCTCTCAATCCTCATACTAGTAATAATCAAAAATTCACTTAACCATTTCCTCTTAATCTAGATAATCATCTACACCCTCACTAACGATTAAAGATTGAGATTTGAAGTTTCACATAATCGCTAGCTCAAGGTACTCAAGCTTGATCTTCTTCCTCGTTATACTCTTCTTCTTCTTCATCATCCATATCACCTAAGTCAATTCTTCATTATACTTATCCTCCTACTCCTCTACCTCGAACTTATCAAGCTAAGATATGTCCTTTAGTAGGTCGAGCAGCATGTGGAGTGTTTTGCATGGCCTCAACAAGTCGATATGCTATTACATGAATAGCTCGAGTCAAATCGGTTATGAGGTTAGCTACCTCATCAAGTAGTTCATATGTACTCTTAGGGGTGCCCTCAAGCTATTGGCTGTAGTGGATAACACCACTATTATAATCTTCAATACCAGCATTAACACTAGGGTCCATCATTCTTTCAACATAATCAGTAAACACACTCAGAATCTACAAACAATAGAAACTTCTTACTTTCAAACAAATCACATACACTTTCCTTCATACAAAAGTTCAAGCTAGCTATCAACACAGCAAATGCTTTTGAAGGATAACAAATCTAGTCGAAAACTTGCTCTATTTTCATATACTTAAAATAGGACAAAATAAAGTATATAACCATAATTAACTACTACTCCTTCTACTTACTCAAACACTCACAGCTAGCTTCTACACAACTCCAACACCCTACTACAACAATCACTACTCACAAGAATGTTCAAACACATCTCATCCAAACGAAACCTCTACTTTGATACTAAGATGATGCAAACTGGTCTAAAGACAGATAAGGATGGTCGCTGGGATAGATCTATGCTTCTCGAAAGCTTGAAAAGAAAGGAGAAAATTGCACATGAACAACAATGAAAGTAAAACAAGTAGACCCTCAATCTGCTCTAAGGATATGATGCACCAAGGAACTATTGAGAACTCACGACTCAACTTGATGTGACGTACGAGCTGATCCAATGGGTGTACTTGCCACCTAACCTTACTTAAGGATTAGGATAAAAATGAAGTAAGTAATGGATAGTAATGCTCATGAAAGGAGAAGTGTATATTCAATATTAAAAAGACTAAGATGATGCGATTACATGTATAGTGAGTATTTATACCCGAAAGTTAGGGCATCCTACCCAAAATGGAAAAGACTAAAAGAGTAATGTCCAAAAGAAGTAATGTGTAAGGAATGATAAAGCGTATAATTGAAAATACAATAAAAAGGGGTATCTCGTATGGAGGATTCTATTAGGTAAGTGTATAGACATGTTGCTTCCCGTAGATGGGTGACTTACTAGCAAAAGAAGATAAACTATACAATCAAGTTGGTGACTATTGAGCCGAGGTGCTGAGTAGGGGTAGTAGGTCAACTATGCCAAGTTGAGTAGATAGTTCTTTCGATGTGAATTTAGCTCGGACATATTCAATACAACTTAGATTCAAGTGGACTAGGTAAGTGGTTAAATGGGTCGAGTTGTTGTTTAAGTGCAATTCAAGTCGGTAGCTGGAGTCAATTGATGGGTACACAAGGGTTTAACTCGGCTAAGGCATCAAGTTGGCAAATTGCAGCAACCCAGATTCCATAGTGATGGATCGTAAGGAAAGAATTCACCTGGCTATGCTTTCCAGCCTTCAAACTTAGGCTCGGGTTAAGGGTCCAGTAGTTTGATTCCTATTGCCACTAATATGCTAATGGGCTGGTGTAAGCTGCATGTATATATGTCCTCTATGGTGCCAAATAAGGAAATCTCTACTACACCTACACCTGAATTAGTACTGTCACACCATACATCTCTGCTACCCTATCCTTTGTGACTCAGCATAAGTATTTGTACAACAATACGAGGCAAGTTGATCCCTAGCTATAGCTACTTGTATCTTATAAATCCTCTAATAACGACAAGAACATCAAGTATAAGTAACTACATGATATGTTTGAGAATAAGAGTCCTCCAATCAAATGTATGATATAGACCCTCATGTGGCGTTGGACCACTATGTCATCCACATCTATTGGTAAATGCTTTAATAGAAGACTCCTAAGCTAAGACATCTTGACTCTCTACCTAACTATCTAATCTTCGTCCAGTCTAGCTCTTAGTAGACGCTCACACACGTCCAGCCGGCCCTGTATCATAATGCCCATCATTGGTTCCCCATCTATGGGCAAACTTGAAACGTCTTAAAGAGTCAATGTAACCTCCTTGTCATATGGAATGTATGAGTCGCTAGTCGCCATCTCTCTACTAATGCCATGATCAATCCCCAATCCAAATGTATGAATGACAAGTACGTGACTCCATAGAACCCAGCCAACTCCAAGTAAGTGTCCATCCTCTCGTCGTACATGTCTCTCATCCCCTAAGGATTCTTCTGTAATGCCTCTTTTCAAGGAATTTAACTAAGTTATGTTCTTGTAATATTCAATTACATTAGATTTTATCAAATTATATAATTTAATTGAATAGACGATAGTTTTTTGCTTTGTACCTCCCCTCTCCATATATCCTTGGATCTGTGCATGTCTTGTCGTGTTAGCACCGATCTATCTAATGGTGCCAAATCCATCCACATAAGAAAAATTGTAAATATATTTTAGATTTTTTGTAATTTAAGTCAAACATAACAAATTAATTATGTAGAATATCATATATAATAACGTGGCAAACATGTTATAAGTTATATTAACCTTATTTTGGACATGTCCTTATATTGTGCCCTTGTTTTCTACACCTTTTAAAACAGTTTTTTGTTGGTTTCTCTTTTAGATCCATCTCATTGTGATACCTACTTGCTATCAGTCTCCCTTCTTTTCTAGCTTTGTCATACAGTAGGTGTATTTTTGGCATTCCTTTTGTATCTGTCCATATGTGCCTATCTCTTATAGGCTAAAAGGCAGTTTAGTAATAAGCTACTTGATTTTCCTAATGATATCATATTGATATCTTATGTGTAGGATCTATTTTTAAGTGAGCCATGGTTGCTAATGAATGTGAGCAAGGTATCTTAGATGTTTACCACTTGTTACAACTACATTTGTTGTCATTTATGTCAACTCCATGGTAGTGGCCACCTTTCGTTCCATCTTTACTCATGTATTCTCTCATTTCACCTCAAATATTCTCGTTCTCATGTTAAATGTTTTTACTTGGTAGCGAGTAGCTGCCTCTCTCCATCTTTCTATCTTTTTTAAAACCCATTTGGGGTAAGATTTTCCCATATGTATTGCCTTAACTACCTTATCACACCTTTCTTAGAAGTATCCCACACAATTGTAGAAGATCTTTATAATCAATGCTATGAGCAATGACCATGCACCTTTCAATACTGCAATATAGCTCTCATTGAGATTTGTTGTTATTTGACCGTACTGGAATCCCCCATCATAGGATAGTATCCACAGCTCACTAGGGATGTCTAAAAAGTAGTTTAGAGTAGCCACATTCCTCTTTCTTATCTGCTCCATGTAGAATTCAAATTTGCTTTCCTGTACCTAGAAAGCTGCTGTAATTACCAACTTCTTCAAATAGTAGTTTTTGTATTTTGTATTGAAGTTGCTGGTAACATCTCTTATATACACTCTCCATTTTGCAAAAGGTGGTTGCCATCTAATCTTCTCATCTTGCATTACTTTTGCTATACCTTTATGTTAGTTTGATATAATACATAAGGTGAGATCATCATCACGCAATCCATAGAAGCTCTACTTCAACTTCTTCATGAACCATTTCTAGCTTACCTAATTCCTTATCAACTAACACAAATGCTAAGGGTAGTATGTGATTCACACCATCCATACTACACATGATCAACAAAGCTGTACAGATATTTCCCATATAAAAATGTGCCTCTATACTGATCACTAGCATGTAGTGTTTGAATGCTTCTATACTTAGCCTAAATGCCCAAAACAATCTATTAAATACCACATCAGTTTCCTTCTTAGTTGATAGGAGTTTCTATGCAACACGTGTTCTTGGATTGGTTCTCTTGATCGCATTCATCAATTTAGATAATTCGTTATATGATTCATCCCAATCTCCATAAACTTTCTCAATGACTATTATTTTCGCCTCTAGGAGGACTTTTCTTTTTGAAATCATACAACTATATGTGTCTTCTACTTGCTGTATAAGTATAGTGATCTTAACATCTCAATCATTCTTGATTTAGCCTAAAAAACACAAGCTTATGAACATCTTGTCAAGCTATAGATGATCATTTCTAAATGTCCTCCTAATATAAGTGTGTGGGCCTTCAACAATTGTAATTACAAAGGGTATGTCCTAGTGCTTTTAGATCACACGAATTCACCATCTATAATTGCATGTATTCCTCTCTTCATAGATAATATTCCACACCTTCTTATCTGATTCAATCACTAAGAAATTGTAATGATTCTTTATGTGCTACATTTTCAACACATAAATCAAGTTTAACTTGTTCTTGAATCTCATCCCTTTCTTTAGCTCATTTCCTAACCATAGGTCTTCATTGTAGAGGAAATCTACCTCATACGATATATATCCATCGCTCACATCCATCTTATTGAGGAATGGAATGTGATCCTAGAGTGATAATCTACTAGTCTATTGTTCTATTGGACCACTAGGTGCTATTGTCTATGTTTGGGAATTTTGTGGTGAATCTAGACATTCTCTTCTTCTTCAGATGTGTCTATCTCAATATCCATCTCTTGATCATTATTAGAATTAGTTTCTTGTATTAGTTCATCTTTTGTATCACTATCTTCAAGTGCCTCCTCTATCTCCCTATCAAAATCGTCACTGATAGGTAAATTATCTTCATTCTACATGTAGAAATCACTAATCATTTCAATATTTTATGATACATTCATAGTTCCTTATACATGGTAGATGAAGTGTATTCATTTGAACCATCATTGGTTGCTCTTGAATCATAGCACCTTGATCTTTGACTTTGACATAAAGGTGTTGAAGGCATGTCATTCTAAATGCCTTAGCCATATCTATAAGGGCCTCGACATCTTCGTCATTACTAATGCCTTTCAACAAGAATTCTTTCAATCCATTTTCATATATAAATGTCTATCTATCATATATTTGTATATTTCTTGTATTTGGATCTACTTGCAGTAGCATAGATATCTTATATAAGAGTCTTGAGTAATCAACATTCACTTCTACTTTCATTTTCCTAACCAAACTCCTATCATAATATGGTCCTTCTGGACCTATCAAAATCTTACCATTTGCAAAAACTAAGAGCTTAACATAATTTGCCATCTTCATGATTATTGATACCAACAATAGTTGTACTAGTTATGTTAACAGAAAATGGCATGATAAAAGGTCGTATATTTTATAATAAGAGGCACATTGCAATGTTTGGTATAATACTTTCTTTGATTATATTGATATAGCAATTATCATAACCTACATTGTAAAGTTATGTTATAATTGCTAACTTAACCAAAGATATAACATGTTATAACTTAATGTTGCAAATTTTACCATCTACTCACTTTAACATGTAAAGTTTAAGATTTAATAGAAAAGTCATGCTACATGGATTGACTAGAGACACAATTTAAAGTAAGTTATGACACAAGAAGTTGAAAGAATATATGAAGGCTATGTTCTTATCATAACAGTTGAATTAATAATGGAAAGTAGACCCTTGGAAACAGAAAAGCAAAAAAAGTAACAATGATTACTTTGCTAAGCAAATGATAATTGACTCATGCAATTTTCTACCTAATCGTATAAGTAGAGAAACTAACTTTCCTTCTCTTAGTCAGATCATGTGATTAAATTCAATTCCATTCTCTTTTCCTAGCAAGGACTAGCTAATTTAAAGTAGAGCAACAGCTAAGATTACGACTCCATGGAGTAGTAAACTAATTAGAAGTATTTAGATCTTTGTCAAAGCGACAAAGGTTTTGTGTTATTATTCTTAAGCCCATTGCTATAGTAGAACTATCTAAACACATGTATATTAAGACTCCCTCTTTTTTTTATACATACAATAAGGTCTACTGCAAAAAGTATAAGCAACTTAAGTAGAAAGTACAATATCAGTTCACTTAACTTCTTTTGTCACTTACAATTATAAATCCATGGACAACTTAGGTGCTAAGTTTTAAGATAATTAAATTTCTTCTACCTTTCCCCACCAAGAAAGATTAATAGGAAAATTGGATTTTATCAATTTGTGTTGTTTAATGAAACGAGAAATGTTATGAACTAGTGTCCAGCTTGTTCTTCAAATATGAACTAGTAAACACTTCAACAATCATGTATATTTCTAGTATTTGATCCCACTCCTTCAATCTCTTTGATATGCTAAACTATAAGTGTTCAAACTATGAATTAAAGCTACCTAATGCAAAAAAGGAAAAAAAAAATGAAAAGTCATTTTCACTTTCTTTTACTTAAGTCGTTATTTTTATCCACTCTAAACTAGATGATAAAACCAAAATTTTAGTTTAAATTGGGTCAATTTTGTATCTACCCATAATATAGTCAAATATAAGGAAACTCTATCAAAAAATTTACAAGCTTTTACATATGATAAAATGAAGTATACATCTAGCATTATAAGGATTCTACTAAGACCTCCTTAATAATATAGTGCAAGTGTATCCAATATAAGATTTAAAAATCCAAATAATTCATGCACCTTCCTTTTCTCCATGAGGAGGCATGCATAGTTTCATGATCAAATAATTAAACAATTCAATACTTCACTTCAAACTTCAACCCTTCTTATAAATGCTTTTCATCTTACCTAAGAAAGATATTATTACATAATTATTACTACATGTGGTCTATAGTCAGATTAATGGTACTATTATATACTAGATTTACTTAAGGTAATCCTTTATATTGATTGTTGAAGTTATTGGATAGAATACCATTTATTGAAGTTATTGCCTTAAATTGGTATAATGCAAAACAAGACTCATGCCTTCGATGATACTGGTGAAAATAACATTCACCTCTACATTATAGAAACCAGAAAGCTTCCCATTTGTTGGATAAGCTAGAGTTTTGTTGGTGATCTTCATCCATTAAAACAAATTAAAACTATTCCATGTAAAAACATATTATCAAACTATGCACCATTGTCTTTAGTTAGTTTCTACATAAAGATTCATTAAGACAAATGCTAAATCAATCCTAAAGAAATTAACGAAGTAAGAAAAATGGTAAACCAAATGCTAGAAGTACTATCTCCATACTTTGCTCTTGAATTGAATTTTAACATGAAAGACGACAATCATAGTATAAAGTGAAATAAAGCAGCAGTGTTTGTAGCTTTTATCATTTTTAGTGCAGAACACCCTCCTACAACATACAATACATGCTTAATTATCACAAGCAATTGGAGGTTATATCATTTTTATGTTCATTACCTTAGTTAGCCTCTACATCACTGGAGCTACCTAGAATTGGTTTCCTTTTTTATCTTGTATATGTTGTCAGAGGACACTTAGACTAGCAATTTATCTTTGAATTCAACAACCTTATATATATATAACATGCTCAAACAAGCAATTTTTTCTTTGAACGCATGCTTTATTTGTTCCAATTACAATAGCGTATATGTAGGTATTATATATAGAAAATGCATAATATACCTTTGAGATCTTTATCTATTAAAATTCAACAACAATAGGATCCTTCTGGTCTTCTTTGTCCTTCTTTATCAAATACTCAAAAACAACATAGTAATTGATAACATGACCTCATTCCCGAGTGCATTTACACAATAAGAAGCAGTTAGATCATACAACATTATTTTATTTTTAACATTGTATAGAAATTGATGCATACAACAGCTAAGAATAGATAAGGCCGGTCGTACGAGTGGGTCCAAGCTTGACGAAAGCTTAAAAATGGTGATAACAAAATGCGCAAAGAAACGAAAATGAATGAAAAGTAGGCAAAACCCATAAACACCTTCAAAGGATATGACATACCAATAGTACTTCTAAGGTCTCACGGCATAGCTCGATATAATGCAGAGTTGGTCTGGTAAGGTTACTTACTACTTAAAGAAGTAATGTGCAAAGTTTACAAAGGGTGAAAAAGAATATTTATAGAAAAAGCAATTATTATAGTAGCAGATTCTATGAGTGTTCTTAGACACATGGCAACAATACATTAGTGATGCTGTTGGAGGATATGGACAAAGTAGTACAAACTGGTTGGGTAGCCAAGTAGGAATGCCAAGCAAGTGTGGATTCATCTGAGCAGAAGTAGCTATAGATTCATAAAGGATAGGACTTTCAACCTCTTATCAATAATGATGCTAAGCAAGTGGTCAGCTCAAACATGACTGAGCAGGCATGCGAGGTTTGGTTAATGTCAAGGCATGTTTCAAGTCAGCACACAATTTTCAAAAGATGGGCAATCATTCAACTCAGCACATAGAGTTGATTGGAAATAAGGAGTAACTCAACTTTGGCAGAACTCGGCTAGAGTATGAGAATTCGCTTCATCAATCCCTCTAATTGTTGGGCTCAGCTACGGGTTAAGGGCCCAATAGCTTGATTCATATCATTCCCTCTAGGTTGATTTTAATTTAGGATTAATTCCAACTAGTCTTTGCTTAACTCTCCATCAAAGTGATATAGATTGAGGCCGACAATGTTGAAGGTATCCGACACTCCATAACTTTCAGGCAGTTCTAACTTGTAGACATTGTCATTGATTTTTTAGAGGATTCTAAAGGGTCTCTCAGCCCTTAGGGATAGTTAGTTCTTCCTCTTATACCGAAACCTTTCCTTGCTTAAGTACAGCCATACTAAATCTCCTAGCTAAAACTGTTTCATCATCCTATCCTAGGCCTTCTCATGTATTCATCTAGCGACTTGGTTTATTTTTCAATTAACTTTGTTGTAGATGTGTTGTAAAGACTATACATAATGTCTCACATCAAGGTCTTCTTTCTTAAACACAAGTAAAAGGGTATAATCAAGGGGTAACTCGAGGTTAAAACCATAGACAACCTTAAAGAAGGTTTGCTTGGTAGTATCATATATTATTCAATTGTAAGCGAATTCGACCATTGGTAAGCAAACATCCCAATCAACCAAGTTCTTACTTACTATAGCTTAGAGCAGCGATCCTAAAGTACGATTGACTACTTTTATTTAGCCATTGGTTTGAAGGTGACAAGAAGTACTAAATAGTAGTTTGGTCCCCATCCGTCACCATAAAGTTCTCTAGAAATGGCTCAAGAAGTTTAAGTCTCTGTCTGATACTACACTTCTCTGTACGCCATGTAATAGAATAATTTCTTGAAAGAAAAGTGAAGCAATAGCTAAAGCATCATTAGTCTTAGAGTAGAGCACAAAGTATGCCATCTTATTGAATCCATTGATGACAACCATTATAGAATCTTTGCATCGGGTAATTCATGGTAATCTTAAAACAAAGTCCATGCTCAACTCAGTTCATGGTCTTATCAAGACAGGCAAAGGCATCACCTTCCCTTACTCGACTTAACATTTAGCCCTCTTGCACATGGTATAGCCTTCAATAACTCGGTATACATCTCGCCTCATTCTCAACTAGAACAAACACCAACTCAACAACTCATACGTCCTTCTTTCCCCAAATTATCCAGAGAATCCTCCATTATAGCCTTCTCTGATTAGTAGTTGATGCACTGCCTGTTAACAGTCCCATTACTTGCGCACGCTTCCGAAGCCTCTAATCCCTCTCCTAAAGAATTCTCTCTCAGCAACCTGCTAATGACGAGAAACTGTACATCGAAGAAAGGTGATTGAACTCCCTGAGCTCCTCACATTGTCATACATTGATCTATATACTCAGTAATGATGATGTCGACCATTCCCTTATTGAGAACCCTATGCCAAGTACTCCAACAAACTACTACCGAGAACCTCTTGCTGAGTAACGAGAGACTCACTTAAACGGTCGAGTAGTTTTCTCTCAAAATACCACCATTTCTCTTATCTCAGCCCCTTTAGTGCCATAACATTTTGACCCTTCCCGCCTGCTGTACTCAGTGAATATTCGTATGCAACCAATGCTGCGCTGCTAGCTGTCCACCTCATCTAACATTTAACTACTTTTCCATTTTTGGTTTGTTATCCTTTTTACCCTTTTCGTATGTACTAAGAATCCTCTTTTTATAAATATTTTCTTGTAATTTCTTTATTTATAATGCTGCCCTAAGGACTTACTATAAATAGTCCTTTTCTCTTATAAGCCGAAGATAACTTACATCTTAATACTGAATACTCTATTCTTGTGAGACAATCCTCTCCAAGTCTATACTCCTTATACTCTTATATAATCTTGCTGAGTAACTCAGGATTAGTGGCGAGTAGACCTTGACATCAACTTGTGTATCATATCAAGTGAGGTGTCAACTCGTGTTGTGTTCGTTGGTGAGTCACATCTTCCGAGTAACTTTACATCAGCTACTCTTGTTCAATTGTTGACCGTTTCCCTCTAATTTTCTTCGATATCTCGAAGGACCCATTTTAGTTCAGTTTTTCCTCGGTAAGTCCAAATAATAACTGAGCTCCTAGGCACACCATATATTCTTGGTATCAAAGCTTGAGGTTGAGACCAAGAGCTATGTAGTGTTAGTCTATTGTATCTGCTGTTTAAGATATTTGTGTGCAAAAAGCATTTGTGTGAAGTATCCTTACTAAAGCTTATATTAAGAATGTCAAACCCTAGTATACAAGGAGAGATTCACGATGTCGAGAGTGATGCTCATGGTCGTAGTCGAGTTAGCCAATAAATACCATGTACTACTGATGAGTAGATACAAGATCTTGCTGCTATTGTGGCTAACTTAGTTGGCTCAGTAAATAAGGTCTTAGAGGCTGGGCCGCATAAAAGAGTTACTAAGTAAGGCCGAGAAACGAGAGATAAGCCAAGGAGGTAGATGAACGAGTGAGCTTCGGAAGCCTTTCCTGTAAACCAAGCACCACTGAGCCATGCCGATAGAGTCACGGAAGAAGGTTAGAGTTGGACGAAGTAGAAGAGTACAAAGAGGAAGAAGACTAGCATGATGGGATGGATAAGCGTGAGTTCAAAGCACCAAGAGGTACCGAGCATCTTAAAGTATAGATTCCAAGCTTCAATGGGTCTAATAGTGCTGATGACTACCTCGACTAAGAAGAGAAGATCAAAAAGATATTCAACTTCTATGATTACGAAGATGATGTCCGCATTAGGGTAGCCACATTAGAATTTTCTAAGTATGCAGAAATGTGATTGAAGAAGCTACAGAATATTCGTTTGAAGGCTCGATGCGAAGTCCGAACATGGAACGAGATGTAGAAAGTTTTGAGAAGTAGGTTCGTTCCCGAATACTATGAACAAGACACTTTCCGATGACTCTAAGACTTAAGGCAAGGTAACAAATCCGTAAACAACTATGTCCGAGAGTTTCAATTGCTCATGATACGATGTGATGTCGATAAGCTTGAGACCTGAAGTATAGCACGGTTCATCTCAAGACTCCGAGCTAAGATTAGTCACATCGTGGAATTGCAAAGCCTCACAACCTTAGATGAAACCATCCGTGTAGCCCAAAGGGTTGAAAGGCAATAGTAGAACCAAGCTAACCGAATGCCGAGTAGTAGAACCATGATGCCAAGTAACAGTAGCCTACTGAGTCGAGTAGGAAGTGACAAGGCATCAAATAGATTCAAGGTTGATCATCAAGGTCACATGCCAAGCCAACCAGATAAAGGCCGAGGTAAGAGTAAGACCGAAAAACTTGAGATCCAAAGAGACCAGGGTTAAAGGTCAGGATGAAAAACCCGAGAAATCAAATATTTTAAGTGTCTTGGCTATAGACACGTAGATAGTCAATGTCCGAACTGCTAAGTCATGACCATCAAGAGAGATAAGCCCCAGTTTAATGTAGAAAGTGTGAGTGAAGAAGAGGAAGAAGTGGCAATTAATTAGATATTGAAAGAATTTGAGGAAGATTCTAGAGTCAAGATACCCTCTAAGGGCAATGCTGAGTATTGCTTTGTTGTTCGGTGATCTCTCAATACTTTTGTGGCTAATGAGAACGAACAGAGAGAAAACCTCTTTCATATAAATTACTAGGTGAATGGCAAGCTATGTAATATGATCATTGACGGAGGTAGCTATACCAACATCATCGCACAAGGCGTAATTAAGGCCATGAAATTGCCAACTCTTCCACACCCCAAGCCATACAAGATTCACTAGCTGAACAAGAGAAGAGGATTACAAGTTTCCGAGCAAGTCAGAGTACCTATCACTATTGGTGATAGATACAAGGATGAGGTATTGTAGGACGTCCTGCCCATGTATGCATCCCACATATTACTCGGTCGACTGTGGCTATTTGACTTAAAGGTGTTACACGATGGATATAGAAACACCTACATGTTTCAAAAGGATAGGAAGAAAGTTATATTGATACCAATGAGTCCTAAGGAAGTGCAAGATGCCCAGGAAAAGGTTGTGAGATCTCTATAGTGGAAGTCTAGTGATTTCCCAAGCTCAGTTTACACGAGAGGTCAAACCCGAGGACTATGTACTCCTCTTGGTCAGGAGACTCCTAGAGGTTAGAGAGGTCAAAAACTTACCTATCAAAGTATTGCAACAACTTTAGGAATTTGCTAACCTATTTCCATCTAAGATGCCGAAAGGATTACCTCCTTCAAGAGGAACTGAGCATTGCATCGATCTTCAACCTGGAGTAGCCCTACCAAATCAACTCGCCTATAAACTTAATCCTGAACAGGCAGTAGAGCTGAAAAAGCAAGTTGATGAGTTAGTGGATCACGGACATGTCCGTGAGAGCATGAGCCCATGTGCCGTCCCAACCGTACTAGTACTAAAGAAAGATGGATCATGGAGGATGTACATTAATAGCCATGCCATCAACAAGAATACTGTTAAGTATCAATACTTAATCCTGTAGTTGGATGACATACTCAATGAGTTGCATGGTGCATGCATCTTTTCGAAAAAAAATTTAAAGAGTGGCTATCATCAAATACAAATGAGACAGGGAGATGAATAGAAAACAGCCTTTAAGACTCAAGATGGTCTATTTGAGCGGATGGTTATGCCATTTGGTTTAACTAACGTACTAAGTACATTCATGTGACTCATGAATCATATGCTTCAAGCATTGATAGGCAAATGCATTGTAGTTTATTTTGACGATATTCTAATCTATAGTGCTAACCTTCTTGTTTATATCGAACATTTAAGATTGGTGTTTAACATACTCCATGCCAAGAAATTATTTAGCAACTTGAAGAAATGCACGTTCTATCAGAGCAAGGTTGTATTCCTCAGATATGTCGTTTCAAGAAGTGGAGTTCGCATTGATGAGGAAAAGGTTAAGGCTATTAATGAATGGCCTACGTCGACAAATGCAACCGAAGTCAGGAGTTTCTATAGCCTAGCCTCCTTCTATCGAAGATTTATCTGGAACTTCAACTCTATAACTGCGCCATTGATTGAATTGACCAAGAAGAACATTGACTTTAAATGGATAGAAAAGGCTCAAAGGAGTTTTGAAGATGTGAAGTGTAAGCTGATGTCTGCTCCAATACTTGCCCTACTAGATTTCGAGAAGGTTTTGAAGATTGAATGTAATGCATCTAGTGTTGGCATTGGTGCTATACTTATGCGAGAGCACTGACCCATTGCTACTTTAGCAAAAAACTTCGAGGTATTGCCTTGAATTACTCAACCTACGACAAGGAGTTCTATGCCCTTGTTCGTACACTCCAGAACTAACAACATTACCTATTGCCGAGAAAATTCATCATCTATTCTGATCATGAATCTCTCAAACATCTTTGTTGGCAATAGAAGCTTTCTCGGCGATACGCCAAGTAAGCTAAGTTCTTGGAGACCTTTTGCTATGTCATCATGTATAAGAAGAGAAGCACTAATACAGTGGCTGATTCACTTTCTCGTCATCATACCCTCATCATAACGTTGTAAGCTAAAGCAATTAAATTTGGCACTCTACCTGATCAATATAAGTATGACCTACATTTTGGGCCTTTTGTAGCCAAGTGTAATAATAGAAGAGCTATAGAGGGATTCTACTAGAGTGAAAGGTTCTTGATGAAGGGCAAGTAGATGTGCATGCCAAGTGGTTCTATAAGGGAGCTACTGGTTTGAGAAGCTCATGCCAAGGGTCTAGCTAGACATTTTAGGTAAAAGAGATCATTTAAGATATTGAAGGAGCATTTTTACTGGCTTGGGATGATGAGGGATGTGCACCGAATACTTGAGGGGTGCAAGGTATGTAAGTATGCTAAAGGGAGGAGAGAACCCTATGGAGAATATACACCC
Organism: Lumnitzera littorea; assembly: GCA_024138015.1. NCBI lineage: Eukaryota > Viridiplantae > Streptophyta > Magnoliopsida > Myrtales > Combretaceae > Lumnitzera > Lumnitzera littorea. The sequence goes on along the minus strand of JAMXBB010000004.1, from coordinate 38,545,459 downwards.
CTGCCAATTCCTGAGTGGCCATGGATCAATATAAGCATGGATTTCATGCTTGGCCTTCCCCACACGCCGAAAAGACACGATTTGATCGTAGTGGTGGTCGATCAGTTCAGCCAAATGGGTCATTTCATTCCCTACTACAGGACTAATGATGCTTTATTCATCGCTAACCTCTTTTTACAAAAAATTGTGCGGCTACATGGAGTGCTAAGAAGTATTGTGTCTGATTGTAGTTCAAAATTTACGAGCTTCTTTTGGAAAACCCTATGGAGGAAACTTGGCACTAAGCTCCTATTCAGTACCTCTTGCCACCCTCCAAATGACCAAACTGAAATAGTTAACAAAACCATTGGTAGCCTCATACGCACCACTATTGGAAAGAACTCTCGTAACTGGGATTTATACTTACCAATCATTGAATTTACCTACAATTGCTCAACTCACAACTCCATTGGAACATCACCATTTGAGGTTGTTTATGGACTTAACCCAAACCTACCCTTGGACTTAGTTAACAGTCCGTCTATACAAAGGGAGAGTCAATCTGACCTACGATGTGTCGAGAAATTTCACAAGTTACACCAAGGAATTGGCAAGCAATTGACCAAAACTGTAGCTCGACAGAAGGAAGCCGTAGAAGGAAACAAATCATTTATGCTCTTGGAGACCTTGTCTGGATCCATCTTTACAAAGAACGCTTCCCTAGTAAAAGGTCGAACAAACTATTACCCAGAGCGGATGGACCCTATAGGATCTTGAGGCACCTTAATGATAATGCCTACGAGATTGAGCTACCTAAAGGTTTCAGCATATCTACCGCATTCAATGTCGTCGACTTAACTCCATATGTACCCGATGATGACGAAGGCCAAGATTTAAGGGAAAATCTTCAACAACCCTGGGAAATTGATGCACTACCAGTCAGCGATCCCATTACTCATGCATGCCTTTGAGGCCTCCAATCCCTCTCTCGAAGAATTCTCTCGGTAACCTGCTGATGACTAGAAACTGTACATCGAAGAAAAGTGGTTGAACTCCTTAAGCTACCCATATTGTCATACGTTGATCTATACACTTAGTAGTAATGATGCCGACCATTCCTTTGCTAAGTACTTTGATAAACTATAGTCGAGAACCCCTTGCCAAGTGACAAAAGACTCACTTAAACGGCCGAATAGTTTTCTCTCGGCATACCACCATTTCTCTTGTCCCAACCCCTTTAGTGCCACAACATTTTGACCTTTCCCACCTGCTGTGGTTAGAGAATATTCATACGAAACCAATGCTACACTACCAGCTATCTACCTCGTCTGACATTTAACTACTTTCCCATTTTTGGTTTGTTGTCCTTTTTATCCTTTTCATATATACTAAGAATCCCCCTTTTGTAAGTACTTTCTTGTAATTTCTTTACTTGTAATGCTGTCATATAGACTTACTATAAATAGTTCTTTTCTCTTGTAAGTCAAAGATAACTTATATCTTAATACTGAATACTTTGTTCTCGTGAGAAAATCCTTTCCAAGTCCATACCCCTTAGACTCTTATCTAATCTTGCCGAGTAGCTTAGGATAAGTGGCAGGTGGACCTTGAGATCAACTTGTGCATCATATCAAGTGAGGTGCCAAGTCGTATTGTATTCATTGATGAGTCACATCCTCTAAGCAACTTCATGTCAACTACTCTTGTTCAATTGTAGACCATTTCCCTCTAATTTTCTTCAATATCTCAAAAGACCCATTTCAATTCAATTTTTCCCCAGTAAGTCCTAGTGATAACTGAGCTCGTAAGCATACTCGTAGCTCCCTCAATAAATAGGTCAGCATGTACAATTTCCCTCCTTGAAACAAGTATCCATCTCCCATATGATACTCGTCCACTGTCTATAACAACCCGGCCAAAACTCCTCCTACCGAGGTATTTTCCACATTGGTGTAGAACGTCATACTATTTTGTCCCTTAGTATAATAACTTCTCAAGAGGTTACCTATCCTTGGATTGCTCCAGCTTAAGCACACTTAACTTCAGAGTTTTAACATACTCCGAATCACTATACCAAAAGGCGCCTTGATGATTTAGAATTCCATCACTTAGCATATAAGGGTATTATAATCTACCCCCCTTACAAAACTAATGCCCTTGTCAATTTCATTACATAAGTCCAAGATAACCACCAGGCAGGGCTCCGCCCTTTCTAGCTAGTGGATTGCTCTAATACCACTTGTAATGACCAAGCTAGAACTCCTCCCACTAAGGTATTATCCACTTTTGCATAGAACATTGTACGGTTTTGTCCCCTAGTATAGCAACTCCCTAAGAAGTTACCCATCTTGGGATTACTCCAACCTAAGCACACTTAACTTCAAAGTTTCGACGTATTTTGAGTCGCTACACTAAAAGGCACCTCGATGATTTAGAATTTCATCACTTGGCATGTGAGGGGTATTACACTATCCTTCCATCAACACAGTGCCCAAGTATGGGTTTGACATGTGGATCCTTAAAGTATTATTCCTTAATACTTACAAACCTAAACAATTTGGTTTGCAGTTATGTTATAAGCGCATGTCTCCTTGAAAGCGTATATGCAACCACGTTACTCTTTCTCTATTTGTACTTAATGAAAAAATTGAATCCCTCAAGGAATTCAACCCACCTCACTTATCACTTCAACAGCTTGGTCTGACTTCAAAGATACCTCAAAGACTCATGATCAATATAGATGACAAATTCTCTCGGTAGTAGATGACGCTACCATACTTAAAGTGCTCGGATAAGTGCTAAGAGTTCTTTATCATACATAGAGTAGTTCAGTTAAGGTCTCCTAAGCTTCTCACTATAGTAGGCAATTGGTCAATCTTCCTGCATTAGGATAGCGCCTATTCCAATACTCAACACGTTACCTTCCAACTCAAATTTTTTCTCAAAGTTAGGCAAAGATAATACATGTATGGAAGTCAATCTTTCCTTCACCTCCACAAAGGTTCTCTCCTCCTTTTCTTCCCATCTAAAGTTCGTGTTCTTCTTCTTCAACTCAATAAGGGGTGCGGTGAGGGTGCTGAAATTCCTTATAAACCTTCTATAAAAGGATGCTAGTCCATAGAAACTTCTCACCTCAGCACAAGTAGTTGGAGTCAGCCACTCAGTAATTACTCAAATCTTCTCGTCATCCACTCGTAAGCCTCCTCCACTTACTACATAACCTAAGAACACTGCTTCCTCCTAGCAAAAGCAACATTTCTTAAGATTACCAAATAATCTCTTAACACAAAAGACATTCAATACAGCTCAGAAATGTTTACAATGACTCAATAAGTTAGCACTGTACACTAGGATGTCATTGAAGTATACCATGACACACTTTCCTATCAAATCTCTTAGGACATAGTTCATCAGTCACATGAAAGTAGGCATTCAACAAGCCGAATGGCATAACCATCCATTAATAGAGTCTATACCAAGTTTTAAATGCAGTCTCCCACTCATCTCCTAACTTCATGCAAATTTGATGGTAACCAAACTTCAAATCAATCTTACTGAAGATCTTAGCTCCACTCAATTCATCTAGCATATCTTCCAACCTAGGGATAAGATAACTGTATTTGATCATAATCTTGTTTACGGCTTAATTATCAACACACATCTACCAGGTACTATCCTTTTTCAGCACTAGGAGCATCAAAACAACACAAAGGCTAAGACTCTCCCTTACATACCCTCTTTTCAGTAGTTCATTGACTTATCATTGTAGCTCAAAAGCTTATTCGAGACTCATTCGATAAGCTAGCTTATTTAGTAGGGCGGCACCGAGTATCAAGTTAATATAATGTTCTATGCCTCAAACAAAGGGCAACCCCTTGAGCAACTATTTAGGAAACAGATTGACATAATCATTCAATAACTCTCTTAATTCCAAGGAAAGTTCACCTTGTTCCTTTAACTCTAATAGCCACCTAACTAACATAAAGATCAGCCCATCGGTTTTAATAGCCTCTTGAAGCTCGACTCTACTCATCATTAGAGTCTTCTTCGATCCTTAAGCAAGTTTTACCTGAAGTTTGTTAACTTAACTCAATGGCATCAAGTTCAATGTGATCTTCCTTCCATCCTTCTCGAACACATAAGTGTCCCTAGATTCATCATGAATAACTCTCCTATCATAAAGCCATGGCTAGCCTAGTAACACATGTGATGTTTACATAAGCAATACGTTGCAAAGAATCTCATCAAAGTAATTTCCAATCGTGATCGGCAGTAGTACTTATCAAGTGACATGTAATGCTCCCTTCTCATTCAACCATTGTAACTTATATGGCCTTGGATACACGATAGTCAGCAACTTTAACTTCGTGACCAAATCAGCTGATACCACACTGGTGCAACTACCACTATCCACAATTAGCATACATAGCTGATTATTTACCTTACAGGTGATATGAAACAAGTTCTCTCTCTGCTCCTCCTCGCATGAGGGTTCTAAGCTCATTGTGCGTTAGACAACTAAAATCAACTAGTTGAGGTCCTCAGCAAACACATCCTCCTAAAAAGTTTCCTTCTTAGCAATGCACTCTTCTTCTAGTTCTTCATTGGTACTTTCCACTTCCAGCTTCAAAACGTCTCCTTTAATGACCATAGTCCTTTAGTTCAAGCACTAAGCATCCATATGTTTAAAACCTTAGCACTTGAAGCATTTGATTTGACTCATCTTCCTACCAAATCCTTGCCCTTTCTCATATGTTCGATTTGGGTTGACACATTACCTTCTATTCAGCCCTTTTGATCAATCTTGACATCTACTTGCCTAGTCACCTTGCTACTTAGCTGACCTCGATAGCTTCCTTGAACTGGCCTACTTGATTGAACTAGTCAACAATCTGGTTAGCATTTGGCTCCTTCTCTACCTCTCTACTCGATAGGTTATTTATACAGCTTCATCCATTATGGTAAATTGTTGAAGTTCCACGACATTTCATATGTCACTCCTCAAGCCAGTTAGGAATCTAGAAATTGTTCGTGTTGATGATTCCTCTACCTCATAACGAATCATAAGCATTTGGAACTCTTGGACATACTTATCAATAGTTTGACCTCCTTGCTTTAACTCTTAAAGCCGAAGGAAAGTGTCTTGCAGATATATATTCGACACAAACCTGTTTCATATTAGTCTCTTCATCTCAAGCCAAGTACTAGTCTCTCGGTAGCCTTTTCATCTTCTTATGTCCTAGAAATTCTTTTACCACATGGCGGAATATCTAAAGAACTCAATAGTAGTGGTTCTCACTTTGACGTGATCTTTATATTGGTAATAATAAAAAACTTTCTCTACCTTCTCCTCTCAATCTAAATAACCATTTGCACTTCCAATCCCATTGAAGTTCGGAATCCAATGCTTCACATGGTCGGATGCTTAGGGTGCTCAAGCTCGCTCTTCCTCTTCATAATACCCTTCCTTGTCCTCTTCTCGCAGATCTCCCAAGTCAATCCTTCTCCTCACTCATCTACCTACTCCTCTACCTTAAACTTATCGAGCTGGGTTCTAACCTTTCATAGGTTGGGCAGCTTGTAAGGTGTTATGTACGACTTTAGCAAGTCAATAAGCCAATATATGAACAGCTCGGGTTAAATCCACTAGAAAGTTAGCTACCATGTTAAGTCTCTCGTCCTTACTTCTTAGAGTACCTTAAGATTGTTAACCATGGAGGGTAACACCATTGTTGTCATCAGCACCAGCATTAACACTTAGGTCCGTCATTCTCTTTGACAGATCCAAATTTCAAACTCCTCAATTCAATGTAACAACTAACACTATCTCTCTAATTCACACTACATACACTCCCTTCAAACCAAAAGTTTAATAACCAATAAACACGACAGCTAAATTAACACGGAAAATTGCTCTGTTTTACACACCTAAAATGAAGTATGAATAGGGGAACTTCAAAAACAAACTACTATAATCAAAATGGAACCTCCACTCTGATACCAAGATAATGCATACCACAGTTAAGAATAGACAAGGCTGGTCACAAGGGTGAGTCCAAACTTATTGAAAGCTTGAAAATAGTGATGGGAAAACGCGTAAATGAATGAAAATGAACAAAAAGTAAGCGAAACCCATGAACACATCCGAAGGATACAATGCACCAATGAAACTTTCGAAGACTCATGACACAGCTCAATATGACGCACAAGTTGGTTTGATTAGGTTACTCGTTACCTAACCTTGCTTAAGGGTTAAGATAAGAGTAAAATGAGAGTAAATAATCAGTGTTTATGAGAGGAAAAAAATCCAGTGTATTAATAATAAATCTGATGATGTGTAGCTACATGTATAAGGGATATTTATACTTGAGAATTTAAGGCAACCTGCCTAAAAAGAAAATGAACAAAAGGGTATTGTCTTAAAGGAATAATGTATAAAGTATACAAAGAGTGAAAAAGAATATTCACGAAAAAAGTAATAATTATAGTAGCAGATTCTATGAGTAGTCCTAAATACTTGGCAATAATGCATTGGTAGCGCTATTAGAGGATGTAGACAAAGTAGTACAAGCCGGTTGGGTAACTAAACAAGAGTGCCAAACAGGCGTAGATTCGTCCAAGCAAAAGTGCCCATGGATTTATGCAAGACAGGACTCTTGACCTCTTGTTAGTAATGATGTCGAGCAAGTAATCGACTCAAACATGATCGAGTAGGCACACAAGGTTTGGTTGCTATCAGGGCATTCTTCAAGCTAGCACACAATTTCTAAGAGTTGGATATTCATTCAGCTCAATACATAGAATTGATCAATAAAAAGGAGTAACTCAACTTCGATAGAAGTTAGCTGGAGTATGAGAATTTGCCTCACCAATCCTTCTAATCCTTGGGCTCGGCTAGGGGTTAACGGCTCAGTAGCCAAATTCCTATTAGAAATGGTCAAACATCAAATAGATATCAGGAAGGTAAATTGAATTAAGTCACAATAGATGATAGGGGGATTTGATTTATAGTGTAAGTATTTAAGGCCTCAAGCTGCACCAACAGGGATCTTTATTTGAGTGCTCTAACTAAGTGGTGTTTTATTAGGGTTGAGATCTGAAAAGAAAATTAGGGGATTAATCTAACAAATCAATCTTTAATGAGATGCTTGCAACTCACATTAATTAACCTTTCTTAGTCAGGGAATTTACTACAATGATAAATTCTGAACAAGTAAATGGGACAATAGGAACCCCTGTTACAATGTGTAATTGCAAACTAAATGGAGAAACTATTAGAACTCTTATCGTATGTTACAACTACTTAAAACCCCATCACTATGTGGAGGATTATGTAAACATAAAAAACAATTTAGAAGATAAATCTATATTTTAGGATTGATAATCTGTTTAAAATTTTCAAATTCATCTTAAGTTTCTCTCTTTCTAAAGGTAGTAATGTAGTTGGCAAGACCATAGCCAGCAGGCTCTCCTACATAGGATGAAATTTCTACACCTTCCTTAAAATATCAACCCTTGAAATCAATAAACCAATTATCAAAGTTTGAAAGACACCAATCTTAGACAACAAAGTACTCCTAGTAAAGGGAGATGAATAGGATTCCAACCCTTGTTGGCTTAAAAAGCAACAGTAAAAGGATATAACATCCAATAAAGACTCCTAAGTGTGAAGTTTGCCATGAATTGTTAGCAATAGTAAAGTAGTAATGTAGTTAGCAGGTGAAATAAGCTTAACACCCTTATTCTATGATATTTGTCCAAGTAGAGAGAAGAAAGAATATGTGTCTTACGTAGGTGACCTTTTCTTTTTGGGTTAGGGTGGAGGGGGGGAAGGGAAGGGGGCCTTGTTCAATTATGTTACTTTGTTTCATGATAACCTGTACTAATTATATTCCAAAGGCTTTTCTGCACACTAGACTTCTAATAGCTTGTAAAGAACTTGACTACAAATCATTATGCTATTTTGGTGGAAAATTATTAGGATCAACTCTCTTCTATCTAAGAGCATACGAATAGCTCTTGAACTTGTTACCTAATCTCATATTGAAATTAGAATTATAGCAACCAAAAGAAGGAAAAAATTAGGCTAATTTATGTGTGTTTCATTTGTGTGAAAAAAAAATTAGTTAAGGAGTTGTAATTACTGTAGTAAGCGCTTCAATTAAAATAAATTAAAACAAGAACAACTAGTTGAAATTACTCACCAAGTGCTTCAACTTAAGCAATCAGCAACAAAAGTGATTTGGAATATAATACTATGCAATTAGCATCAAAAGTGCTTCAACCTACGTAATCACAAGTACATACGTTATGAAGGAATTTGTTTGTGGCATTTCATCAAACATGTGAGCTTGAGAAAATTTTGCAAAATTAGAAAAGAAATTCCAACGAATAAGTGAGTAATACTCACAAGAAGTTCAGTACACGTATAGGATAGTCAAATTTAGAGTTAAAACTTCAATTTGATTGGGTTGATTTTTTTTTTTTTTTTATTAAGTCATTACAGAAGATTTTGTTTGATCAAGGGGAAAGAGAGAGTGTTCTATTTTGATCAAGGTAGGGAGGAGTTTTGTTTTAAGGCAAATTCACACTTATGTTACACTTGCCAAATGTGATAGAAAACCTATATCACAATTAGCAAATGTGAAATAACACCTATAGCACAATTATCAAATGTGATAGAGCTTTAGTAAAGCAAAATAAATTGCATTTAACAAAGGCAATATAGTTCCAAAATAAATCGCATTTAACAAAGGTAATATAGGATCAAGCCTATATCGCAATTAGCAAATGCAATACATCTATTCATTGGATGATTTATATCTCATTTTGTTAAATACGATCTAGTTCCAAAATGAATCGCATTTAACAAATTCGATATAAAACCAAGCCTATATAGCAATTTGTAAATGTGAAAGGGTTGTAACTTCAATCCTAACACTGTCCAAATAAACCTAATGCGATATAGTTTACAAAGACTATATCGCAATTTGTAAATATGATAAAGGCTTGTGACTTCATTTACAGCATTGTTTAGATAAATTTATTGGTAACCATCCTATATAGTATTTTTGAAATACAACAACATGATGAAAACTTTCTTACATGTTTTAAATGCAATATAGTGATGTAATATTTTCACTCTCGCATTTTGCAAATGTGAGACGTGTTAATAATGTTATCACATTTTTTAAATGTAATATAGTGTTAGAACTCTTGCAATTTTTTCATTTTTCTTTTTGTAATTTTTAAAAATGTTTATAAACGTATTTCACCCTACGTCTTCCGAAAAATTAGCTTGAAGTGAATTTTCAATAAGTTGGATATTTAAATTTGGAAAATAAATACCCGAAAAATATGAGAAAATAGTCCAAAACAAATGTGCTTATTTTACTCTTAATAATCCCCACCAAAAGCATCATACGATACGCTCAAATCTTATCTTTTCATAGATAATATAAATATCACTCTATTTGAATATGAAATCACTTCTAAATCTCCACTAAATCTTTCGGTAAATTTGAATAATCAAACTTCAATTTGAAAATACCTCCAAATAATCTGTGGCAAATCTTTAAGCATCTTGCAGCTAATAAAAACCAACTTGATTCATATCATTATTCCCTTTATCACGTGATTTAAGTTTATGATCTAAAATCTGACCTTCTGAAGAATACCTTTATATTCTGTCGGTTGAGTTGAGTCAAATAAATTGGGTGCCCACATTCAAAATTACTGAACCCATTGAAGATAATGTCCAGACTTTATGAAAAATGCCGCCACCCATGCTACGGGCCATTGAAAATAAGCTTCTCTTATAATAATATGAATTGAGATTCATGTTGAGACATAATGAAGAAAAGCTTTTGGTCATCCTTGTATTTTTGCCACATTGGACATTAAAATATGATGTCATTATGTATATTAATTATTTTCTTTATATGTTTATGTTGCTGAAAGGAAATGACCTGTTGTTGGATATCGAAGACTTGTGACGATGACGTTAATTCCAATGCTTTCATGAAATTTAGAAGGATAAAGAAGGGGAAAAAAAATTAAAAAATCATTTGAACACCATTATGCTTCATGTAAATAATGTATGTTGGAATTGAACTTGATGTGAACAGCTGATCACTTGAATTAATTATGCTGCCAATAAGAATAAAAGAACTCTTGGTCATTTCTGAAGGATGATTGAGAATCGGAAAACATATTGACAACTGCGTCTTTGAATTTGCTATTTCAAAAAGTAGATTCTTCTTGAATAAAAATCTTAACATCATAATTGCTTCGAGCTTACTGAACACTTACATCAACAAATTCGAATGATATAATTTTAAAATTTCACCCTACTTCAGCATAATTTAATATCCATCATATAATCCTACTTTAGCGTATGTTCTACCAGTGAAGCTGCGCCTCCGATTAACCTTTAAGTCAACATAATCTACAAAAACATTATCTCTATAAATTTGATATGTAACCGGAAAGACCCCCTTCATTATCCTCTACATCCTTCTATGTGCCAAACTCCGACACTAAACCCTTTGCTTTAGTCACTACATCATACTGACTACTTGCAGAATCCTCTACTTCCACCTTTTATATCGCATTGTACACTCAATAAACTAATTAATATTCACCTAACATATATTTTATTATTATGAAAGCCTAATTATGAGACTGAACACATGAGAGAGATTTGCAGAAACAAAAAACCAAAATCCTTAACTGCAAATTTTTACTCTCAGTGCGTAGGGAAGAAAAAAAAAAAAAAAAAAAGTAGGCTAAGGAGACTGTAGTGTGGTTGGGTATTTAATTGACTTGACTCATCTTCTTAATGCCCGCATGGGAAAACTGGAAACCCAAATCTTTATTTTTATTTTTTATTCCAAACTTGGTGCATATCCCAAGTTTTTTTTTGGGGGGGGGGGGGGGGTGGGTGGCGGCGGGCG